>CM077017.1:121593745-121935576 GCA_039090855.1 Macrothele yani
ATTCATCTCATAGTGACCCCAGGTGTTAGGCTGTAAGCTGTAACCTCACTACTTTTTTTGCCATAATTGCATTGATAATATTTTGTCTGTGCCTTTTCAGCCCTGTGAAATTACAGCTAACACCTTGCCAACAGCAGTAGCCTCTTCCAACGGAGACTAGGTTTATGTTAAGATAGTTCAATGCGCTGGATATATGAGTGGAAAATATGCCATTTTATTAACGAGCAGGAGGTTACTGGAAATAATTGAATATTTATGAGTAACAATATTATAATGAGTGACTGGCACATCATATCTAAAACATCATTGCGGACCAAGTGCATCCTGTCATGTGGTTGGTTTATCCGAATGGCAATGGCTACTCTCAACAAGATAATGCATCCTGCCATAGTGCTCGTATTGTACAGGATTGGTTTCAGGAACATGCCGGCGAGTTGACTTTGCTTAGAAGCCCCCCACACTCTCCAGATCTCAATCCCATTGAGAATTTGTGGGATGAAGTTGAACAAGCCATCAGACAGCTGGATCCACAACCCTGCACCAATCTCACACTCCTGGAAAATGCTATTCATCAAGCATGATCTCAGATTCCACAAACCACCTATCAACATCTCGAGTAGTCCATGCCACAAAGAAAAGTCGACGCAGTATTAAAAGCAAAAGGTGTCCCAACGAAGTACTGAGGGAGTGGTCATAATAAAGTGGCCACTCAGTGTATATATATATATCCCCACCACCATACATGATGAAAAAATTGGCTGTGCCTTCATTTTGAGGAACTTACAATTTGAAAATTTTTACATATCAATTAACTTGTGAGTTTATAAAACTGTCCAACTTTAAATTGTGGCTTTTTTATTTTTATTTCTAGGTATGTTTGAAACTATACTGAAGAAAATTGAAGGGCTGAAATATGACTTGAAATTCCTGACTAAAGAAGTTAGTCGCAACAGTGATGCAATTCAAGGCTCTTCAGAGGCGCTGCAACAACTTGCAGCAGCCAAAATGTCATTCAGAGCAGTTTTTCTTTTCCTGTTTCTTCAAAAGAAGAAATGAGTGATGTTGAGACTAATGCTGCAGAAAGATAGAAAACAAGAGTATTCTGGTAAATTCGAAACTTAATTGTTCCAGTGTTAACTGAAGGTTTTGATAATAAGCTTTTTCGTATGTTGCTGATATTATTCCTTGCTGCATTAATGCGGGACAGTAGAGAATATTGTACCACTAGGCACATGACACACAATAACATGTAGGTCTTTCTAGTGAACTCTTTTTTCAAACAGGGAGGGCCACAATTCTGACCTCCTCTGACTGTTCGCTTCTCCACTCGACTAGTGTTGTGCTCTGCCCATTTGCACACTCATTTTGATTAACACGTCACGTAGACCTCTTGGAGTTAACTTACGCTTGTGCTTTTTATATTTTGGGCAATTATATGCGTGAAGTAAAAATGAGAACAAAATATTGCAGAGAACTTCTCTATTTACTAGCATTAACAGTGATAGGTATGATTTTGTTAATCAAAATTGGGGTGGGGGTCTCATAAATAGGATACCATTATACCACGTAATTTACTACAACGAGATGTTCTGCTCGTTACATCAAAGTGCTTACTAAATCCTACCACTTGGCCTGGGTGAAAATTCCTTTAGTTTGGTGTCTTGTGGCTGACGAGGGTAGGCTGCTATACTGAGTAGTGCTTGCTTATGGTAATTACCCAATCCCTAGGAAATGGCTTATCCTGCTGACATGAAAGAGCTTTATTTTTTTTTCAGGTGACTCTTTTTGTGATATTTTAATGTGCCAATGATTTTAATTTCCCAGATTCATGACCTCTTACTATCCATGAAGGGACACTATCGTAGTTAGCCCCAGATAAAATACACACTATCTTATTGGTGATTTTCTTACCCGAAATCATACACGAGATTCTTCCACTGATTCGCGGAGTTCCACTTTTTTCGTCATCATTTGTGTCATACTCGAGATCGATGCAACACCGAAGAGAAATTTTGGGGGGTATTAGTTGGAGGAGGGATTCGTTTGCCATCAGGAGAGCTTGATATTTCATCTCTTAAAACTTTCGGAAACGGACATTAAACTGGAAAAAAGGCTTTCCGTTATCGTAATGCCCTTTTCTAACAATGTTTCTTCTGCACCCAGTATTGTTAAGTATAATTTTATTAAATTAATATTGGTACTTCAGCTTGGAAATGGAGGAAATGTTTTCGAAAATGGAAATTAGACGGCGCAGAATTTTCCTCTAATCTTCAGGCATGAGATTGTTTTGGCGGATTCAAGGTATTTTGGCATTTTTATCAGCATTTGTGTGGTTCTCGAGATCGATACATAACTGAACAGAGTTTGGGGAAAGTAGTTTTCCGTCGGTGGATGAAAGTGCTACTTTCAAAATCGGAAGTTAGAATGAAGTGAAGGTTTCTCTCGTAATCGTAATTTTTTTTTTCTTGCAATATACTTTTTCTCAGTATTGTTGGTAAATATAATTTTATTGAATGGATATGCATTTCAGCTTGCAAATGTAAGAAAAATGTCTGAAAACGGAAATCGGTACGAAGATTTCGCCCGTAATCGTTACCCCACCCTCCCCTTTTGCGTAATGTTTCCTCAATCTTGTGCTGTTAAATGTTGATTTTTCGCCGCCCCGGTGGCGCAGTGGTCTAAGGCGTTGGCCTCTGATCATTCGTCCGTAAGGGTCCGGGTTCGAATCCCGGTCAGGCATGGATGTTGTGTTTGTCTTACGGCACTGGCTCTCTCCCTTCCCTGGAACCAGTGACCCTAAATTAGGGACGGGCGACTGCTTATAGCCCATTGAGTTGCTCACGGTGGTCGTTAAACCTCCAATCAAAAAAAAAAAAAAAATGTTGATTTTATATTTTGAATAGAGTAATGTGGTCCAGTTTAATATTTACATAAATAAATTAACGTTAACAATTTTGTCTTGCTCATGCGGTGTTTTATTCACACTGTTTCGTCGTACATTCCAAATTTTTACCCAGTTAAAAAGTTCAGCTTTTTTTTTCTTCGTCAGTCTCATGTATGAGAAATACAAAGGAACAAAAAAATTATGATTGTAATTTAATTCAGTGTATTAAATTACATACTATGCATGAATTCTTAACAGCTAGATACAAGTATATAAATAGGGAAAGAGCTCCAGAAACAGCTGCCTAGACCATAGTTACAGACTACTTGTCCTCATCAGTATAAATCATGGTGCCCTCCGACCACAATTAGCAATGGTTTCCTTGTGTGTTTTGTATAATTTTTATATTATTTGGCATACAACTGGTGTTTTCCTGTTGCTGGATGCTTTCAAATCAGATGCCATTGTTTTAATTTGATGTGCTAGCAACTGCAAATAATTTGGAAAGGAATTCTTTAGGTATAAAAAGCAAACTATACATATATTTAAAAAATTCTCATGCTGTTTAATCTGATTATTTCTTCCAAAAATTCTTTTGCAGTAGCAGTGTACACAACACTTGTTCTAATAAATTATATGTATTTAAACTCAGCAGCCTTTCTGCTGTCAAATTCTGAGAATTTATTAAACTTAGTGTTCATTCTAGAATTAAAAAAAAAGGACCGTGTAATTTTCTGAAAACGGGGCAATTTATATGCGCGAGTGTATAAAAAAAAAAGGGGCATAATTTTACCTTCCCCACAAAAAAAAATTCAACTGCTGCTGTACAGATTCTACTTTTAAAAGCTCGGAAATAGTGTTTTTTTTTATTATTATTTAAATATTTTTTTTACGTCGAAAAGATGTCTACCTAAGCAGTTAGCCGATTTCAAGGAAAATGCAATTTTTTTAATTATTGTTCACCGGCGTTTCATGTTATGAGAGAAGCTGAGTTCATTATTCAACAATAAAAGAATTTAGCAGCCAGCTAGGTTATTTATTGGTATTTAAGCGTGAGCAACACCAAGCAGTTAACAGAATCAAAGTATAAAATAAAGAAAAAAAAAGGTTTAGTCAGTTGTAAAACAGTGATTAATAAGTCATATGAAGAAAATTGAAACATCCTTTTTATCCCAACTACCCCCAAAAGATACACAAAATATCTTAACACTTTTGAAAAAAATACTTAATATCGGCATATAGGACACTCTTTTTGAAGAAGTACCTAATTTCTGCAGATTAGCATCTGTTTTAAGTGCAGCACTTTTGGGAAATCTGGCTTTTTTAAAAGCACATGAGAAGCTGCCGATAAATTGAAAAAATATGTAAATGAAACTGAACTTCCTACTTTAAGTCCAGTTTTTAAAAATTCTTAAAAATTACTTTTAAGCAATTAATGGTTGCAAATGAAAGAGCCAGTATTCCCAGATTTTTAAGCCTGAATCAGCATTTAAAAATAGAGCACCATCAAAAACTACCCCACCCCCAGTGTTTTTCCTCCCTCCAGAAGCTTTGTTGTAACTTCCCTTCCCCTGCAACTTACCTTTCCTTCATGTTCCCACGGATGCCCCCCCCCCACACACACACAGTTTGCACTTATTTAGCTGAAATTCAGCTTATTTTTGTTTTTCTAAATTTGGGAAGGGAATAAAGCCATCACTTTGCCTTCACAAATTTGGAACTTAATGAGTGGGAGGAACAGCTTTTTGTGTTGCATTATTGAATTTGGGTTCTGAGGCTGTATCTTTCGATGACTGATGAATTGACGATTGCTTAGTTGGGTGGGGAGCAAACTGGCTGGGCGGCCCACCCTGCAAAAAGGCTATAGGGAGAACACTAAGTTCTGGGGGAAAGCAGGGCATTTCTTTTACTCTCTAAACAGGGACAGGGTGCATTTGATCATTTAAAAAATGGGCAGGACACTGCACCCTACAAAAACTGCCTAAAGTGAACACTATAATTTGTGATAATGAAAAAGTATCCTCAGAATGAATGTTTTCCCCCCTCCAATTGTTTAATGATGTTGAAAGCCAGCACTAACAAATTTTCATTTTTGCATTTGTAGGTCCAGCAATTGTCAAGAACTGGAAGACATGATGCAAAACAGTGTGTGTATCTCATTATGAAGAAAGTTCTGACAACTGAAATGGCTTTGGGCTTCAGTTTCCATGGAAAGAAGGGGAAGCAAGCCTTTAGTGCTACCCTGTTATGTGATGCAATAATGAGTAAGTAAACAATTTAGAAATATTCTGATATCACGAATACAAAATACTTTGCATATCACACTGGATGCTAAATATCTCATTAAAAGATCAAGATCAAGTTTCGAAAACATTGATTTTTGTTAGACAGGATTGGCAAGACAATATCGACAAACACACACACGCACACACACACACACACACAAATATATGTATTCAATATAATAATTCTACTGGTCCATCTGCAGTCGTTAAGAAACAAGAGTTTGCCAGATTTTTTATGGCTCTGCTTTTATTGCCTTTGACTTGGTTTTACCCCCTGTTGCCAATTTCTGTGCCTGTTACTACATTACTTTTAGTTGCTCAATTTTTTTTTGTGATTTTATTATTCTTATCCAATAATTGCATGTGCTACTGTTGTACAAAAGTAATAAGCAATATTCACATTCCATCACAATCACCCTCATCTGTGGTATGAAAAATCATAGGAATTATGTCACAATCATGTGATCAGTGGACACCGTTAGGTTGATGCCATAAGATTGCTGCATCCTGGAATATAAAGTATGAAGAATCTCCTTTTTGCACCTTAGACTTTGATGATAGACATCACACACCTCGTATTTTGTTCAAATTCAGCCGTCATATGCTAACAATATCACCATAACGAAATGACATTACTGTCTAGCAGCTTTAAAAAGGATAGCATGCAGCACTGGAATGCTTTTTTCAAATTTAGTCATCATACAAAAATAATGTCCTCATGAAATGGTCTTTAAATTTCTGAAGGAATGCACAAACTAAACCTCCCACCAGGACACAGACACCCTATGAATTAAAAAACATTCCATCCTGACAGGGCTTGAGTGCTGTCAGGAAACATTTTGTTTAGTTTATTACCAAAAATAAAACATCAGTAAAAATTACAAACAAAACAAAATCTGGCAACTTTGTATTTTGAAATCTGGCTCAATGTATGTATTAAAATGTAGTAAGAAATGTTTATCTGCTTTATTGTAAAGCAACTTTCTTCTTCCTATTTCTCTTTTAAGGAGCAGTTCAAGTAAAAGTTCTAGTGACAGATTTAGAAATTAGCAAAATAATTGGAAAGTTCTTAGCTACTGCATCAGACAGAGATGGAGGTAGAAAAGGAAAGAGCAAGTGTTAAAAATGTAAACAATATAACAACACTGCCATATTGGGCTAGTTAAAGAAAAAATATTGTTATTACTGTAAATAAACAATTTGTTTACATTTGCATTGTGTTTAAACTGGTTTTCTAATAGAATTTTAGCATTTTAATTACTGTAAATAAACTGTTTTTTTTTATTATGTTTTACGGGACTTTGAAATATAATAATAGCACTGCTGTTGATCAAATCTAAGGATATAATATTTTGGAATTTGATGTGCACTCCTTACACAGGGTGCCCACTGGTCAGGGAAAACCTGGAATTGTCAGGGAATTTGATTTTGTCCAAAAAAAGTCGAGGAAAATTGCTATTTTTCGCCTAAACCTGGAAAATCCGCACAACTATCCTGGAAAATGAGCGATCCCATGTCAGATCTGCTAAGTGTTAAGATTTTGCCGTATTTTGAGCCTGAATCCTCTTTCGCTAGCCCGGTTCTATTCACTGATGAACCCGGAAGTCCGAGGAGAAACAAGGTCATGTGCCGCTCTTGCTGAGAGAGAGAAAGGGGGATTGAGCAGGGGGAGCCCACATTATTCGCACCATGGCAAAGATTTCCCACACCTCTGCTGTCTCCTCAGGATAGGGGGAAGGAATTCTAGTGCCCCCTAGCTCTTTGTCTTTGTTGACGCAAAGTTGCTCCAACGAATGAGAATGCAATCGTAAGTACGGGCTATCGTAATTTAGCGTTATCTTTCAGGTGGAAGCACATGAGATGAGCTTTGAGCAGTCTTTGAGTTAAAATATCTTCATGCTTCTTTTACATTGTGCACGTTAGCATTTTCTTCAAAATGAGCAATAAGAAAATGGGTTTCAATTTGGAATTGACTGAAAAAGAATTGAATCCGCAATAGACAGAAAAAACATTAAAAAAAATAGAAGAACAAATTATCGAACTACAAAAGAAAAAAAAAAAAAAAAAAAAAGGTTTTGTACATACGAGTAATTTATTTTTCCAAGCAATGTAAGTTAATACAGCCAATTCCTTAGGGTCCCAATTTTGCTAAAGTCCTCCGATTTAATACCTCCAATTTAGTGATTATTTTTGACAGTTTACTGAGTCATAAATTGTGCTTTAATTGCATTTTAAAATATTTTGATTGCTAATTACTTGTATGGTATATGGTTTAATTATTAATCAGTTATGTTAATACGCTTAGGATAATTTTTGCTTTGGTCGATTTTACTTCATATTGGGTAGAAATCCTAGTTTTTCTACTGTAAAAGTGCAGTGGATTTTAACCGTATGGTCTGGAATTTTTCTGGAAAAGTCGGGGAATTTTATTCGTGAAATTGGGTGGGAACCCTGTTACATTTAATGTAAGGGGAGTTAAAAATCCCCATACTTTTCAATGCAAATACATACAAGGAAAAACAATATCAGAATCCCAGTATGTTTATTCTCATGTTGTAATGACTGTAAAAAGCACTTGGAAACTGTCAGCAATAAAGGTGCTCTTATGTGAAAAAACATGGGAAAATTGTTAAAAGAAAAGGCAATTATAACTGCCCAAACTCTTATATAATCCCCATGATTAGATACACTGTACGTACTATTGCATTCTACCAGTGGCTCAGGGACCTGATAATTCTGACATCTGTTAGGTGAGGACATTGAAACAATATTGCAAAAAGTTATCCTACCAAGTATTCAGCCGAGATTGGACCAATATTTTAACATAGCAGCACTGTGTTACTCAGAGCTAAAGATATAATATTTGGGGTAGGTATAAAAAGAGTGTAATTCAATCTTTACTCATTATATTAAATGTAAGGGCACTTTGACAAAAAAAAAATAAAACGTTATTTGCAATGCAAATATACATACATACAAGGAAAAAAAATCAAAATTTCAGTACATGTTTATTTTCCAATGTAATTAATTAAAAAGAAACACCATTTAAAAAACACTTGGAAACAGAACACTGCTCACACTTTTACATAATATTTCTTGATTAGAGTCACTGAACTATGACATTTTACCAGTGGTTCTGACATATATTAGGTGAGGTCATTGAAACGATATTGCAAAAGGTTATCCTCCCAAGTATTCAGATGACACTGGCTAAGTGTCGGTTGCATTAAATCCGACAAACAGCCAATATTGGTTAGATGACGGTTATATCTATAGATATAACTGTCATCTAACCGATATCGGCTAAATATCAGGGAGGATAACTTTTTGCAATATCGGTCCGATATCGGCTAAAGGTATATGAGACGGATATCGGGTAGAGATATCGGACCCATATCGGCTACAGATATGGGACCGATACGGGCTACAGATATCGGACCCATATCGGCTACAGATATCGGACCCATATCGGCTACAGATATGGGACCGATATCGGCTTTAGATATGGGACCGATATCGGCTACAGATATTGGACCGATATCGGTTACAGATATTGGACTGATATCGGCTACAGATATCGGACCGATATTGCAAAAAGTTATCCTCCCTGATATTTAGCCGATATCGGTTATATCGGCTACCGACATGGAGTCGATATCGGACCGACATTAATTGCTACTTGGGTTGCAATTCGTTTAAGAAAATCAAGCTCTTTCTGTAAGGAATCCTCAGTTGGGCAGATATGTATTGCACTATGATACCTTGTGAATGTGGACTTTCATATATAGGACAGACCCGCAGGGCTTTAAGCTTCCGTGTGCAGGAACACAAGACATATGCACGGAACTATGAACTGAAGAAGTCGTCTGTAGCTCAACATTGTCACGAAAATAACCATAACTTTTTGTTTGGAAACGCTACGCTTATTGATAAACCGGACTCGACTTTCAAGCTTAATATATTAGAAGCTTTTTACATATACCGGAACTCGTCACGGCTTGTCAACGACATAACGTCGACTCCATTTCTTTCAAGCGCGTGGAAACAACTCGCTAAATCCCATGACCGTCAGAATTCTGATGATGTCACGTTGATTTGAATGTTTACGCTCCATTCGTCCTGAGGAAGCCGAGCCAAACGCTCTGCGAAACTATAGTCGATGTATAATGAACATTTTATTGTGCGAAACGTTGTTATTATTATTCTAAAGGAAATAGTGCTGAAGAGGGGAGGTATTTTTGCGTTCTAAAACGCAGATTTAAAATCGCAAAGCGTTGCAAAGTAAAATTTGTCACCCAATGACACTTGATTTATTTAAACATTGTGAAAGTAGTTCTACTCTAACAACTATGGGTCATAGTAAATTTAAATTTTCTGCTAATTTCCCAAAAGTATCCATAATTTATTTTAACTGCAAAAGTACTCGTAAATATATTTCAGGTTACAGATTATTTTTACATTTGCAGAAATACTATAAATATGTTTTAGATAATCCGTGCACTTCTAGGATTTATATATACAGTATATGCAGTTTTGTGTTCGGTAAAATATTAAAAATGTAAAGTATTTAATAGAATCTATCCCAGTACAAATTGTATAATCCCAGGTCTAATCTAAAATCCTGTGACGCGAATTAGAATACGTTCTCAATTAAAATTATGGTTCGGAATTCTCGGCGCTATATTTCCATCCTATAGTATCTAAACAAATATTCTGTTAGTAAAAAAATTCAAATACACTGTATGTACAATATCGTGAGATATTGCACTGTTATGGAGTCACAAAAGCACGGAATGCAAGCGTCGAGCGAAGCACGAGTCTTAATGCAGAAACGGAAAATTCTGTTTATAGCAATTAAATTCGTTTAGCAAACTCAGGGAATTATTTGGAACGTTACGTAAATATTGGTAGGAAATGCAACGTTAAATTGGGGAAATAATACAGTAGAGGCAGAGTTGCACTGTAGATGTCTCTGTCAGTTATCAGAAATGCATTAAACCACCTTTTTCTTCTTAATATTTTCAGAAGCAAAGTTGCGCATGTTCATATGAACATAAAATGTATACTGTCTCGGATGAAATATCGGAAGATTGATGGACAATTCGAAAACCTAAAATATGTTAAAAAATAAATAAACTTTATTAATCAAAATAATCTTCCCTGGTTGCAACACACGTCTGTACATATGCGATACATGCTGCTCTATGGCGTCGAGCAAAAAATGTGGAGATCTGAATGCGGATAAATAATGGAGTGTGGTCTCAAATTAACACTTTTTTTTATCCATTTAAATTTATTTGAAATCCGCAAATAAAGTATCCAATCCGAAGAAGATAAGACAAATTAATCGATGCTGTTGCCTTTTTGATTATATCATTTGCTTTTTACACACCAATTTACAATGCTGTAAATTCTGAAAACAATTAGAAAGCTATGCTTCGAAATTTC
The DNA here is from genome assembly GCA_039090855.1 of Macrothele yani. NCBI lineage: Eukaryota > Metazoa > Arthropoda > Arachnida > Araneae > Macrothelidae > Macrothele > Macrothele yani. The sequence continues at coordinate 121,604,363 of CM077017.1, forward strand.
CTTTTTCACATGAAAATGCCTGCTGCAATCATATTTACGTACAATGGAATTATCACGCAACAGAAAATCCGAAAAAGTAAGTATTTAAAATGCTCCTATTTTTCTTTCTTATTGTGTTCAAATCGCTCAACGCTGTTGTACACGTGAGAATGGCAAACTGTACACTATCTACCAACAAGTAATTGGACAAATGTGATAGCAAAAGAAAACGAAGTTTATTCACCTTCAATAGTTGGTGGAGCCTCCACGGCGGCGATTACAGCTGCGACCCTCCGGGGCATGCTCTCAATGAGGCGTTGTACGACGGCTATCGGTATTTTCTCCCACTCGGCTTGGAGAAGACAGGTGAGCTCCTTCACCGATTTCTGACGGTGGGGGCACCCCTTAAGTCGACGCTTTAACTCGTCCCAGAGGTGCTCTATAGGGTTAAGGTCCGGGCTCTGCGCAGGCCAGTCCATTCGATTAACCCCATTGTCCCCATACCAAGTCATGGTGGACCTCGCAACATGACAGGTGGCATTGTCATCCTGAAAGTAACATGTGTCCACCCCATAAAACTACCACAAAGTAGGAAGCGCATGGTCATCCAAAATGGTGCAGTAGGTCTCGGCGTTGAGTCTCTCAGGAATTGCGACCAAAGTCCCGTGCCATACCAGGAGAAACACCACCATAGCGTAATTCCACCGCCGCCGAACTTCACAGTTGGCACAATACATTCCGGCAGGAGGCGTTCTCCAGGCAGACGCTAAACCCAGACCATGCCATCCGAACGGTAGGGGTTGAACCTTGATTCGTCGCTCCAGAGAACCTGTTTCCACCGTTCAACGGTCCACTGTCAACGTTCTTTGCACCACGTTATCCGAGCAGCACTATTGGACTTGGTGATCAAAGGCTTGTGGGTGGCAGCACGTCCATGATAACCGAGCAGATGGGCTTCCTTACGGATGGCATTCATCGAAAAAACACTCCCGGATGCCTGTTAAAACTCCTCGCGGATGTGGCCCATCGACTTGGTGCGCTTCTTCCGAATTTTTCTGGCCAGCACCCGTCGGTCTCTAACTCCCAGTTTTATGGGTCGGCTGGGTCGGGGCACATTCCGACAGTCACCTCTCATCTTCCACTTGCCAATCACGTAGGCCACTGTCGATTTTGGGTACTTCAACTCGCTGGATATGTCACGTCTGGATCGGTCATTTCTGTGATACCCGACGATTACACCTTTCTCGAAATCAGAGAGCTCCGAACTGCGTGGCATCTTGCATGCGACTGGTTGCGTTGTTGTTTCCCACACGATATTTAACGGTGGCGGCCGTGACGTGTATCAGGAACGCAGATATCTTCGATTTCAGGGGTGTGCAATTACTTGTTGGTAGATAGTGTGTGTTACATCTATTAGGAAGTGGAGTTGTTTTTGAAACATATTGTGTTTCAGATCTGGAAAGACTTCATTTCCTTTATTGGAGGAGAACTAAGTGTGAAAACGCAGTCAGTAATAGGAAACGCAAAGTGCATTTTTTTTATTTTCTTGTTTATTTTTATTTGGTCGGATTCGTTATATAACCAGATATGTCCGCATCAATTATTTCTTGTGAAGCAGATGCGTCGCCACTGCAACCGAAATGTTCAGCCAGTTGCTCGTCGTTAGGGACGAATGTCGACTTAGCGACTAACTTTACAACGCTTCCAGCACTGCAACTTGACAATGTTTCCGGCTCTACACATTTCTACCAGCAGTTTGCATTAAACCTTATTTTGTAGATGTGGTTTAAGGCAGCGTGTTTATAGCGATTTGCAATTGTAAATTGTTTGGCGTCTTTCCATGATGGAAAAGGGTATACGTAGCTTTTAAATCTTTTTGATTCCTTTTTCTTTCTTAACCCCTCATTTTAACATCTTGCGACTTTTCGATAGGTGCAGACCAGATGTGACGTTTAGCAGGAATTATACCTCCCAGAGTGTGTCTATGGTTGGTGCGGGAAGCCTTTAGGCTTATATTTTGAATAAAAACAATTTTATTTTCTGCGTTTCCTTTGAGCATTAAAATTGATAAATCATTCATTAATATTTTCAGTTTCCATCCATACTTTCCCACTTTAGTATGAAAGCTTGGTGAATCTTTATGAAATTTTCAGCTCGAAAAAAACGGATTTACAGGCTGTAACCTTTATTTGCGTATAAAATAGCTTTCCCGTTTTGTTGTTAGTTCACAGTTTTGAGACCATTTCGGAAACAATTTTGAAGAAAACTAAAAGTCCTACAATGAGCCTGCAGTGTTAACTTAGAAAATATTACATTTTCTATCGCTAAAACCATAATAATTTCTTTTTTGCTGGTATTCGTTCTTCTTTTTAACCATTCAAGTGGACGATGTAACGGAATCGGATGGTGCCCATATCTTCTGCTCTCCCGAAACACAAACATTCCGATATGGCGTTCTTCTTTTATAAAAGCTACGGCAAAAATATTCATTTCACTCTCCCATCTTTGTAGTACCAAAGATACACCTGACCCAGGAAAAAAGCAGTCCCTTCTAGTCTTTACTTACTGACTCCTTGCCCCAGGTTGTTTTGGGAAAGGACAAGCCCTCCTCAAAGAGACACCAAAGCAATTGGTTTTCTCATATAGTACCATATGACTCAAACATTTTCTCTTCTTTCTCAGATTCGTTGCCTTTGTTGTAGTTTCTCTTTCAACAGATAACAATGCCCAACACATATTTTGGTGATATTGAAAGTTAAACCTATTGTTATTTATGTGCATAAGTCGGTGTATATTGCTATTTTATGAGTGTAAAGTTCGTGTCTGTGAGTCTAATTGGGAGCTTGTGAACAACTAAACAACCCGATAATCTAATGTGATCTAATTTTGTTTGCATGTCATGGCTTCCCCACGAAGACGTTGTTTGAATCATCCAGATGACTTTTGCTATATTTGTGGCGAGTGCACCCCTAAAGAAAGTAGGAATTTGTGAATAGAGCATATCTTGTTTATTATGGTGTTCAGCTTGGAGACCAAGGTAAGTCGTGGGCTCGCCATATTATATGTAAAACTTGCACGGAGTATTTAAGGCAGTGGACAAATGAAAAACAGAACTCTCGGAAATTCGGAATACCAATGGTGTGGAGGCAACTTAGAAACCACCATGATGACTGTTATTTTTGTCTTGTCAACATCAAGGGCATCAATCGGAACAATCGGAGCAACAGGATATATCCCCACCTCGATTCAGCAAGACGACCGCATTCACACTTAAATGAGATACCTGTTCCATCTTTCATCCACCTACCAGAGCTGCCAGAGGATGAGGGATCAAGCATGTCCGATAACATACAAGATAACAGCATTCGGGAAAGTGACAGTGAATTCGTAGGAACTTCATCAAGTGCTCAACCTTTTAATCAACATGAACTGATTGACCTAATTAGGGATCTGAACCTCTCAAAGGAATATTCAGAATTGCTAACCTCCAAGTGGAATGAAAAGAATTTACTTCAATCTGAAACCAACATTACGTTTTACCGTAGCAGATAAAAGGATATGCTGCCCTTTTTCTCTATGGACAACAACCTAGTGTTCTGCAACGATGGCAGTGGCTTTCTCAGGAAAATGGATCTATCATCATTCATGCCAAATGAATGGAGCCTTTTCATTGATAGGTCCAAGCTGAGTTTCAAATGTGTTCTTTCACACAACGGCCATAGATGAGGCTCAATTAAAATTGGCCTCTCAGCCAGTATGGCAGATACGTACGAGACAATCTCTATAGTCTGGAAAAAACTGAAGTATCAAGAACATCAATCGATGATTTGTGTAGACCTATATATGGTGAACTTTCTCCTTGCCCAGCAAAGTGGCTGTACAAACATCCGTGCTTTATATGTCTTTGGGACAACAGAGCCAAACACGACCACTGAATAAGAAAAGTGTGGCCTCTCAGAAAAGATATGGTAATTAGAGAACAAAATGTCTTTAAGGAACCTTTGGTAAGCAAAGATAAAATCATTCCGCAACCTTTGCATATCAAGCTAGGCCTAATGAAACAATTTGTAAAGGCGTTAAACACAGAAGATTTGTGCTTTGGCATTTTATCATATACATTCCCTGGCCTGAGAACGGAAAACTGATAGCAGCATGAAGGTCGAATACCTACACAGCCACCTAGATCGCTCTCCCGAAAACCTTTGTGATTGAAGCGAACACCAAGGTGAAAGATTTCACCAGGACATAAAAACTATGGAAGACAGATGCCAGTGTAGGTGTGATACCCACATGATGGCAGATTACTGCTGGAACCTTCAGCGGGACTGTCCTCGTAGATCTCACTCTAGAAAGTCCTATAATAGACGTTTCTCATATGTTGAATGATTGGTCAGTTTATATGCTCTTGTGTTGAAATATATAGATTTCGCAATATGTGCTTGTTTCAATAGTATGTACAATAGTATCAATATTTGTCAAGATCATGTGAAAAATAGTCCTAAAAAAGACGTTCTCGTATGTTGAATGACTGATTATTTTATATGCCCTTGTTTTGAAATATACGGATTTAGTAATATGTGCTTGTTTCAATTGTTTGTATATAGTATTAATATTTATCAAGAGCATGTCAAAATTAGCAGAACATGCGATGTAAGATCCCAAAATTTGATGGGTGCCCGGTGGCTTTTTCAATAGTATGTTATTTAGTATCAATATGCCTTATCTCTAAAACTAGAGCTGATAGGGCAAAACTGATGTCATTTGTGGACTCTACGCCTCAGATGTTTCCAAATATATCGAAGATTTTGTAAGACGTGCTTGTGTAAATAGTATGTAATATTAATAGCATCAATATTTGTCAAGATCATATATAGAAAAACAGATCATGCGATGTATGATCCCGAACTCTGACGGGTGGCCGATGGAATTAGCATATAGGATGGGTATGCTCTATCTCCTAAACTAGAGTAGATAGGGCAAAACTAATGTCCTTTTTGGAATCAGCGCCCCTCATGTACCCAAGAATAGGTCTAACTTTTGAGGCACCATAATTTTTATTTGTTTTTGTTGTTGGGCTGTGTAATCTGTATCAAAGAGATAGTATTAAAATTTCCCAAAATGACCACTTTGAATTACAAAGATAAGGTGAAGGCAACTTTTCCTGATGGGAAGAAATATTCCTTAAAGCTGTGTAATACCCGCTTCCTAGAGATCAAAAAATATTCGCTGAATCTGACCTTATAACTCCGCTAATTCGTTCGAACCGTTTAAATGGTGTACGTTAAGAGAGCTCGAAAGAAAAACTGTCCCATTGCATTATTATTCGTGACAAAAACAAGGAAAGATCAAATTGAAACATAATATTCGTAAAAATTCCTCTTTATATTTTAATAACAGTAAATAAATTCTAAAGATAGGTTACATTTTGGATCTCAGTTTGATATTGGCAAATGATTTAGCACCAACAATATAGGTAGATACAAAAACATTCATCCACGTATCCCATCCAAGAATTTTTACGGAACATTCCTGTAGAAAATGCAGACTCGTATAGCTCGTAAGCAAATCAAACTGTAATGTATTTATGGCTATCCACATCAATAGTTTGTGCAATCTGGTAATCAAATAATTGTCAAAGGAATGCTTTGGGGAATATTTTATTAAAACTGATGGTAAATACAATGAAAGTAATTTTTCTTTGAACTCACAATTTCTCAGAACAGCAAGAAAACAAAGATTGTGGTGTTCTGTTAGTGCTCGTTTTAGAACAAAGAAAAGATTCCCGTGATATTACATGCTGTACAAAGGCTCCTAAAATCCTAAGGGATATTATGTCCATTATCATCATGAATTTCATTCATTTACTGCCATAACCTTATTTTAAAAAATCGCGTAGTAAATTATTTGGAAATTTACTTATAGATATGTTTTCATGTATTTACAGTTATAATTTTTACTAAGTCCATTTCTGTTGTAACAGATGGTTGCTAACGCTCGCGCCATCTGATTTATCAAGAATGAATAGGAACTCCTGGATTTGCATCAAGCAATATCGGTTGAAATATAGCCCGACAGAGAATTTTTTTTTTGATTGGAGGTTTAACGACCACCGTGAGCTACTCAGTGGGCTATAAGCAATCGCCCGTTCCTAATTTAGTGCCACTGCTTCCAGGGAAGGGAGAGAGCCAGTGCCGTAGGGCAAGCACACATCCATGCCTCACCGGTATTCGGACTCGGGCCCCTTTCGGACGAATGATCATAAGCCATCGCTTAGACTACTGCTCCACCGGGCCGGCAGAGAACTTTCATTTCAGGTCTTGCATTTAATTACATCTTTACCACGAAGTCAGTTCCAAATTTACAGACGATTAACAGAGGCACGAGTGTTTTCTCTCACCTGTCCTGTCAGACCGGAATTGTTGTCTGTGAAATGAAGTATCAGACTGACAGGAGTTCCTCTTCATATGCTTTCCCATATAAAGTAAGGTATCAACACTCAACAATGCTCCAGATTCTCTATCGGATTTGTAACATAAACAAACATTATATTTTTCTTCCTTTCTTTCTTCCTTGTTCTTTTTCCTCTTCATCATCATCTTTTTCTTCTCCTTTCTTTTCTTTTGCTTCTTCTTCTTCTTGTTATTATGCATTTTTCAGCTTGTATGAAAAGGTATAACAGCTCAACACTTCCAAAGTAACCATTGTATAGCTGTTCGCGTGCTATGTCGTTGACAACAATTACCTTAGGAATATTCCTTTATCATCATAATCCCAGGCATACTGGTATCATATCGTTGTATTACATTCGGTGGTTAGAATTCCTGGTTACAGCTCACAGAATTCAAGTACTTCAGGAGTTTATTCCTGTTTATGTTTCAGGTATCTCTGGATTGAGACATTTGTACCGATGACCCTTTTGCTTCGGGGCGTTGTCGTCATGTATTATCGCAGGTACCTGAATCCTTGGAATTTCATTTAATCGCACTTAACTGTACTCAGGAAACAAATGCTCTGTAAATATTCTGATTTCAAAAATTACATATGGTAATTAACTTATGGATTAGAAAGGATTAAACAAACTGCTCTAAGCAGCTAAACACGTAATATATTTTTTAAATGTGCCATAATTTTAAGAATAGACATGTAACGTTTTGTGATTCGGTATATATATATATATATATATATTTTAATGTTAAATGAATGGCAGAATAATAATACTCCGTACTGCCCTATTCAGTCTTCCGGGCAATGTTTATTACTGAATTAATGGTAAGAAATCCTTGATGTTTTCAGCAATTTCACAGTAGGACATGAAATATTGGTGTCGAAGAAATGACTTCAGATATGAAAGATCCTGACACTCTGATATTTAAATTATCATTGATGGAATCTGTAAGGAAAGGAATATAACGCAACAGCCTTACACAAAGTTGTGTCGTTTGAAAAGGTGGCACAACAGCCTTTAACAGGGTTGTGCCGTTAGGAAAGCTCTCCTGAGCTATCAAATGGGCTCTATGTTAGAAAAGGTGACAATCTGTGTGGTCAGGATCTTTAGAGTTAGCAGTGTAAGGCAAAGTTTCGTTATGCAATAGGTGGAACTGTTGAGCATCCTTTAGGAAACATTGTGACGCGCGTTGGTGTGCGACAGAAGGATCCCGTTCCCGTTGACCAAAACAAGCTGCCTGGAATGGATCTTTCTGTGTATCCGCAGAATTTCAGAAGAATAATTTTCTGAATTTGTTTGTCTAACCTGGTCATAAAAATGAATGGTAGATCAAGCTTGCAGCAGTACATATAATAAAAATCATAATTATTGAAGCACGAATAGGTGACCTCGGACAAACTTTCGGTTTATCGGTGTTATCCAACCATTATGCTGATTGCTTTTATTTGTTTTGGAGGCCTGTGTTTTCCGGTTAGCTTAATTTGCTGCACTGTTGCCCTTCTGTTGTCTGCTACCACTCTGGACACTCTCCATTCTGCCCGAGCAGTCACTAGTCGATGACGACCACATGTCGCACGTAGAGATCCAATTTTTTGGCTGACAGTCCAGTCTTTAAACACTTTAATTATTATAACACTATAATTCCGTCTGCGATTGGCTAAGAAAAACATCCATTCCTTCTAATGATGTTTCTTATTGGATGATTTAAATTCAAGAAGTAAGCATATATCCAGTTAGTTCACATTTCCCAATGCCACCATGAGTGGCACAACTTTTGAGTGATATACACTTCCCTTTACTGTTATCTCACGGACATTTTTCAGTGGTCCAGGTTTTAGAATATTGCTGAGTTCCTCTTCTGTTGCAGTTACGCGTAGGCTACCGTGGTTCTCATTTGGAAAGGACGTGTCTCCGGCTAAGAATTTTAGGAACTGTAGACGTATGATGCAGTTATTCACAATAATACTCTGCGAAAACGCCTCACTGATGTTTCGGACAGTTATGTCCACGGAATGTCCGAGTTTGAAGTAATACAGAAAACTTACACGAAGCATGCTGTGGCCACTGCTAACTTTGCCAGACACTGGGGAATTCGCTGTTGAACTTTGTAACGAAATGAAAATCAAACCGTATACACCAGGTATGTACCGACTTCCTGTTTCTTTAATTTATACCTCATGTCCGACACTTTCAAAAGGCCGACGCATGAGGGACTATTAAACAATTGTATAGGGTCATATAATCTTTTACCTAACATTTTCATTCACACAGGCTTTCATATATTATTTTATTAAACGAGAGGAAAAATTAATACTAGGTAGAATAGAAGTTAAGGTTCTCTAAAAAGGTGGATCCTATTATGATTTAGATTATTACATACTTCCATACAAGAGCAGACAACCAACTGCGAGGGTGGGAGCCTGCACGAGAGTTTCCGCTCGTTACAGGAAGTATACATTTTATCTTGAAATACCTCTGAAGAACACTCTACAAAGGGGTTCGTGACCTATGCCAATAGCGTTTGTGCCTAGTGAAAGGCGTCAAAATTGTTTTCCGGAATTCGTGAAGAAAGAACAGCAAAAATATAATTATAAATATATAAATATATTATTTTTAACATATAAAAGTGCTAGCATATAATTTTAATTAGCAAACTAAATGTTTATTGTGTTGGTACAGATAAAAAACTCACGTTTAGTGTTTTGATACATTAATTCCATATAGCGGAATGGTAACTTCCAAACACATTTCATTACCTGCGTCTTTTCTTAAGAAGGTTCAGCCGAGAGGTCTCAGTTTCTTTGTCACAGCGTATGTGACGATACACCAGTGGCTCGAAATGTCCCTGTGTAAGTCCAAAGTGGAACATTCTTCTAGTATGGCTGCATGAAACATAGTGAACCCCTAGAAACGATACTACTAATAAACACAATATGCCTGACTTGCAAAATCCAATCAAAAGAAACATCCTTTGAAAGAGGGCCTCGTTGCTGTCCGCAAGTAGAGAAAACCGATCAGATAAAAACCGTCCAAGAAGCTCACTCACCACGGGAATTTATTCTATAGGTCACAGTGAAGTTTCATGTCCATCATTCCACGGACATCATTCGCCTGGCCGCCCTCAGGAAGGTGCAAAATAATGGATGCCCCGTGTGCTGCACGAATTGACAGTAGAAACCGAGAAAGATGACACTGAATTTTCAGGTGTAACGAGCACGTCTTTTGAAATCGTTCTAACGCGAATTAACCCTTTAACCGACCGGTCTACGGGAACAAAATGTCGCCAAAAATCACCCGAAGCTTGAACGCGTATTGTCTCCAAATTCACCTTCCTTTTCCGAAAAAACTGGTCCCATTAGCGGCGGGATTTCAGCTTTTACAACATAGCGATTGCTGTCCCCCTTCTCACCTCAGCGGGTGGAACCAAGGTACTTAGAAAGAGGAGGTGGAACGCAAGCCTGTGACAGGGATTATGCTCCGTTCTATGACCCAAGGCGAGAACAGGAAGGCCAGTCTCCTAACACGCAATTCTTGCTGAGTCGGTCGGAAGAAAAACAATTAAAGGAAAGAATTAACATGTAAGGACAGTGATGCACCCTACATTGGGAAAAAAAGAAAACAGTTTTACATCCGCATACATTGGATTTAACCATAGGGGTTGAATCGTATGTAGACGGGAACATGCGTTCCCCTCAACTTTCGTTATCGAGAACACCCCCTGAATTTTTGAATGAAGTTTTTCACATAACATATTACTCTTTCCTAAGTTTTTTAATTTCAAAACTTTTTATTTATAAAATTTTAATTTAATTCAAAATAATTGTGTTCTATATTTTTCTAAACCAAATATATCGATATGAATTTACTTTGGGTTTTATACCACTGTGTGTTATGAGTGGCGCACACCCGGGCAAAACCCATAAGGTCCATCCCCTTTCCCCACCCTTTTAAAAATTCTTGTCTATTGCTCAGATGAAGGAACAAAAATTACTTAAAAATTACCGTATTCCAACGGATCCAGGAAAACTCGTACACTTTCTCATGCCGCTGAGAAAAATGCAAAGGGCGGAAAACTCGTACACCCTATAACGAAGTAAATTTCTCCGTCATTTCTGTCCACGCCAGGATTCGAACCCGGATCCCCTCACTCCGGAATAAGTCACTCTACCAGTTGAGCTACGCGGACATTTTATTCTGATTCCTATCTGCCTTTATGTCGTGTGCGTCCTTCTGGCAGGTACGTCACATCTCCTGGTACGTTACATCATCTCCCCCTTATTTTTTTTTTTTTTTTTCGAAGTGCTGGAGAAGGGATTCTCTTATTTTTCCTATCTCGCGGTGTGGAAGGAACATCACACCATTGCGAGATTTTGAACTGTCGGGTCATCCGGATAGTTCGGGCGCCATTATAACGAAGTAAATTTCTCCGTCATTTCTGTCCACGCCAGGATTCGAATCCGGATCCCCTCACTCCGGAATAAGTCACTATACCAGTTGAGCTACGCGGACATTTCATTCTGATTCCTATCTGCCTTTATGTCGTGTGCGTCCTTTTGGCAGGTACGTCACATCTCCTGGTACGTTACAACCCTTCCATGTAAGGGGATATACACAAATTGCGTTTCGGTCCGAGATTTTGACAAAGTCTACGAGTTTTCCTAGCTAAACAAAACGGAATATACCAGTTTTCCTAGGGATCTCAATGGGTATGTAAGATCAAAATGGCTCAAGGTTTATGTTGAACCTTTCTGACTCCTTTAATCTTGAGTTATGATTTTAATATCTCCCATGTGATAACAAGCAATAAAAGCTAATTACAGGGCTCAATGAATCGATGTTCAGGTGCTGATCGTTTTAGAAGACTTTAAATTACAACTTTGATATTCCGTATTCCTAAACATTTTATAAAACCTAATAAAAGGCACTCAATGGATTATTCCTCACCTATTCACAAGCCTCCTAGGCCGCGGGCCCCTTTAGAAGATTTTAAGTTACAACCTAGAAATTTCGTATTTGTAAACATTTTATTGAACCTAATGAAAGGCACACAACAGATTATTTCTCACCTATTTACAAGCCACCTAGACCGCGGGCTTTTTGAAAAGATTTTAAGTTGCAACCTATATATTTCGTATTTGTAAACTAAACAGTGACAAACGGTATTGATTTGGACATGTCGCATTAGTATGAATTCCACAAGAACCGTAGCTCTTAGATAAAAATATATCATATATATCGTGTAAAAATATATCATTCCCTTCTTCACCTTCCCCTTTATTTTCTTTCTTCAGTGAAAGAAGGATGTTATTGCACCTTAATGAAAAAGAAACAGTTCCAACCCTTCCTACGAAACCACAATACACATTTCAGGAAAAAAAAAATTTTTCTTTTTTCTTGTAGGGGGAGAATAATCTCTAGTGGGACTCCGAAGTCTAAGGGGTACCCAGAATTCCCTACCACTCATTACCTATTCTCTTTTCGGGGAAGCGATCACACCATATCATATCGGTAAACGGTAAAAATACCCCCCCCCTTAAAATACCCATTAAAATTGAAAAGCGATAAAAATACCCCTGGAGGATATACCCACAGAACAAACGGTTCACTGAAAACGGCCACACAGGAACACTGTTGTGTGGCAGTGTTCCGGTGAGGTGATTTACCGGCAACCCTGCCACACATCTTCCAGCAACATGGGAAATTTCCACAGAGGAAAATTGCCACGGTACAAATTGCTGTTCCTCCGAAGAACACTTTGAATGTGTGATAATTTTTCCAGTGCGGCAGTTTTCAAAATTCCCGAGTTATGTGTGGCAGTTTTCCAAGGTACCTAAAGTGGGAAAGGAACTCTTTTGTTTGTCTGAATTTTTATGCGGTTTCATACGAGTTTAGGGCAACTAGCCACAAAAGTTCAAGGGGATGGGGAGCCATGAAGATTGCCGTTTCTGGGCCTATATTGAGAACTGAATTGGGAACTCCAAACGAATTTCGAGAAAATGTTCCATGTAAGCCAAGCTAGAATTGTACTTTAATTTGAAGAAATAAATTGCCGAGGATCCGAGGCACACTTGGTTTAGGAGGGGCTCTACCCCCAACTTCCGTAATATTATATTCTGGGTCGCTGGAGTCTGTCAGTGTAGCCAGGATGATCCTCTTGAAGCGTCCGCGAGGTCCGTGAGCTTGGGGGGGGGGGGGGGTTTACCACAAAATGTTAAAATGTTAAAATGGACGTAGAGCTGTAAACATCAGTACCATGTTTTATACTTTGGCGGAAAGTGAAAAAAGAACACCAAGATGGAGACATCTGATAACAACGAAATTTATACAGCATAATAACGGAATACAGAGGATAACGTGATCAAAACATTATGGCAAAATACAGCTGTATTTGCTGGTAAACTGAAAAATAACATTTCCATGTAACATCGTTAACACGAGGTTGAGCCACCATGAATTGCGTCACACTGTGCAATTCTGGCATGGAGTGTGTCGTCCAGATGTGGTATGTAAGTTTGGGGTATTGAGTTCCAAGCATCCTCAACCTGGACGCGTGAATCGGGGATGGTCGTGGCTGGCCGTGGAGACCGGATAAGTCGTTGTCACATAAAATCCCACACGTGCTCGATTGGGGACAAATCCGGTGAACGTGCAGGCCATGGAATTTGTCTCACACCCTGAAGTGCGTGTTGCGTTGCACGTGCCGTGTGTGGGCGTGCGTTATCTTGCTGGAAAACACCACGATGGACCGACCTTACAAATGGCACAACAACGGGATGAATGATGTTGTTGATGTAGGAGGTGCTGTTTAACGTACCCGGTACAAACACTAGTTGTGTACGGGAGTGATAGCTGATCGCTCTCCACACCAGGAGACCAGGTGTAGGCCCTGTGTGTTGCTGGCGGATGCAAGAAGGGTGGAGACGCTTCCCTGTGCGTCTGCGAGCACGCATACGGCTATCGGAGGCTCCCAAGCAGAATCCGGTTTTTATCGCTGAACACGAGAGATCGCCATTGCGTTCTCCAGTGCAGACGTTGGCGACAACACTGCAGCCGTTCCTGACGGTGGGCTGGAATCAGAGGTACACATGCCAGAGGCACACGTGCACGCTGTCCTGCATCCAATAGACGGTTGCGGATTGTTCGTACAGTCACCTCAGGTGTAACGGCAGTTCGGATTTGCGTCGCAGTGGATGTTCTGCTTGACAACGCCGCTCCTCTTATGCGTCGATCGGTCCCCTCATCAGTCCGTCTGTGACTCCCGGTTCCACGTCTTCTTGTGCGGGAATGTTCCTCGGACCATCTACACCACCATCGTACCACCACTGATACTTGCTGTCCAATTCGCTCCGCAATACGACGATACGACCACCCGGCCTCGCGGAGCCTGACTAGACGACCTCGCTAAAAGTCCGATAACTGCTAATATCGTACACGTCTTCCATATCCAGGCATTGCAGCTTCTTCAGGGTCTTCGCACGTGTCCGTACGCCGACGACTGATTACATTCCCATCGCCGTACTACTTAAATACCACCGACGATAATTTGCATATTATGCCGTGCTGTGTCGTAAGCGCTTACAGGTTGGTCCCGAATTTACCATCACACCTACATAAACTCGACCCCATTAATATATGTAAATTCCATGATCGTCCGCCAATTCCTTCTTGGCGTTCTTTTTTCAGTTTCCGGCAGTATATAATGATTCTGTACACGACCACGAATTAATTTTCAGGAGGGTGGGGTGTATTCAGCCCCCTCCACTCCCGTGTCTAAGAGCTCTTCAGGGGTAACATCAAGGACACACTGACCGACTCTAGAGGTTCAGAATATAAAATTACGGAAGTTAGGGTAGAGCCCTCCAAACCAGACACCTCGTATCCCTTTTACAGACTTTACCAAATTACCGGGGCAGCGGGGAAAGGGCGTACATAGTCTGCCACTAAATACAACATGAAGTATAGAAATTGCGAGCAAATCCCTTACCTTGAACACCTGTCTGAGCTCTAAGCGGCACAGAATATAATATTACGGAAGTTGAGGACCCCCCCCCAACTAAGTGTACCTCGGATCCTCGGCAATTTATTTCTTCAAGTTAAAGTACGATTCTCGCTTGGCTGACATGGAACGTTTTCTCGAAATGCGTTTGGAGTTCCTAATTCAGTTCTCAAAATAGGCCCAGAAACGGCAATCTTTACAGCCCCCCTTGAACTTTTGTGGCCAGTTGCCCTAAACTCGTAAGAACCCGCATGGAAATTCAGACAAACAAAACAGTTTCTTCCCCTCGTTAGGCACCTTAGAAAACTGCCACATATGATTCGGAATTTTTTCACCGTCACATATAATTCGGAATATATTTGGAATTTGGAAAACTACCCCATTAAAAAAATTGTCACACATTCAAAGTGTTCTTTCGAGGAACAACTATTTGTGCCCTGCCCCTTAATGAAAAACAGGGCAATTTTCCAAGTTGCTGAAAGATGTGTGGCAGGGTTGCCGGTAAATTGCCACACCGGAACACTGCCACGCATCAGTGTTCCTGTGTGGCAGTTTACAGTGAACAGTTTGTTTTGGGGGTATTTCCTTCGGGGGAATTTTTTCCTAGGGTATTTTTACCGCTTTTAAGTTTTGAGGGGTATTCTCTCCTGGAATATTTTTTCAGGGGGTATTTTTACCCACATCCTATCATATTATATGCAGAGGTTTTTAGGAAAGGAGTGCCTTACCCCAGTTATTAAACAACCCTTAGAAATTGGAAGCTAGGAGATTTGGGCTAGAGTGCCAGATAGGAAAGTTACACGGAAGCGAGGTAGAAAGGGGGAGGAAGATGCTCTTATTTATTACCGGGGGTCCAGTACCCAGAGTCTGATGGCTTTACGTTCCCACTGACGCGTCCGTGAAGGGCTCGGGTTTGAATCCCGCTAGGTGACGCATGAACGTTGCGTTTGTCTTACGGCACTGCACACTGTTAAAAATTCCCGTAAAAAAGTCTTGTTGCCCGTGTATTTTTACGATCAAGGCTCGTTTCTGCAGTTTCAAGGCGATGCCCGTATTTTAACGGGCATGGCTATGTAGGACAACTGTTCCAAACCGTAATTTTACGGGCGTTGCTAAGAGGCACGGGTTAGCCAATGAACGATAATGACAGAAAAGGAATGCGGCATGCGTCGCTTTCTGCTATTGGTCAGCGAGTCGTCACTTGATTTTACGGTGCTTGCTCGTTTTTTTACCAAGACGAAGGGATGGGCGATGTTTTCAAAAGTATGATATCTTTTAATATTTCTGAGACCGATATATTGAATCGAAAATATCTGTATTTAAAGATCAATATATCGGATTGATTTTTCGATATTTTTCAATACTTCTGATCTCAATAAGACTGATATTTCGGTTTATTCACGGCATACTGCATCAGGGTTATCACTGAATCCGATCCAATGTTGTGCTAAGTATTGGCTATTGGGAACTTGGGACTAATTGGCAGTTGGCTTGTTCGCACAAATCTCAGCCAGTACTAAATTATCCTGCAGCTTGAAAATATAGCTGCAATCAAGTTTTGTTAATACAATTAAAATAGTGATATCTCAGAAAAGTACTGTATATTACTAACTTCGTACCTTTTACAAGACGGTCGCTGTACTTGGAAATAAACGTAGTGCGTTTATTTTGCCATTTCAGTCGTTTTGTTGTGTAAATAATGATTTCCGATAGCGGAATTGATATTTAACGTTTTTTTACAAGACCGACGCCATGGGTTTTACGACTTTAAAACTCGTTAAAAACTTAGTGCTTTTATTTCGCCCTTTTACGTTGTTTTGTTACGTAAATAAATATTTTCGACAGCAGAATTAACATTTTACGTTTTTATAATTCATAAAAATTTGCTAAAAATATATCTTGTATGCTGAGCTTGAAAGCCAACATCAGGGTTGTTTAACATCGTAGCCATGGTAATGTAAAGGCGTATTTATATTATATATTTTATACATTTATGTAATGTAAGGTGGCATATATTTATGCCCACTCCCCTCCCCCCGAAAGTGTTTAAATGTGTTTTATTTATTGTTAAAATGTGCCTTACATTGGAAACAAAAATGCTTAATTTAATAAAAAAATTCATTAATTTACGTTACAATTTTTTTTTTTTTTTTCTATTCTCATTCTTTTATTTTGTCCTGGTGGATATAATTTTTTTCATTTCATTGGCACGCCCTCAGAAAAAATCTATATATGCCCCTTGTTGCATTTTTTAATGAAGGGGCAGAGCACAGATGGGATGAAAGTGGCCAAAGGGCAGGAAGTTGTCACATAAATTTACAGAACATAAATGCGGAAACTGTTTTTTTAACAAAACATGTTATCATGATTCTCTGTACTTAACATTGCTACCTATGCAAGATTGTTGATACAGCGGGACAAAATTAGTCAAAAAAGCAATCATAAAAGTGTTGTGCACTTTTGTGTTTATATAACATCTGCACTCCCCTTCCACTAATGGGGGGGAGGGGCTGTGGCTGTGGATAGTATTAACTGTCACCAACGATATTTGAAGGTTTTAATTATCATTTGAAAGTAAACAAATTAGATGTCAACTTTCCTGTTAAGCACACTCAACATCTTTTTAAAGAATATATATGAATAAAAAAACACACTTGAAATGGAATTTGTGGCAGAAATATTTTGCTACATAGAAGACCAGTAAACCACAGGCAATTGGGTAAATAAGTCTCATTGATTTTATTATTCTACACATGTTAAGGTTTTTCCATTATTCGAAATGTTTATTTAAGTACAAAAGCGGAGTAAAATGCCTAAAACAAAATCACTGGGTTACTTCTCTCTGAAACATTACCCCCTTAGCCTGTAATCACAGCATATTATTGCAATTTCTAATGCAGAATGTTCTGCAAAGTCATAATATTGTTGAGAGGTAAATGGCTAGAGCTTTTTAATACAATTTTGAAGAAGTTTGCACACATACATGAAAATATATTATTTCAAAGTTAGTGTGCATATACACTGTAGATACATATATAATTTTTTTTTTTTGTAAAAACAAAACAAAAAGAAAACAAACTGAAAATACAACAAACCTTGTTAACAGGTTTTGGCCTAATTTGCACAGTGTTATCCACTATGTCATTATGTCTATTTCTCTCTTGATAAAAACTGTGAACGTATTTTTTTTTTTTTTGTGAAAACTGTTATTCTTAAACGGAATGGCATTAACAAAATTCTGTTGTCCAGAAAAGTTTTAATGTGCAGTGCTCTTGCTCATTTGATTTCTCTAGTGTTTCTTTACAGTACACAAAGTTACCTTTTTCAAAATTCTTTTCCCGCTAAAATCTAATAAATGTGTAATGTAAAAATTGCATTTGTACTCATAAATATGGGTTCTTAGTTTGATTAAAAGGCAATACATTGTGCCAAATGTTTGACACTAGCTGTAGGAAGGGAGTTCTTAGATTACCATTAAAGACTATATTAATATATTAGCTGAAACAATGCTCAGATTATATGAATACCTTGCATTGCGCCCATCGGTTTTACATTTGATCAAGTTTGCAAAAATTGTATGTGATTTTATACCTGCTACAACTGATTCAGCATCAATATCAGGAAAAGTCTCATACAAAAAGATTACTTCTTCCTCAGAAACTGCTAGAAAACAGTCAAATTCTCAAAATAAGAAGCACTGTTCATTAAATGTGAAAATCCTCCAAATATGTGGCGTCAGTGAATAAACAAAGATGTCGCTCTTTCCAGGTTTTAGCATATAAATGTCATGAAATCTATTCAGTCAAGAAATCTATTTATTAAATGTCATGAATAAAATCTATTCAGTCATGAAATGTTCATTAAATGTCATGGAAACTATTCAGTATCTAAATAATCATGGAAAATGTGCCTACCAAGTGGTAAAATACATAAAGAAGTTGTTCCTGTCTTGTCTTTCCTGGAACCACTCGCCCTAAATTAGGGACATGCGTCTGCTTATGGTGAATCAAGCTTCTACACATTCGGGAACAACTTTAGATGCTCATGGAGATCAACACACACACACACACCACTTCACTTCAAGCATTTTTTTCCAGTTCTCAGTCCATTTCTTTTGATTTCTCATCTCCATTAAAAACTTGTACACAATAAATATCTGAAGTATTCTTTATCAAGTCTAAAACACCTGAGGACCTATCTTCGATATCATATATTATTTTTTTTTACATTTTAAATGCTCATTGGTGGAGTCTACCCTTAAAATTAAGGAAGTCAGCAGATGTAAAAATTTTTTTTACAGTTTTGAACTCAAATGGGATACAGCATTTATTGTTTCACTTATTAACACCAAAACAACACAAAAATAAGTACTGATTTCTCACCTCTAGTTATATTCAACTTGCTGTAGATGAGGGATTTTCTCTTTACATGCATATATATCACTAAGCTGTTCTCTAAGATCATAGGTTAGTTTCTTGATGAGAGCTTATCTGCTGGATTAAAGTTTAAAACTGATGGAAATACATTTTATTTACTCTTGATGTATCAAACATCTGCATTTACAGTGATCTCAGCTCACAACTTGAGCTTCACTGACATCCATCACACACAAGACCATTTGTACTTCACATTTATTCTCTTTTTCTCATGCAGGAATTCCTGAATATGGTCCTCCTTTGATCTTCTACATGTTCTTCCTGTCACTTGTGCAGAATAAATTCTCCTAGTAATCATCTCACTACTCATTCTCCAAACCACCAAAGAATATTTGTCCCCACCTTACAAACAATATTTTGCTTCACACTACTCATCTACAAAACATCTTCATTCCTCACATGATCAAAACATATCTTGCCCCCACCCCCATAAGTAACATATCTCTACAGCTAACAAATCACTCCTATGTTTCATCTGCAGGACTCCACCTTCACTGCTGCACATCAGAATAGGAACAATTACTGTACTTTTTCACACACAACTATTAGGGACTTTTTTGAGAACCTATCATTCATCATTTATTCAAAATCCTCCTGAAGCAGCTGTGACTTTCAAAGATGAATTTACTGGCCTACTAATTTCACCACCTAATTTGTTTTCTCTGTCAAACATGCTTCCCAAATATGTAAATTGATTTACCTGGTCAATCTCTTTGCCATTTAGACTGATCTGTTTGATTTAATACTAACAATTCATCTGTTAAAAACATAACTTTGGGTTTTTCCTTTCATATACTAAGTTTGAAATTCATACAAACTTCATACATGTGGGACAACATACGCTGCAACTCACTTTTGCTCTCTGCCAACAGGATTGTTTCATCAGCATGAGCAAACATAATTGAGTAACTACTCTCCACAGATAGCATTTACATAGTCTAATGACGACTCAACCATATGTGTCTCTTAAGACATAAAAATATTCTTTACCTTAAAAAATTGTTTTGGTAATAAGTAATAACTAATTATAATACACAAGCTTTGCAGTGAATGTGGGGAATAAATATCCTACCAGTTTTCTCAGATAATTTCTTAGAAACATCAGCTGAAATTTTTTTTTTCAAGAGCTGCTTTCTCCTGCTAAAAGGGAGCAATTTTATTTGTCCTTTATTATTACATTTTATAGCTTAAAACTATCTTTATGCAAGATTGCAGCTCTCAAGCTGTATTTTTAGTGATATGAAAAACACATAAAATATTGTTTTTCAGATCCTAAAATAAAAAAAAATATATAGCAGAAAGTTTTGATGCAAAAATAAATAAAAAAATCATGCAACAGAAGTGAGCTTGTGATCTGCAGAAATGCTGAATATACTTTCCAAAACCCAAAAGGTGATTTTCTTGTTTCATGTGTGGGCATTGCTCGACGAGCAGGGATATCGTTTCTGCCAAGAAGTTTCCAAAAATCCCATTTGCAAAGGAATGTTTTCATGAGTTTTTCATCAATGTGAGATTATGAGAAATATGTATTTCCAACATTTCGAGAAAAGGTAAGTTGAAGCTTCAGTATGGCATAAATGACAAAAAAACAAAAGTACTTATTAATCCCAGCAGACTTGAATCTTAACCATCAATTAACATGGGAATAACTGAATTATAGAAAGAATAACTATTTTTATTGGGATGCAAATGTCAAAGTTAGCATTATATCAGCTTGCAAGGAAATGTTACGGAAAACAATCTTTAAAAAAATTTGTTATTGTAATTTTTAGAGCATTTTGTATACATTTATATTTTTCAGAAGGTGTGAACAATGTTTGCTATTTTTTTATCGTTTAAGACAGAACACAATGTTAATGGAGTATACAGATATAATTACTTGTATGGTATAAGCAAAAATAGTTCCCATGGCATATGCAAAAAAATTAAAGTGCTTATAATATGTTTACAAGTGACATTTTTGTTAAAAACAGTAATTAGAGTACGAATAATTTGTGATGGCCTTTTTATAGAAAGCAATTATTTTTCCAGAAAGATATTTAAAAAAATGCTAACGATTATTAGTCCTCCATTAAAATATGATTATAAAAATAAAAACATAAAAAATATCGTAATCCAAATTAATTAAGTATATATAATTACTAATTAATTAATGAAAGCCATACTAATTAATGTATGAAAAACATAAAAAAATATCATAATCCAAATTCATCAAGTATATATTTACTAATTAATGTATGAAAGCATGTCTCTCCTAGATAACAAAAAAACGAATGGACAATCAGAGGAAATAACATGCTGTAAGTGTGGAAAAATCAGCAGATCAAGACGAAAGTTGTTATGCTCATATTTTTACCAGATTATATAATTACTTCAGGAAGTTTCACTATGTATTAACAAGATAATTATCAAAGGATGATAAAAAAATTACGTCTGATATATACATAGCCTGAATTACAACAAACCTTATACTACATAACTTGTAAGACATCAAGAAAACTCTCGAAAAGCTGTTTTGCATTTCCTTACCCAGCTGTTAAGATCTACATACTTTATCACTAACAAAAAAAAATGCTTCACTTCAAACTGTGTGTCATTGGTATGTATTTAATTTTGGTCAAAGTGCCAGTTTACTTCAAACATAATACTCATAGGCAAAATAACAATCTGCTATCAACCGTTCATTAAATTTGTTTTCTGGGTGCCTACTGTCAACTAATAGTTAAAATTTTCAACCATCGAGGTTTTCAACACAGCAGATATTTTTCCTTGTAAAGTTCTAGAAATCGGAAGGTGACATAATATCATGTGAATCTCGATAATGAGATCGCAGTTTGATAGTCCTCAAGCAACATAATTTTCGTGACATGCCAGAGGAAAGAACACAGATTTCATTCCAGAAGTTAAATCACATCAGCCATGGGCTGATATATTGAATATCGCACCGATATAGTGATTTTCTGATATATCGTAACTTGGATATCAATACTATATATCGAAATATCGGACAAAAATATCGATATTTCGAGATATTGATAAATATCGCCCATCCCCAACTGACGAACACGAAGTCACGAACATGTGCAGGAAAGACGCCATGAAAACATGTGAGTAGACACTTTTTAAAATTAAGTTTATTATGATATGTAAAAGTAACGAAATCAATTACACACATTTTTGTTTGATATTAAGCTCACGAACTGTGTACATATATATATATATATATATATATATATATATAGTTTTAAAAGTTTCACCACCAAACGAGGGTGGCTGAAGCATTGTCACACAGGAAAATCTGTGTAGTAGCTAAGATTTCATTTGACTGGGGTAGGGGCATAACTCTCACATCCATATATGTTTTACTATCAATATGATACAGTGCTTTACTTTCTGTGCAAGTCTTTATCGCCAGGTATATACCTAGCGTTGACTAGGATGTCGAATAAATTCGATCTGTACATGCTGATTTGGGAATTACGTAGGGCAGCATTCTTCGTATGTTTGTAGTCTGAAATGAATTCCATTTTGCAATATAACACGCATAAATATTGTCTTACCGTTTTGTGCTTTTTTTTTTTTTTTTACGGCATAGTGTTCAACTACTGAATTTAGACAGAATTATTTCTAAAGCACAAACTGGCTGAACAATACTTTTTTTTTTAAGACTCCTTTTCATTTGCTCATGTACTTAAGAACTTGTGAAGTATTATATTTGCACCAATGAATACAAAGATTAGCTATGGAGTACAGATATGTACAGGCATATTCTTTAATGAAAAGTTCATTCCAGTGTGTTTATGTGGGTATAAAATATATAAAAAACACAAATACACACGTATATTTGCTAAAATTACATACACTGATGTCACAAAAATTGCACAAATGGCTAAAAAAATCAAATAAAACTGGTCAAGTCATTTGTTTAGTATCAGTAAGATGTATGAGCTCATTTACTCTTGCAAAGTTCATCAATATTTTGAGTTTTCTTGCTTATGTACAAACAAGTTATCTTCAACATCCAGCTTATTTCAAAATTTAGTTTTTATGGTGGTTAAGGATAAAACACTAGTTTCACATAAATATGTAGTTGTAAAAGGCAACAAATACTTAAGGCAGTGCTCGACAATGTTGGAAATTCTTTTTCCATTGGAATCCAAAAACTAGTCAGTGATTTCAAAGAACAAATGCTTTTCAAACCAACCAGAGTTAAAAGATGTCTCATAAGTTTTTTATTTGGCAATAGAAGATTAAACATTTCTGCATTGTATGTGAATGAGTAACTAGTTCATTCAGTGGGAATGGGAAATACTGCCTTGTAAATGTTTGGAGAGTGCAGAGATGGACGATTATTAGCTGTTTAACATCAAGTTTCCAATTGTTTGCTCATTTTCTTATAATGAATTCAGTTATGAAAATTGGTCAGAGCTGTTCCCTGTAATTTGGTTTTCTCATAAAGTTTTTTGGTCATTGCTTGTGTTTTGTTTTTTCAACATAGAACAGATTGTTTTCACCCTGTAATGAGAAGTTCCACTAGTTCATTTTTCAGAAATTTCAGCTAAATATGCTAAACTTCACCACACATCCTACCAGCACTAGCCATAAATTCAGATTAATTTTGTTTTGAAAATTGGTTCACTGCGTGACTCGGTATGGTTGCTAACAAATCTGCATATGCCCCCCTATTATTTTAGTGTAACCCACTTTGAGAACCATTGGTCTAGAGGATGTTCAAGCCGTACTGGTATCAGAGTTGGTTGTACATCAAGCAAGGTTTTTGGCTAGCAGTCACAATTTAACATATGGTTTGAGTCCCATATGAGGCATTAGTTTTGCCACCCTGGTGGTGCAGTGGTCTAAGCACCATCTTATGATTGTTTGTCCAAGTGGGTCCGGGTTTGAATCCCGGTATGGCATGGATGTTGTGTTTGTCTTACAGCACTGGCGTTCTCTCTTCCCTGGGACCAGTGACTCTTAAATTAGGGACAGGGACTACTTATATCCCATTTAGTTCCTCACATTAGCCGTTAAAACCTTTAAAAAAGAAACCTGTTTTTTACATAACATAACAGCTTTGGCTTTCTCCTTCCCTAGAACCAATGGCCTCAATTTAGAGGTGGAAAAAAAGTTTCATGTGATGAAATGTCACATTTTCGTTCAGGAAACACATTTGTGATTCTCCCTGACTGCTACATGGTTTTGATTGCTTTTAGGAATACCATTTCACTTACATTCCTTAGTATATAATTATCAATCATTTTGTGACTATGGTATATTCAAATACCTCATAGGCACCCCTAGCTTAATTTTTCAGCAGGAGGAAGCAAACAATGGAAATCTGCATATATACAAACCCCATATGCAAATTTCCACTGTTCCTTCTTTTTACCACTCAACACATAGATTACATAAATTTAATTGGAAACCAGAAGAGCCAAAAAATATATTTTTTTTAATTATATCTATAATCACCTCATTATCACATGTCATCATCATCATCATCATCATCATCATCATTGTCAACCATTATCAATCCACTGCTGGACGAAGGTCTCCCCAAGTTTCCTCCACAACTGTCTGTCTTGTGCCAGTCTCCTCCATGTCACTCCCGCATACTTTCGAATTTCATCCACCCGTCTTCCATGTGGTCTTCTTCTGGGTCTTTTCCTGTCCCTTGGAATCCAATCTAAAAATTCGGCTGTCCATCGATGGTCTGTCCTTCTGGCAGTATGTCCAGCCCATTGCCATTTCAGGGATTTAACTCTGATCATGATGTCTTCCACTCTTGTCATTTTTCGGATCCACGTGTTCCTCTTCGTATCTCTCCTGGTTACACCAAGAATGCACCTCTCCGTGCTGCTTTGAGTTGTCTGCAGCCTTTGTATGTCTCTTTTAGCTAAGGTCCACGTCTCTGCACCATACGTAAGCACTGGAAGGATGCATTGATCAAACACTTTTCTTTTAAGACATAATGGCATATTGCTCTTGAAAATTATGCTGTTTCTTCCAAAAGCTCTCCAGGCAAGTTTTGTACGCCGATTAATTTCGTCATCAATGTGACCCTCACTTGATATCTGCTGTCTAAGACAAACGTACGTGTCTGTTATCTCCAGCTTTTCTCCATCAATCGATAAGTCTTCATTTCTTGTAAAAGTATTGTACATCACTTTTGTCTTCTGAAAGTTCATTTTTAATCCCACTTCTTTACTCTTGTCAGCAAGTTCCTGGATCATATTCTGTAGCTCTGATGGGGTAGTTGCAAAAATGACTATATCATCAGCAAAACGAAGGTGGGTTAGATAATCTCCATTAATCTTTATCCCTTTGTTTTCCCAGTTCAGTGATTGAAAGACATTTTCCAATGTCGCATTAAAGAGCTTCGGAGATATGGTGTCACCTTGTCTCACTCCTTTTCCAATTTTTATGTGTGTTGTATTTTCAAACAGCCAAATCTTTGCACTTGCATTTTCATAGATGTTATTAATAATGTTAATGTATGCATCTTCAATACCGCAGGATTTCAGAGCCATTGCAACTGCTGATGGTTTCACCGAATCAAAGGCTTTTTCATAATCGATAAAAGCCATGCACAATGGAAGTTCATATTCCCTCGCTCTTTCAATTAGTTCTCTCAGTACGTGGATATGATCTATTGTGCTGTAGCCACTCCTGAATCCAGCTTGTTCTCTCGGTTGAGCCATGTCCAGTGTCACCTTCAAGCGGTATGAAAGAACTTTAGTGAAGATTTTATAAACCACTGATAGGAGGCTGATAGGTCTGTAGTTCCTGAGATCCTCAATGTCACCTTTTTTATGTAGCAAGATCATTGTAGCGTTGTTCCAATCCTCAGGAATTTTCCCTTCATTAAGGCATCGAGTGAAAATTTGGGCGAGTACTGTTTCGATTTCTCCACTTGCTTCTTGTATGATGTCTACAGTAAATCCATCTTCTCCTGAAACTTTTCCTCGCTTCATGTTCTTGATTGCATGTGCAACTTCTGCTGGAAGGACTGGAAGAACTCTGGTACTGGTACCTTTGATGATGTCTGGAGTACATGTATCATCCCTTTCATATAATTTGGAGTAGAAATCTTTCAATCTTGTCAAAATTTCGCCTCTATTTTTTGTTACAGAACCATCTTCTTTTCTCAGTGCCATAATCTGTTTTTTTCCCTTACTGAGATGTCCCTTTGCTATCTTTAGGTTTTGGTTGTTTTCAATTGCTTTCCTTACTAGTTCACAGTTGAATTTCCTTACGTCTTCAGTGATACTATTTCGTACTGTCTTGCATAGCTCTATATATTCCACTTTGGAAGTCACATCTTCTTTAGTTGTCCTCATCACTCTTCTTTTTGCATCAACATTTTGGTTTTTCCTGATAATTTGTTCACATGCAATTTGTTCTTAGACCCAGCTAATTTTGTTGCTGTTTCCATAAGAGCTTTGGTTACTTTTCTGTTAACTTCAGAAATATTCACTTCTTCCGATGTTAGGCCTTCTAAAGCAGAGAACCTGTTCTTCAGTTCCAATTTGAAGGTATTATGGTGTTTTTTAAGGTTGGTTATGTCAATACATTTTGTTTGTCTTATGAGCTTGCTACGTTCGAGTTTAGTGTTGAGGTGCATCTTACATCTCAACAATCTATGGTCACTGCCTGTGTTGAACTTGTTTAGCTCACTGCAGTCTTCTATGACGAATTTTTTGTTACACATAATAAAATCAATTTCACTTGTCGTCCCATTTGGATGTCTCCATGTCCATTTCCTGTGTGGCTTTTTCTTGAAAAAGGAGTTCAAGATGAAAAACCCTTCTGCCTCTGCAAACTCTACGAGAGTATTTCCACGCTGGTTTCTGTTGTCGTGACCGAATTTACCTACTGAAGTTTCATTCTGTTGGCGTTGCCCTATTTTTGCATTGAAATCTCCCATAATTATCTTCAAGTGCTGCTTACCTTTATTATTTAGATAACGAATTTCCTCATAAAATTCTTCAATTTCTTCTTCAGCATGACTTGTGGTGGGTGCATAAGTTTGAATAATCTGAGCCTGGTATCTTCTCGAGAGTTGGATAACGAGTCATGCAGCTCTGTCAGAGGAACTTTCAACTTCTACAACTTTATCCTTCAGTTTCTTGTTTATTATAAATCCAACACCACTAGTTCTGCCAGTATCTGTCCCACGATAGTAGAAGAGATGTCCACTTTTCAGTTCAATGAGATCTTCTCATTTTCTCCTTACCTCGCTTAGCCCGACGATGTCCCACTTGATCCTTTGTAGTTCCTCTTCCAATTCAAGAAGCCTTGAATCAAAAGATAGGGAGCGTCCGTTATATGTAGCCAAGGTCAGCATCAGATGGCAGCCTAGTCCGGTCCTCCGGGGATTCTTAGCACCCTCTGCCTTCATGTCGCACTGGCCGCTGCCTTGGCCAGGTACATTCCAGCTGCCGGAGACTGAGGGCCAAGATTTAAGTTGTGGAGTCATTTTGGAGGGGTTTGGCCATATCACATGTATACAGTAATATTTCAGATATATGTCAGCGCAAACCAAAGCACGCATAAATAAGAGCGCAGCATAAGTAAAAGTTAGTGTAATTCCAGCCAAAATTAATTTTAAAATGTAATTAACATGAGAATAACATGAAAAATAAGAAAAATATCAATGATTGAATTTACTTAGTTAAATTTAACACTTAAAAGCTTAAATTACTCAAAAATGTAAATTACATGATCTCAAAATTTTAATTACATACCTTGTTTATATTTATGGCTTTTTAAAGTTATGTAAAATTGAAGACTGTTTCTGCTGTTGCCTCTCATTGGAAACAGCTTTTTCAAGTTTGTTTAAACAGGAATGTGTGGCAGTTAGATGTATCAGTGAGTTGTATGTAGTGACAGTGTCTCCAAAGCTTCTACTGCTTTCGTGACAGTGTCTCCAAAGCTTCTACTGCTTTCGTGACAGTCTGGGGATCTTTTGTTAATTCTTCGTTATGTCTCTTCATCATCATCCTGAATTTCATTGGCTATTTCTTGAATATCCCTTAATTCCCCGGTAATGCATTTTCATTGATTTCTACAAACTCTTTAAAACTACTGAATCCACCTGAAATGGCACTCCAATCTTCATCATTGGCAGATTATTCGGTAAATGTGTAGATTAGCGTCCTAAATTATTTTGTCGGAAACTTGTAATATTGACTTGTGAGTGCGACGCTGTGGTAGGCCTAACACATCACTACGGCAACGATGTGAAGATTTGCTTTGTTGAAAGGAAGATTCGCTTCGCCGTGCAATTCACGTACGGATGACTACAAGTCCAAGCAAGTACCTTCTTGCCAGGAGAGCGAACCATGTTATACTCGTATGCTACACAATATAGTTTGTTCATGTTTTGTAATTGTTTTTAAAGCAGACGTTGTGAAAATTTTCATTCTTTCGCATATGATTCCCTGATCCGAAATAGAAAGTTTGGTAAATGTGTACTTTAGCGTCTAAATTATTTCGTCGGAAAAATGTAACTGTGTGGGAAAAGTGTCACATACAATATTTTAAGCATGCAAAATAATGGGAAAAGGTGCAAAAATATAGTATTTTTAGATAAAAGGAAATAAGTTTTCCGAAGTATTTACCTGGGAGTGCGATGGTTTGGAAGAGTACGTGCGGTAGGCATAGGACGAGAGAGCGGCAACGGCATCAAGGGGGAGTCCGGTGAATGGAAGCTTCGTTGAGAAGGGCAAGTAACGGGCGGAAGAATTAAGAAGGAAGCGGTTTAGCAGTACGTAGTCATCGAAAAGTCTTGTAGGCATACGCAGAAAGAAAGAGGTTGAATTTGCGCAGCATTGTAAGTTTTTGTTTTTTTGAAGGGTAATTTTGAGAAAGCGGAAGTACAAAATCGTCAGTCATTTCGGATTTCGTCAGGGCTTAAAATTTCATTATCCGCCACAATACAAGAAGCTGTCTCCCTGCCATAGTGCGATATATGAATTGAAGAAAATTGTTTATTTTGAAAAATATCCATGTCACGAGGAAAAAAATGTGAGCTACGATGTACTGAATAACAGCAAATGAAGTGCTTGAAGAAATCACCTACCTGTGCACATCTTCAAAACCAAAACAAAAACTTTGGGTTCAACCGGAACCAAAACGTCTTCCTCAAAACTTCTGTCGTACATAAATTATTTTACATTCCTTACTTTCTTTCCATTCGCAGACACTGTAAAACCACTAATAACGAAATTATGCACATATCTTTCTCAAAAATGAATAAAACAGGTTTGAACTACTTCTGCGCACGATTACACGACACTCTTCCGAAAAATATACCGTACTGCTGTCGTATTCTTCCGCGCATTTGCTACCAACTCGTACTCCGCTCCGTCGCACAGCACCTTCACGTGGTGGCCGTTAGCATCGCTTCAGCCTCCCGCACCACCTGCTACAAACCATCGTACTCGCAGGTTAATACTTCGGAAAAATTATTTCCTTTTTATCTAAAAATAATATAATTTTTCACCTTTCCCAATTATTTTGCATGCTTAAAAAATTGTGTGCATCGAACTTTTCACCCACAGTTAAATTTTTCCAACGAAATAGTTTAGGACGCTGAAGTACACATTTACTGAAAGTACTAATATGCTTTTCTATGTTGTACAGAAAACTGGGGAACTATAAATTTCGGTTTTGGTTTGAACAGATTTGCTGTGTCTCTGCATATTTGGTTCTCCTGTTAATAGCTTGTTCGCACGCGAGTTTCTATCTTACTCATATGTATCTTTTGCAAATCGAAGAGGTTTTATCCGGTTTTTCCTGCCAACAACATACAGGATACAACAAAATAAAGGGTGGCTGCTGTGGACCTATTTTCTGTAGCGTATCACTACAACATTTATTGCTCTTCTGCCAATAACGTAAGTCCTCTTTCTCTTGTACCCGTCATTTCCACACAGCAACGAACCTTCCTTTTAACGGACCAAAGCTTCACATCTTCACTGGAGCGATGCATTATGCCTATCGCAGCTTCTCTTCACAGTGTCAGACTCACAGGTCCATATTACAATAAAAATCTTTAAAACACGTTTAAAATATGAAATATCTGAAAAAATATGAAATACATTAAAATATGAAAAATATGAAATTTTAACCCTTTGTCAATAAACACAGGAGGCTAGTTCCATCAGAGGCATGCATTCAGTTGCTGACTTTAAACATTTGGAGCAAAATTACATATGCTTCCAATTTATGGACCTAAAGCATAATATAATTAAATAAGTGATATTCTTCTGTCCTTGGCACTGCGTAACAATAATACAACTTCCAGTGATTAGCAGTGAAAAGCAACATGACATGCAATGACTGTCTTTTTTCTTGTAGTAGAAAATTATATTCTGAACTTCATTTTTAGATTTAGTTGCCCAGTCTGGCACCTAGGGCAACTAGATTATTTATTTACCTGCCCAGGTCAATGATTCACACGACCCAGGCATGGTATTTTTCAAACCCTGATATGTATAAGTAAAAATATATACAGTACATAATTTCATACATACATTATAATTAAAGCTTATATATTTCTTTATTACTACTTTAGCAAAAACTTCCCATTACAAAACAATTACCTTTGCTTGTCTCTGTGGGCACTATTTCACTTTTACAGCATTGCAATCTTATGCATAATGAAAATTTCTGTAGTACATACTAACTTTTTAATGAAAAATTTGTAATGCTTTAAGAACAATACGTTGCTACAAATTTTTTTGTCCCCCTTGAATTTCATTATAACGAGTTTCGACTGTTATTATTTTTTTACTGAATCTGGTAAATGCTGGCCAAGAAAATGACTGTGAAAGTATATCATGAACAGTTTCTTTGCTTTGCAAATGTAGTAATTAAAGTTAAATGTAAAAAAAAAATTATTTCATTCTAAATTTCTGCGAGTGAAATCTTTCACCTGTGTCACTTTAAGCAGGGCTTGGAAAATATCAGAAATGTTACATGCCCAGCTGGGTATATACATAAATTACTTACCTACACAGGTAGTAAAACCTGGATGCCCAGGAAAATTTTTATTTTAAGATAAATCAGAAGCCACTTTTTTTTTAAGTTAAAAAATATGAAATTTTTTTACACGTTTTGTAATTCCTATTTTGAAGGTCTATTCAAAATGTTCAATATGCAAAGCATGTATTTCATGTTTTCAGATGATAGTGCTGAAATTGGTACAAAATGATATGATGAAATTGTTTTTTGAGAAAATTAAAGATTCTGCCGTGTTCTTTTCCTTTGTCACTAAACACCTGATTTGTACATCAATAAAAATTGTTTCAGTATCTTCAGGTATTGCCAAGATATTATAAATACAACTATGTAATAGCTTTCCAAAAAAAAAATTGTGCTCCAAAATGGTTTCCTTGTGGCAACACAACAATGAAAGAACAGGTTTAATCACTGAAGTCATTTCTAATATTTTAGAAATATTGATATGCATTAATGTTCTACAATGACTCAGTTAGAATCAGGGTCTAAACAAGTATTTCTTCTTTAGGTGGGGGTCTGAGATTTGAAATTATGCCCTATCAAGTTCAAAAGCTCTCACTTCCATTCAAGTATTTTTTTCTTTTCTTTCTGATACCTTAATTATGGGGAAGCAATGTGATCTTTCAAAAGCAGTACTTCCAGTTTTTGACATAATTTTACTAAACATGTGAAAAGTAGGTAAATATCCAAACATTAGAGATAGGAAACAAGACAGTAAAAGTTCTGGGAACACTGACAACACAGTGCTCAGTAGAATGTAAAATGAACCATCACACAAGGCAGTGAATGTGAAAACAGGAAAAGCATGATTCAACCCTATGTCAAATGTAATACTAGCCAAAACCAACATGAAAAACCAACTTTGACACCATTGTGGATTGAATACCCTTATAGACGCAATGTACTCGGATGCCAGTTCGTAGTTCTTTTTGTCATTGATATAACATATAAATGCAAGAGTATGCCTGTACATATCTTTACTACATAACTGCCCTTTGTATTCATTCATTCAAATACTACATAAGTACGTATGTGCAAATTAAAATGTCTAAAAGAAACTAAGTATTGTTCAACCAACTGTGCTTTACAAATAATTCTCCAATTAAAACATGTCTAAAAGAAACGTAAGTATTGTTCAACCAACTGTGTGTACAGAGTTCGTAAAGCCTAATGTTAAACAAATGTGTGTGTAACTGATGTCATTATTTATCATATTGTAATAAACCTGATTTTAAGATATAAAAATATCATTACTCACATTTAGAACTGAATTGATTCAGTTATAATGTAAGTATCCAACAATTTCACACTCACACACTCTTCCACAAAAAACATGCATTTACTTGCACACTCTTCCACAAAAAACATGCATTTACTACTTGCACACTCTTCCACAAAAAATGCATTTATGTAAAAGTCGGAGACTACTTGCCATGAGGCTTAACTGAATATGGCCAAACTTCATATTTACAGGGATTGCCTTTCAAATTACAGCTTAAGTAAATACGGTCAAACTTTTTTTTTCGGGTATAGCCCTTCAAATTATGGCGTAGCTCAATACGGTCAACTTCAAATTACAGCGTAAATGAATACGGTCAAGTTGTATTTTTACGGGCGTTGCTCTTCATATTATGGGCTTAGTATTTAGAGTTCAGACCGTAATTTCATGGGCTTTCACAAAAACGGGCCAAGCCGTAGTATTATGGGCAACGGCCGGGCCCCCAGTTACCGGCCGTTGCCCGTAATCTAACTGTGACATTTTTAACAGTGTGGGCCACATTCTGATTTCTTATCTATTCAAAACTGGCATGAGATTATTCTGATGTTATGCCACTGTTCCCTTCCCTGGAATCAGTGGCCTCAAATTTGGAAGGGGCGACAGCTTGTAGCCCATCGAGTTGCTCACGGTGGTCGTTAAACCTTTAATCAAAGAAAGAAAGAAAATAAAGATCAGAATTGTCGTTCATTTGTTTTCTTTGTAATTTACACTTTTGGGACAAACGACATAGTAATGACACAGGAAAAAGAACTGAGGAAGAGTCTAATATCTCAATTAAAAAGAACACAAAATTATGAGGGTCGTTATGAGTCACAACTGGGAATGTTTACATGGAGCCGTCAAATGGACGATTATTATACGGTCCCTTTATACATTTATGTTCAGTTCTTTGGGTGGGCAATCTCCGGTGGCCACTTCTCTTGCACCTATATCATCATTGTCAAACGTTATCATCCACTGTTGGATGAAGGTCTCCCTAGCTTTCCTCAATAACGATCTGCCTCGAGCCAGTGTCCTCCATGTCCCTCCCGCCGCCCCGGTGGCGCAGTGGTCTAAGGCGTTGGCCTATGATCATTCGTCCGAAGGGGTCCGGGTCCGAATCCCGGTCAGGCATGGATGTTGTGTTTGTCTTACGGCACTGGCTCTCTCCCTTCCCTGGAACCAGTGACCCTAAATTAGGGACGGGCGACTGCTTATAGCCCATTGAGTTGCTCACGGTGGTCGTTAAACCTACAATCAAAATCAAAAAATGTCCCTCCCGCATGCTTTCGAATTTCATCTATCCATCTCCCATGCGGTCTCCTTCTGGGTCTTTTGTAGTTCTGTGGAGTCCAGTCTAAAATTACAGTTCTGAGTCGGTGGTCCGTTCCTCTAGCAATATATCCAGCCCATAGCCATTTCTGGGATTTTGCCCTGATCAAGCTATCTTCCAGTCATGTCATTTTCCTTATTCATAAGATCCTCTTCTTTTCTTTCCTGGTTATATCAAGCTTCTTTTCAGTTGTCCGTATTTTTGTAAGACTTTTTTCGTTAAGGTTCACGTCTCAACTCCATATGTAAGCACTGGAAAGATGCATTAATTAAACACTTTTCTTTTAAAACATAACAGCATATTGCTCTTTAAAAATTCACTGTTTCTTCCAAAAGCAAGCCGATCAAGTTTTATACGCCGATTAATTTTTCATCAAAGGGACCATCGCTTGATATCTACTATCGATGGTGAATGTAGGTATCCGTTATCTCCAGCTTCTCCCTATCAATCAGTAATTCTTTATTTCTTGTAAAAGCATTGTACATCATGAATGGAATACAGGATTACATCATACAATACAAATCTGGAAAATGTAAATCCGTTTTTTGGTGTAAATATGCCATGGATGGTAAGTCAGAAAATATCCGAAAACTTGAAAATGTCGTCGTCCTGGAGAGGGAATCAAATTCGCGTCTCCCGGATAGACTCGGGCGCTATCCGGGTGACGCGGGTTCGATTCATCAGGATGCGCGGGTTCGATTCATCAGGAGACGTGGGTTCGATTCCCGCAGCAGGACGACGAAATATTTTTAAGTTCTCGGATATTATCTGACTTACCATCCACGTCGTATTTACACCAAAAAAAAAAAAAAAAGATTCATATCTTCAAAATTTGCTTTGTACATCAGTTTTTTCTTCTGCAAGTTCATTTTTAATTCCACTTCTTCACTCTTGTCAGCAAGTTCTTGGAACATACTCTGCAGTTTTGAAGTGCCAGTTCCAAAAATGACTACGTCTTCAGCAAAACGAAGGTGAATTAAATAATCTCCATTAATCTTTATCTCTTTGTTTTCCCAGTTCAGTGACCGCATGACATTTACAATGTGGCATTAAAGAGTTTGGGAGATACAAACACCTGATGACTGATGATATATTGTTTCAAACATCCGATGACTGATATGTTGATATCCATTTACCACTTTTTCTTGATTTATTTAAACATATGAAACATTATGATTGTAACAAAAATTCTGCTGAAAAAGCCTAGGGGGCTTTGCACTAGTTTGATGTGTAGCACAATTTTTGTTATTGGTAATTGTCATTCGTATACAAAAATGAAATATCAAGCATTTAACGGAAAACGTCGTAAAAAGAGCTTAGGTCTTTTTATTCATGCAGGCATCTAAGGATTGATGTACAACTTCTCCTATCCCAATTTTAGAATGTATATTTGAATACACCTCACCTTAAAACTCCAATGTAAAAGCTAAATTTTGTTGAAATGTCCAAGGCATAGGAATTTTGCAAACGTTTTAGGTTCAGTGCGTTCTTGCTTCTTAATAACATTTGATTTGCAAGTTCACACTTACGAGATATTAAAATTGCTGAGTTTTTTCGACAAGACTGTTGTGAAATTTTCAGAACTGTTCAATTTCCTTGTAATGCTAGGTAAAGTTCTGCCGCTCAGCAGAGGAAATGATCTGACTAGTTTTGTCGGTTGCTTAGTTAAAATCATATTTCTTCGTGAAATTAAAAATGACCTCTTGTTTCTAACAGACGTAAGAAAATTACACACATCTGAGTATTATCTTATTTTCAAGACGTGGGCATTTTTTTCTTATTTTCGAGGAGTGCGAATTTTTCTGTGAGCAATATTTCTGTGCGCATTTATTATTCACATCGGATTAAACATAACAGTCACGAGATTGTGCATTTGGAGACGTTGGCTGTTTTTAAAATAAATGCAAGTGTTTACATGACTGTATTTATGAAAAACTAATCCAGTCTGATCTCGCTCCTCAAAATATGCAGGTTCAAAAAATCCAACTATGGGCAACTCGATATTAAGATTTCCGATAAGCATAGCTTGTAATATTATTGAATTCTAAATAACAAACAATGAATGAGAGTCTGACTGGACTTCTGCAAGGATAGCGCGATTTTTTTCTAGCTAACCGTTTTCCATCTCGAATCCGAAATCATATGTGTTCAAAAGAATTAGATCAACTGTCTTCGTACAAAGCATGCTGACTAACAACCGACCTACTATTTCCTCCTGTTATATTAAAGAAAATCGTCTTTTGTGTTTTATCTACTTTTTATTGCTCACACTTATATGTAACTATCTGTTCTCACTAATAGTTCAAATCGTTGCTGTTTTCATTTAAAATAACAAAGCACTTTTGAGAAATCTTGAAATAAAGTAATTTTTGAAATTTACATTTTGTTTTTCCACAATTTTTGTATCACCTAATGAGAAATTTCATGTAAAAAAAAATCATGTCATATTATTTAAATTATTTTTAGGTTGCTGTTGCAAACCGAAAAATCAGTTTCACAGCGGATTTCCTATTTCTTTAAATAAAATCGCGTTAATTAAATATTTTAAAATTAAAAGACTGTGTTCCCGAAAGTAATATTTTTTCTTGCCAAGTTGATTACAGAGAATTACGGAAATATTCTAAAGTTTTCCTTCAGTTTTAATTGTCGCATAACTACAGTTCAAGCTTCGTGAATTTATCTTTCCAAGACAAATGTAGAAACTGCAATGACATCCAAACGTCTCTCCTTTTAGATTCAGTGCCATTGTCCGAACCCTTTTAAAAAGTAATCAGTCAGAAAGGATTAGTGTCAACCATCCCCGTAAACGAGCAGTATGAATAACAAAGCAAAGGGGGAATACAATGTTCACTGTTATCCGGAGTTCGAGGTCACTCGGGTGAGCTGGCCAGTGGACAGATTGCGAACCCCGAGTTATTTCGTGCCAGCCGCTATGGGCCACTGAAACGTACCCCGAGTTATTTCGTGCCAGCCGTTATGGGTCACAGAAACGTACCCCGAGTTATTTCGTTCGAACCGCTTAAAGGGTTAAATGTATCAAACCTATTCAAAATCAATGGAACCGTTTGGGAAACAATAGTATCTGACCAAAAAATGTTTTCAATCGGTTTTAATTTAGTAGATATTGCTGTAAATTGAATCGTAATTTTACGCTCTCTGGTTGCAGTCTTGTGCATTAAGAAAAATTTGAAATTATATAAGAAACATTTCACAGCAGAAACACTCTCCAACCAAGAAATGATTTTTCAAATCGGACACTTAGAAGTACAGATATGGACTAATATAAGATGTGCGTCTACGCCCTTGGAGGGAAAAACATGCATTATTTTAAGAACAAAGTATTTTCAAAAGGTTTTTTTATATGAGCGGTGTATGTCCAGGAAGGAATTTTTTCAGTCGAGTTTCCAGGAGCTCAGATTTTGCTACAAAAACATGAGAAGCACAAATTAACGCTAATGCCCCTCCCCCGTGGCGAAACCATTCTTTACCAAATATTCGATATTATATGAAAAACATAATATCCCATCAGCCAGCTGTATGCGATACAGGAAGAATGTTTCAAATCGGAATTTTAGAAGCAGAAATATCAGAGAAAATGAAATTTACCTTTACGCCCCTAGCACAAAGTCTATGAGTTATATGACAATTCTGAAATTATATTAAAAACATTTCGCAATTGAAACGAAATCCAACAAAAAGGAATTCTTCAAATCGGGTTCTCAGAAGTGGAGATATTGACAAAAATAAGATATACGTCTACGCCCTCTGGAGTTGTAACCAATCACTATTTTAAGAAGAAAATATTCCGCAAAACTCTATCGACAAGAGCAGTATTGGTCCACAGACGAATTTTTTCAATTGATATTTTAGAAGCTCAGATTTTGCTGCAAATGCATTAGAAGTGGAAATTAAGTCTTACGCCTCCTGACGGCCACACCGTTTTTTATGAAAAATGGGAAATGATGCGCAAAAGTTTTTTTATCAGGAGCTGTATCGGTTCAGAAATAATTTTTGAAATCGGAGTTTTAAAAACAGAAATATCGGGGGAAACGCAATTTGCCTTTAGGCCCCCGGGTGGAAAGTCTATGAATGACTTGATAATTTTAAAATTATATGAAAAACATGTCTCACCGGAAGTTCTATATAATAAAGAAGGAATTTTTCAATTTGTACCATTAGAAGCAAAGACATAGACAAAAATAAAATATGTGTATTCGCCACTGGCGGAGAAACCATAAAATTTTTTCAGAAGAAAATATTCCGAAAAAGTGTATCGACGTGAGTGGCATGGGTTCACGAAGGAATTTTTTCAATCAAGATTTTAGGAGGTCAGGTTTTGTGGCAATACATCAGAGGCAGGAATTAACGCTTAATCTCCCTGGTAGCCAAACTATTCTTTACCAAAAATCAGAAATCGCATGCAAAACATTTCCCACTGGGAGGTGTATCTGTTGAAGAATTTTTTTTGTTTCAAATCGGAGATTTGGAAGTTGAGATATCGAGGAAAACGCATTTTATTTTTACGCCCCCTAATGAAAAATCTATACGTAACTTAAAAAAAGTGATTATATTTAAAATACTCTTCGGCATAAATGGAATCGAAAAGTAAAAAAAAATCAATTGGATGTTTAGAAGCAAATATATGGAATAAAAAGTTATTTCGAATTCGATATCATCTGCATTTACCGCCTCTATAGTCGAAATCGTACATCGTGAAAAAAATAAAATAAGTGATCACCATTTTGATATTTCATGTTTCCCGATGCAAAAATAATTTTTCAAATCGGACTAATAGTTGCAGATATATGGTGTTCATAGACGGACGGAGGGACAAACCGACAACAGAAGCGAGATCTTTTTTTTACCAAAGACGTACTAATAAGATACTTGATTTGGAGATGTGCTTTTCTTGTGCTGCCAAGCAGAGGGTTGAAGGATTCCTGCATCGGATCCTAAACCCCAATTAACTTCTTCAATGAAAGAAAGGTCTGTGCCTTCTCCAATAAAATAGTGGAGGTAGTTTGTGGTAAATTTCTCGATGTATGTCTATGTTTAAGCTCCTGATTGGTCATGTATATTGTATGTTTGATCTATAAAGCAGTTTCCGATCCACCTCCCGTGATGATGGTTCTACAGCAGAGTCAGATAATGCTTCCTTATCTCATATGATCAAGAAGTTAGTAAAACATTTAAACGATAAAGAAATGTAAGAAATGTCACTAATATCCCTGTTTCAACTTTCGGACGCCTTAGGAAGTTGTGATGGGAAATTGTTTATACTTTGAATCATCGTGAACGTTCGCGCGAAACCCAAAGCATTGTTTTCAGAACAGGAAAATCCTTTAATTGCACCCCTCCTAAAAAATGTGTTGCATACATTCATTACATTCCGCTCTAGATCACGCAAGAAAATTTGATTCGCAATAAGTGTGTTACCTATTTGTAGATATTATCAAGAGTAAACAGCAGAGTTTTCATCTCATCTTTCAAAATTTATGAATGGCTTCATCTTGAATTACCCGAGAAATGGTTCAACACAAAACGTCTTCTTAACCTACAAAATTTTCATTTACCTAATATCTAAAAGATTTACGACATCAAATTCTTCAGAAATGTACCACGAAATGTATCTTGCCAAACCCGCAGCAAAATGGAAGATCCTTTGTAGGTATATTTTCTAATTTGTAGAACTAGTTGCAAAATAATTTTATTACATATTTCTTATTATAAATGGCCGTAGGATAAACAGAATTGCATGTAACACATATGACATAACAGCGTGGTATAAATCATTTACAGAAAAATGAAATTGAATTCCGTTCCTTTTCGTAAATAAACCGGATAGTTACCGTCACTGAGATTAGCAGGTTTATCACATTCAAAAACACACATTTAGACAAAAAAAGTCAACGGAAGGCAAAGCAAGAAATAAATCGTGACTTTAATTCTATGTAAGCAATAAATACTTTAGATGGCTTGTATTTCCTTAAGTATGGTATAAGAAAATATTTTTCCCCTGTAATATAATATTTATTTCATATGTAGTTTCGTTTTGTGTTTTGGACTAGCATGCATCGGTGTATCATACAGATGACCAGTTCATAAGGGGTGGATTATTAAAATTAAGGAAACTGAAATTACACGCAAATGTAATAAAAACAATTGGCATATTTTAAGTGAATCGGTAAATACGGAATAAAATTTAAATTGCTTCCTATCAGAAATGTCTATACAATTTTTGGTATTTGTGTTTTTATGTACGAAACGGTACGTACCGTTTTCTTTGAAATTTGCGAAGTACGAATTAAATTAACGCAGAGAAATTTGACTTGACTGAAAAAACCCCAGCGCAGTTTATTAAATAAACCCGTTAAAAAGAATGGTGGTTTGCATTTCTTTGGCCCATATGCGGAACTGTCTCTCACCACTTTGCGCTCAGAGAGGGTACAAAGAATGGGCTGTCTGGCACGCAAATATTAGTGAATGCCTAAAATAATACTTTGCAAACAAAAGTACCATTAGATCATCATCATCATCATTGTCAACCATTATCAATCCACTGCTGGACGAAGGTCTCCCCAAGTTTCCTCCACAACGGTCTGTCTTGTGCCAGTCTCCTCCATGTCCCTCCAGCATACTTTCGAATTTCATCCACCCATCTCCCATGTGGTCTTCTTCTGGGTCTTTTCCTGTCCCTTGGAATCCAATCTAAAATTTCGGCTGTCCATCGAAGATCTGCCTATCTAGCAGTATGTCCAGCCCATTGC
The DNA here is from genome assembly GCA_039090855.1 of Macrothele yani. NCBI lineage: Eukaryota > Metazoa > Arthropoda > Arachnida > Araneae > Macrothelidae > Macrothele > Macrothele yani. The sequence continues at coordinate 121,644,604 of CM077017.1, forward strand.
CATTTCAGGGATTTAACTCTGATCATGATGTCTTCCACTCTTGTTATTTTTCGGATCCACGAGTTCCATTTCTTATCTCTCCTGGTCACACCAAGCATGCACCTCTTCATGCTTCTTTGAGTTGTCTGCAGGCTTTGTATGTCTCTTTTAGTTAATGTCCATGTCTCTGCACCATACGTAAGCACTGGAAGGATGCATTGATCAAACACTTTTCTTTTAAGACATAATGGCATATTGCTCTTGAAAATTATGCTGTTTCTTCCAAAAGCTCTCCAGGCAAATTTTGTACGCCGATTAATTTCTTCATCAATGTGACCCTCACTTGATATCTGATTGTCCAAGATAAACGTATGTGCCTGTTATCTCCAGCTTTTCTCCATCAATCGATAAATCTTCATTTCTTGTAAAAGCTTTGAACATCACTTTTGTCTTATGAAAGTTCATTTTTAATCCCACTTCTTTACTCTTGTCAGCAAGTTCGTGGATCATACTCTGCAGCTCTGATGGGGTAGTTGCAAAAATGACTACGTCATCAGCAAAACGAAGGTGGGTTAGATAATCTCCATTAATCTTTATCCCCTTGTTTTCACAGCTCAGCGACTGAAAGACACACTCCAATGTGGTATTAAATACCTTTGAAGATAAGGTGTCACCTTGTCTCACTCCTTTTCCAATTTTTATGTGTGTTGTATTTTCAAACAGCCGAATCTTTGCACTTGCATTTTCATAGATGTTATTAATAATATTAATGTATGCATCTTCAATACCGCAGGATTAAAGAGCCATTGTAACTGCTGATGGTTTCACCGAATCAAATGCTTTTTCATAATCGATAAAAGCCATGCACAATGGAAGTTCATATTCCCTCGCTCTTTCAATTAGTTCTCTCAGTACGTGGATATGATCTATTGTGCTGTAGCCACTCCTGAATCCAGCTTGTTCTCTAGGTTGAGCCATGTCCAGTGTTACCTTCAAGCGGTGTGAAAGAACTTTAGTGAAGATTTTATAAACCACTGATAGGAGGCTTATAGGTCTGTAGTTCCCTAGATCCTCAATGCCACCTTTTTTTATGTAGCAGGATCATTGTAGCGGTGTTCCAATCCTCAGGAGTCTTCCCTTCATTAAGGCATCGAGTGAAAATTTGGGCTAGTACTGTTTTGATTTCTCCACTTGCTTCTTGTATGATGTCTACAGTAATTCCATCTTCTCCTGGAGCTTTTCCCCGCTTCATGTTCTTGATTGCATGTGCTATTTCTGCTGGGAGGACTGGAGGAGCTCTGGTACTGGTACCTTTCATGATGTCTGGAGGACATGTATCATCCCTTTCATATAATTTGGAGTAGAAATCTTTCACTCTTGTCCAAATTTCGCCTCTATTTCTTGTTACAAAACCCTCTTCTTTTCTCAGTGACATAATCTGTTTTCTTCCCTTACTGAGATGTCCCTTTGCTATCTTTAGGCTTTGGTTGTTTTCAATTGCTTTCCTCACTAGTTCACAGTTGAATTTTCTTACGTCTTCAGTGATACTTTTTCGTACTGTCTTGCATAGCTCTATATATTCCACTTTGGAAGTCATATCTTCTTTAGTTGTCCTCATCTCTCTTCTTTTTTGCATCAACATTTAGGTTTTTCTTGATAATTTGTTCACATGTAACTTGTTCTTAGACCCAGCTAATTTTGTTGCTGTTTTCATAAGAGCTTTGGTTACTTTTCTGTTAACTTCAGAAATATCCATTTCTTCCGATGTTAGGAATTATAAAGCAGAGAATCTGTTCTTCAGTTCCAACTTGAAGGTATTATGGTTTTTTTTAAGGTTGGTTATGTCAATAGATTTTGTTTGTCTTCTGAGCTTGCCACGTTGGCGTTTAGTGTTGAGGTGCATCTTACATCTCACCAATCTATGGTCACAACCTGTGTTGAGCTTGTTTAGCACACTGCAGTCTTCTATGACGAATTTTTTGTTACACTTAATAAAATCAATTTTACTTGTCGTCCCATTTGGATGTCTCCATGTCCATTTCCTGTGGGGCTTTTTCTTGAAAAAGGAGTTAAAGATGAAAAACCCTTCAGCCTCCGCAAACGCAACGAGAGTATTTCCACCCTGGTTTCTGTTGCCGTGACCGAATTTACCTACTGAAGTTTCATTCTGTTGCCGTTGCCCTATTTTTGCATTGAAATCTCCCATAATTATCTTCAAGTGCTGCCCACCTTTAAAATATTAAGATGACGAATTTCCTCATAAAATTCTTCAATTTCTTCTTCAGTATGACTTGTGGTGGGTGCAGAAGTTTGAATAATCTGAGCCTGGTACCTTTTCGAGAGTTGGATAACGAGTCGTGCAGCTCTGTCAGAGAAACTTTCGACTTCTACAACTTTATCCTTCAGTTTCTTGTTTATTATAAATCCAACACCACTAGTTCTGCCAGTATCTGTCCCACGATAGTAGAAGAGATGTCCACATTTCAGTTCAATGAGATCTTCTCCTTTTCTCCTTACCTCACTTAGCCCGACGATGTCCCACTTGATCCTTTGTAGTTCTTATTCCAATTCAAGAAGAATTGAATCAGAAGATAGGGAGCGTCCATTATACGTAGCAAAGGTGAGCATCAGATGGCAGCCTAGTCCGGTCCTCCGGGGATATATAGCACCCTCTAACTTCATGTCGCACTAGCCGCTGCCTTGGCCAGGTACATTCCAGGCACCGGAGACTGAGGGCCAAGATTTATGTTGTGGAATCATTTTGGAGGGGTTTGGCCATAACCCACTACGCTGGCCAAGCGGGTTCTCTTATCCTGATGCTGGCCAAGCGGGTTCTCTTATCCTGATGCTGGCCAAGCGGGTTCTCTTATCCTGAGCATTTCCTCTTATCCTGATGGTATAGTTATACCGCTATTGGTGGTCGTCAGAGCCCCTTTAGTGGGAACAGGATGCACCACGAGAAGGCGGGGTTGGCATTTGTCAAGGAGAGGCTGTGATGTTACGCATCACCTGGCCTTACATCCCACCATGAGATATAACATCCTAAATATTTGTTTGAACTTCTAAGTTTTAACGGAAGTTTTGATACTTGTCCATGCTAAGACGAATGAAACTGCGTTTTAAATTAGTCATAACAGCACGTACAGTTTTCCTCACCAGAAAACAAACAATTATTGTTAGCTGTTTCTCAACCTTTGAAATAGAAAACAAATATTTCTTTAGAAACAGCTTCCACAGGAACCGAAATATCTCTATTTCTTTCGTATTCCGCTGAGTTTACAAACCACTCACCTACAATTGACTGCGCGTGGCATCGGTCTGCAGAACTGAAAGCAGTGTTTCACACATTCACATATTTTTGGCAGTCACACTCCCCCAATACAAGAAGGAATATGCCGAAAAGGACATGCTCTTTTCGTATGGATACGAAGTAAGAAAACATGAGTCTATGATGCATTATGAATCTCCATTCCTACAATGTATTTCTTATAATAAGCTAATCTCTATGTATTTTTCATTGCATAACAAAAGAAGGTATTTACCAGATGTATCTCCCGAAAATTTTGGACACAGAACCATTTCAGACAAATTGTTAGAAACCAGGGCTTAGACCCCTGAGCCACTAGGGTGGCTGTTTTACTCTTCCATACTTACCATCATTACATCAGAAAACAGGAAATTATATTGCAGTGGATTACGAACTTGAAGCTGCGTCTCCCAATTTTCGTTCGATCATGCTATCCGTTTCACCATTGAGGACAACGAAGTTGCAGTAGCACAGTTACAGAATCTGAACCTTTAGATTTTGCAAGTCGAAGCCATTTCTGCTTCTTCGTAGCGCAATTAAGCGCATATTTGATTGCTACGTTAAAAATCCTGACCTTGTTATATGTAATCTGAAGGATATATTTTCCACACAATCAATACCTGAGATATTATTAATACAGACAATTGACGTGGATTAGGATTTTCAAACAGATGTCATCTCTCTTTCCACGTTTTATAAGTGAGTCACGGAAAAATTCTCATCGGCCGCCATCGGAAGTCGAACCCAGAGTCTTCCAGTTACACGCCCGACTTACTAACACTGCACCACAGTGGCCTAGAATCAACCTGCTAAGTGGCTTGGCAGATAGTCATATGTGAGTCTGGGGGAATTCGAGGTCGCGGTAATACAATGGTAGCATGTCCGGCGCGTAACTGAAAGACCCTGGGTTTGATTCCCTGTGGCGGCTGATAAGAACCTGAGAAATTCAGGATTTAATCAATTGATCTACGAGCTTCTATTGGCGAAATCAGAGGATGCTGAGATTCTTCTTTCTCAAGTACTTGGGACTTCATTGCAGTGGGTGGTGTACCGGAGAGCATGCTATCACAGAAATCGGTAGATTCGGGTTTAATTCATAGTTCGGGGGATGTAAATTGAAATTTTCGTGTGATGATGATTGTATATACTAAACCGTAAACAGGGGATGCATTGAGATCTGATTGCTAAAATCTTAACCTGGTTCTGTCAAATTACTGATGGATATACCTTCTACAAAATCCGAAGACCGTTTCGACTGCAATAATGTTGTTTAAAATAAAGTTTATTTTGAGTAATGTGCTTATTTTCTACACCAAGAAAATTAGTACGCACCATATTCCTCACTGATATTTTGAACAACGTCATATTGGTCCTGTTGTATATCAGTAGGCCAACCAAGTGGTCTAAGCGATGGCTTCTGATCGTTCGTCCGAAATTGGTCCGTGTTCAAATCCCGATGACGCACGGATGTTGTGTTTGTCTTACGTCACTGCCTCTCTCTCTCTGCCCTGGAACCAGTGGCTCTAAATTAGGGACGGGCGACTGCTTATAACCCATTGAGTTGTTTACGGTGGTCGATAAACCTTCAATAAAATATATATATACCAGATGACCTCAAATTCACGGAAAGTAACTTTTAATATTATTTTCGCTATTTATTTAAAAAACAGAAACTTAGGTATCACATGCATTAGTTAAACGTTTTTAAGCTCTCCATAAGTGACTCCAAAAAGGGAATTAATAGCTAAAATTTGTACGTTTTCAAGATAGGTGTGCTTTGAAATCTCCTAAACGCAATTTCGAGTTACGCAATTTAGGTTTCCTTTATGGGAAATTGTCTGTTATGGCAAAATTGTTTGTCGCACAATAATGCTTTTGATTCTGTATTATTACGTTTCATAGGACATATACTGCATGTTTGTTTGCGCGTCTATGCGAGAGAGCGTTGCTTCATGAACCTCATCAAAGAAAGAAATTAGTAGAAGAAGCATTCCCTTTAGGCTGTTCTCGGCCAAATGATTTTTCTTTTATTTCCCTCTATCGGTATGGGTTTGAGGCGACACCAATTTCTGTCCACACTTTCAGTGTGAGTCCTGTATGTGGTTCAATAAAATTAAAAAGATGGTAACATGCTAAGGTTGGAGGGTTACGGCAGGCTTCCCAGTGATCTGTCATCACTGAGCTTCCAGTCTGCACGTGCTTCTGGATGAAGAGCAGCAGTGTTTCACCAAATCGATCAATCGCAGGGCAGATCTCTACTCTATAACGAAGTAAATTTCTCCGTCATTTCTGTCCACGCCAGGATTCGAACCCGGATCCCTCATTCTGGAATAAGTCACTCTACCAATTGAGCTACGCGGACGTTTTATTCTGATTCCTATCTGCCTTTATGTCGTGTGCGTCCTGCTGGCAGGTACGTCACATCTACCCCCCCAAAGAGGGGGGCATGGCCCACGTGTCAGCCGTGACCATGAATCGTTGCAGGCAGCCATCCACTGTAGAACGTGCACTTGAGAACTCCCAGTCATTTTTTTTTTAATTTTTCGAAGCCCTGGAGAAGGGATTCTCTGATTTTTTCCTACCTCGCGGTGTGGAAAGAACATCACACCATTGCGAGATTTTGAACGGTCGGGTCATCCGGATAGTTCGGGCGCCATTATAACGAATAAATTTCTCCGTCATTTCTGTCCACGCCAGGATTCGAACCCGGATCCCCTCATTCCGGAATAAGTCACTCTACCAATTGAGCTACGCGGACGTTTGTTTTGACTACTATGTGCCTTTATGTCGTGTGCGTCCTGCTGGCAGGTACGTCACAACTCCGAATCGCTTGATATGTCCTTCAAAGGTATTAAGTATCCAGGTGCCCTCAAGCAGGCTACCTCAGTTGTATTTTTTTGTATTTTTGCTTTCTGACCTTTGCTTTTAGGTTTACCTGCCAACACCAGAACTTAACACAGGTACAAATTCTGTTTTATGCGTAACCTATTTTCGTGAGTGGTAATGCTGGCTCCTAGAAGGACTTTTAGGAATGCTTGTCGCTTCTCTAATCTATATCTGTTGTACAGTTCAGATATTTTCACCAAGTAAGGGAATTAAATAAGTTACATTACCTTTTGTACTGCCCAAAGGAAATAACACAACAGTTATCTTGGGTTATATAGAAGATAGGTGCACGGTTAAACTGCGCAGCTCTTTCAAATCACTGCAATTAACCGGTGGGACAGTGGTCTGAACGTTGCGTATGTCAGAAATGGTTGTTGGTTCGAATTCCGGTGGGGCATCGGAGTTATGTTGGTTTTACAAAGTTGTCTCTCTGCTTTTCCTGAAACCATTGGCCTTAAATTAGGGACGGTGGCTGTTTATCCTCCCTCCAAAAGACGCTTAATAAGGGGTATTTTCTCTCAGAATAATGTGTGCTGTTTAGTAAATTGCTAATATTTTTGTCACATTAATTCGATCTATTACGATTAATTAATGTTATGAAAATCCGCCGAAAAACTTCAGTGATTTACTACTATATTTTTGGCATGTATCATTGATGCTAATAGTTATGGACTTCGAATGGTACGCCTAGTCGTGCAAAATTTTGTAATTTTAGGAAACCATATGTAGACCAAAACTCGGGCATTTTTGGTAGGAAGTAAGAACAGTTTAGAAGAACTGTATATGTTTTAAACTGCGGAAAAGGAAATTAAAAAAGAACAGAGAAAGAGCTGTCTTTTTAAGATCATGTTCAAATTAATTATTTTAAGGGATAAGAAATGTTTTGCCTCTCGGAAAGACTTTGACTTCGTGATTGTCGACTTTGTTTAATCGACAGGAAAACATCACCTTAAAGAAAATTTTGCCTACATGCCTAGAAAATTAGATTAGCGACAAGAAACCAAGCAATGAAACAACGCTAAAGCTGGAGTGATGCTTTCAAAGAGAACATAAATCATGACTGGAAACAAAACACCTAACGACCCTATGCTGTCCTTCAAGCTGGAGTGATGATGCTGCAAGTGAGCTTAAAATGGCAAGCTGTGTAGCAAAATATTTTGCCGTTACCAAAAACGGAAAATATCTTAATAGTGCGGATAAAGATATACAAGAAGTATGTGTCATTAATGAGAGTATAGATGTAATCCTAGATACTGCGGAATTGATCTTGAAAAATGTTTCATCAAGAATTCTTTGCCTGTGTACTTATCTCTTAAAGTTGCGCTGAAACTTTCTTTATTTGTTCACTTGTGTCTTAAGGGTGCGTAGGTATTTTCTATAACCAATGTATTCGTATTTAAGCGTGTTAAGAATTTAACTTTATGTACTCACTTATCTCTTAGGTCTGTGTAGGAATTTCCTTTAACCCTATAGGTGGCATGAACGCATATATTTGTTCGGCGGTTTCTGTGCCCAAAGCAGCGACTACGCAATAACACGTTCATCGAAAACATGTTCAAAAGCCGCGAGAACGCATATATGCGCATCTCAACGACGTCGATTACTACAGAAAGACAAGTTGCTTTTAAGGGAGCCTCCTATTACACATGTGACAAAATTTCGCATTGCCTCTTCCGAAGATCCTGCCACCTGGAGGGTTAACCAATGTATTTGTATTTAAGGGTCTTATGGGATAAACGTTATGTATTCACTTGTATAACAACGTGTGTAAAAATTTATTTTATCCACTAACGTCTCCTGAATGGTGCGGTGCCTGCTACACTAATATAATGCTATATTTCAGACCCCCACCATTGTGACGATTCGTAGAAGTTACGTATTGTGCTATACGTTCTTCTTGTGATAGGACATGTCAGAACTTGTTGAAATCTGTTGGCTATTTGGTGCTTTAAAAAATCCACCATTCTTGCAGAAAGTGCACGTCTTGAAAGGTTATTCTAGTTCACAGTCATTCAAAGGTTTTTTTCAGTTCACTTAGAAGACATCTGGAAGCGTCCTCAAGGAAAAGCAGTAAGTCTTAAAATCATTTTTCATATATTTTTCTTTCTTTTACAGCAAGTGGTATTCTGAAATTTTAGGTTTTTGAAGAGATCCTTTACTTACTCTATTTTGAGTCTCCTATGATATTCCCAATTACTATGAGTACTTGTTTATCATATAATGAAATAAAGAAACTCTAATATTACACATAATTTAAAAGAAACCTTATATTTAACATGAAACTGTAATATATAAATTAATTTGTAAGAAATTTCTTCGGCTGGATTCGATTCCCGATCAAATCAAGGCAGTTGATCTGATGAATTCTATGTAGCTGGAGACGTTAAAGGGGAGTTTATAGCAGTAACACTTTAGTCTATATGAAGACTAATTTTTGTTGTTTTAAAAAGACTGTTGAAGGGAGTATGACAAATCACAGAAAAGTGTGGGAAAAAGTATAGCAGTTCGTATCATTTTAGTTTATTTAGTGTGCCTCATCTGTAATAATATGAAAGAGATCATAAAAATACTGTGTAAGTTATTTACAAGCAGCAAAGCGATCGCAATACACACGTGTTCATCAAAGGGTATGTAATCCTTATTGTGTACACGCACGTGAAATTTCTAGGAGAATTCATTTAGGAAAAATACTGATTGTTCACTACAATAACATTCTTTTTGTTCGAACAAACATTTTATTCCAATGATTTGTTTTACAAACAGTAAACATTCAAGTTTGATAACGCCATTCCATTTTGCACATCTTTGTTGTATATTAATTTTTCTCGTGTGCATGACTCGATTGGAATATACGGCTGTTGCTATTCTTTTAACGCCAGCAGCACATATTATTGTAGACATATCTTTATCTGTGCGAAGAACTGCAGTTTGTATTGAAAGACCGGTAAATTTTCAAAAAAGCATGTATCTATTTTGATTTTGAATGTTAGAGGGAAACCTAATTTTACAAGTGTATATGCTCTCTTAAGCAACTTCAGTTGTGGGAATTCCTCGTTCACGGCCCAAACAATTTTATAAACTCGGTCCATATGACGTGCAATTATTAAGTTTGTGTTGAACAAAACCAAACTATTTAAAAGCGTGAAATTGGTGAGTTTGTGTTGAACAAAACCAAAGTTTTCTAAGTCGTGCAATTGGTGAGTTTGTGTTGAACAAAACCAAACTTTTCAAAGGCGTGCAATTGGTGAGTTTGTGTTGAACAAAACCAAACTTTTCAAAGGCGTGCAATTGGTGAGTTTGTGTTGAACAAAGTCAAACTATTCAAAGGCGTGCAATTGGTCAGTTTGTGTTGAACAAAACCAAACTTTTCAAAGGCGTTCAATTGGTGAGTTCATGTTGATCAAAACCAAACTTTACAAAGTCATTCTCTGAGCTTAAGTTCCTTGTGTTTATTCAATACCCTGGAAAATCGAGGATATGTTTTGGGGTTCTAGTGAAATAGTGAACATTGTCTGTTTGTAAAGATACTCATTTAATTACCGAATATATCAGGGACATTGTATTTCAGGACAGAGATGTGAACTGGAATTTTCAGAGTTATTTTTCTAGAAGATATATTTTATATCGCAGTTTTTCCTGCTTTCAAGATATATCTCTTCAGAAAGTACTATAGTGTGTAAGCAAATAATGAAAAAACTGATGATACCGTAATGGCATCAGCAAATCCTACGTCTTCTCCTTATCCAGGTATCATCTCAACATGTCGCTCATGTTTTTAGCAATACTATTTTTAATATGCTGTACAAAAATAAAAAATATTTTGCATATTCTATTTAAGTATTTAATAGCGGAAGTATTGTTTTCAATATGTGTAATGACAACAAGTATTGGAACGTGGAATGAACTTATCAATGATATCCTCTGAGATTAAAGTCCTTAGTTTTAAAGTTGTTTTGAAGATAATGTTTGGAACATTAATAAAACCATATTAAAAATCCACTCTCAGAATACAAAATGTTCTAACAGAAAATTTTTAAATGATTTGGGAGGCCAATTTCCATGTTACAGATTCGTGTTTCCCTATCATCAAAGAGTGTGAAATTATGAAATGAATTTTATACTCCACTCGGATGTTATATATCACAGCATGAGACCAGGGATTTAAATTTAGCGAGAAAATGAAGCCAATCAAAGTTGAAACTTAATGAAAGTGTTCTTTATTTACGAACATTTCTAACATGAAACTGCATATTTATCCTTGAGTACAGTTCAATCAAAATTTGCATATTTTCTGAGTTCGCGTGTGGCGTGCATCAAAAGTCTTGCACTCGACGCTTTCTACAAAAAGTAGTCAGCCGTATTCACCTTTTAAAAAAAAGTTCCAAAATTGTACTAATGAAAAAAAGAGCTTTACTGTAATATAAGGGAAATAAGTGACCGACACACATCAGTTAAGTGTTGCACAGGAACAATCGAAGAATACATCATATGCTGTTTGAAGGTAAACTTTTCATTACTATTGCATTGGACGAAAGGGATATTTCCTGACATCCGTAAATGTATTGTACAAAAAATATGCGGAACTGTCACATTTTATCTTTAGTTTTAAAATAAGAAAGTTATTATTCAATACATAAAAATCTAAAAGGATATTGGATTTGCGATTGCACAAAAACGAAAAAATAGAGTATCGAACTTTTAATTACAAATTCGTGGACCCTTGGTAAAGAATCATGAAAACTGCTGTTCTTTAATGAAGGTTAATTTTTCATAACAGATAAGTAATCAAAGTACAAAAAATCCCAGGTAACACGAGATACTAGTATTTGATAAGTAATTTTGGAATGCGGTTTAAATTATTTTTATTGTCTAATTAAAATGTATATTTAATTATCTGCGGTAAATAATCACAAACTGAGATATATATTTATTTACTTTTTTTGACATTTTTCGCATATTTTTAAAATTTTGACCAGTTCATTTTGTGGTGTGGTCACTTTTGTTCACCTAGCCAAAACTATTCAGGCTGACAGGACTGATACGGAGTAACTAATCGGACCAGTAAACGCTTCTTTACTGGAGTGACCGGCTCCATATACAATGACTTTGGATAAACGACCTTCACCGATCACAAAACTATGAAATGGCCCTTGCGCCGAGCAATGTTGTCGTGAAATACCCAGCTTATAGATCATGATCTTTTATGAATGACCGGCTATGAACAAATGCTTCCTTCCCATACCAAGTTTAACAAGTTAATTCCTTTGGGAATTTGTTGCATTCTAAGATCAAAGACCAAATATCCGCTCTTCAACAACTTTCGCTGTGTTACACATTGCATTAAAAAGCTATGATTCCTGTTGTCAAGGACACTAAAACCTGTTTCATGAGCTTCATGTTCCAATGTCACAACACAAAAATGTTTTATGATAAAGGAAACTAATTGATTCTCTTTTCAACGTTTTCAGTAGTCTCAATACAAATGCAATCCTAAGTGCAAAATAAATTGACAACTATCGCACGGTTTGACGTTATTTTGGTCTTAGAAGAATAATCAGAAAAAAATGAACGAACATTACTCCAAGTTGTTTGTGGTCTCTTATCGTCACAGCTAAATAGCACATAATATATACAATATACTTCGTCACGTATCAGATGTTTAAGCTGTAAAGGGAAACTCGAAAATATTTGACAAAATTAACGGTTCCAAAGTTGTCCGATTTCCTTCTGCACCATTCGTAGCATAAAGTGTGGAATAATTTCAAGAACATATCATTGATATTCTATACAGTTCTTATTTTGAAGAGATAACGTAACTTGAATCTCAACGAAATAATTGTCGTTAAGATTTCTAAAATATGAACAATAAACTCTTAAGTCTCATTTTAGGTATTAGAGTTTTAATCACTAGCTATAAAATGTGTACACTTCCTTCGAAAAAAAAATAATGTCCAGTTGTGATTTTTCAGCTCGTCACTACATTTAATGAGTAATTATTGAGAATAGCTTCCATTTTTGCGAGATCCCTACATTTTATATATTTCCAAGATGTTTTGAAAACTTCATGAAAGGATACATTAAAAGTGACATTACAAGAACACGGACTTTAAGTTTTAGTTGATTCGAAGCCTAGAATTATATGTAAGCGCATTTTTCGTCCTTTAAAAAGGAATATATGTAATTTTTAACCTATGAAGAATCACCCACTTCTTTCGTTATTTCAGAAAATTGCTGCCAGCTTGTATTTGCATTCAAGTATGTAACCTGTTGCAGATATTAAATTTCTAGGAATTGCAGGTTTTAGACCAGTGATTCTTAAAGTATTTTGCACCATGCATCTCTTTCACCATATATCTGAATGGCATTCCCCTCTTTCCAAGATTGACTGACTCCAAAGTTGCATTCCAAATAATTTCCATGTAATATTGAAATACTTTTATTTTTTTATATATTAATACAAATGCATTTACTCGGATTGCATTTATCGCAGAGTTTTGCAAATTTAATAGCATTAGAAAATGTTGATGTATTTTAAAACTTGAATAAAAGGAGTGTTTTGAAATTCATAACTGATTAATACACGCTTAACAGGCTCAACTGATGCATATTTCTATAAACAAATAACCAGTAAGCAGCTCGGATCCGTTGACTCGTGCTGTTTGCGCAATTTTGCAGCTTGTCTGTCTATCGGCGTGTATGAACAGTTAATACGAATCATCTGACTACACCACTCTTTTCCAGTTCTTAAAGGTGCCGTTTTGGGGCACTCACACACGTGCCCACTACATACGAATCTTTTGAATACAAGCACAGACGAGAAGTAAACGAAATGGATATCTGCTGTTGTCGCACATTCGCTGCAGTGTGAGACGAGCTGTGTGCTGCTGAGCTTCGTCTTTCGGTATCCTTGTAGTGATGAGAGGTTACTTGGTGCAATGGAGTTCGTACGATACCTTGTACAACCCTCTCTAGCAGCAGTTACCCTAGGATACTAATAGTTGTCTCCAACAAAACGAAGAACACTGACTTATTTCCTTGTTTGCGATAAACTTACGGAAACAATCGACCTTGCATAGCCGAGAGTGTTTCCCGTTTCTCTTGTCTTTGAGTATTTTCGCTTAGCGCAAGATATAATGCCCCTTGCAAAGTTCCTTAAATCACGAGACTTTCCGATTGTGCACTATACATATAACGTATATGCGCTAAAAATTTACAGTGAATTGTTTATAAAGACAACCTAACGCATAGTTGCGTACGTAAGTGAGAGTGGCAGGTGTCAAATTTTTGTTTGATGTTAATTATGATTTTTTTATTGACTGTACATGTTTGTCAGTATTTCAACAAAAATAATGGCACCACGCCATAAGGAAATGCAGAATAAAAACGAAAAACTTAGTACTAAGCGAAGAGAGGGTACAGGTGAAATACTGAAGAATCTCAAAAATCATATAACTTTTGTTTTTGGTATTATTGCATTTTGCAGGATTATAAGTAATCTAAATAAATTCAGGGTATAAATATAATTGGCTACTATAAAGCACCTGCATAAGTTCACGAATAAACGCAATAACTTATGTTGTATGACTAAGGAGGACATTACGTTCGGATTTTTTGTAGCAACATAAATTTCTCTGTGGTTTATTATTAATTTGCTTTGCTTGAAAAATTATTACATCTAACCTTTCGAAACACCTTTCTTAATGTGCCTTCCACCTGGTACTTGTAAAGCTGTTTGGCATAACAGATTGTGTTCTCTTTTTTTCCAACCTCAAGACCATTTGTATATGATATTTAATCTTGAATAGAATTTGTTGAAAATGATGAATACCAATTTTAAGATGAAGTACATTTTGAAAATTAAGCATGTCAGCATTGTTCTAAGATTGCTTAACTCGTATTTAAGGCCTGGCCAAAGGCGCATCTCAAAGGCATTTTATGCTAAATCAGAGGTCAGTAGTGATAAAATGAGAGTTCTGCGCCAGTGATGTATGATGTATGCATGCATCACGAGCATACATCACGAAGTGATGCATGCTTGGAAGATGTAGAGGTAGTTCATACATCACGGAAAAATACATTTTCAACGTTCAGTGATGCATGGAACGTATTTTTTTATTTTTGAAGTGAAATTTGGTTTGGAGGTCGTGATGTATGCATACATCACGAAGGGACCATGCATCACGAAGTGACCAAGCATCACCAGAAGACCAGGCGTTGTCCGCGGAACAGGTCCCGCAGCACTCGCCCTCCCCCACCCCACCCACCCCTGTTGACGTCGGGTGAGAGGAGAGGAGGGGAAGAGATAGGCGAAGGGATGTTTTAAAGTGTGTTATCTATAAAGCCGCGATTCCATCCTGTTTCTTAATTGGTTGGAACTCTTTATTTTAGATGTTTATGTATTTAATTATACCTTCATCACACCAAAGGTGGGAGACAACTGTTTACGAAAACGAAGTTTGTGTATTTCTTTGCATTTGAATAACCTTCACTTATGTGAGAGGATGAATTTTTCATTCAATATCCAAAGCATAAGATTCAATTATTGCAATGGAAACCCTTTTAAAACAGATTTGTTACAACCCCCAACAAGAAGGCAGTCTAGGTGGGGTCAATGCCGTATACCAAACTGTTTCAAAAAAATAAAGAAAAAAGATGTTGTAGAATGGTTAGAGAACCAAAATGCTTACACTCTTCACAAACCCGCCAAGCGAAAATTCCAGAGAAACAGAGTTTTTGTTTCGAAATTGGATGACCAGTGGCAAGCAGACCTCGTGGGCATGTCAAGTCTGCAACAATATAACAACGGATATCGATATTTATTAACATGTATTGATGTTCTCTCAAAATTTGCATGGGTTGTTCCGTTAAAAGGAAAGTTCGGTTCTAAGATAGTGAAAGCATTTTCTGAAATATTTAGTCATAGAAAACCTCAAAAGTTACATACCGATAAAGGAACGGAATTCAAAAACAGTGTGTTCCAAAAATTCTGAAAGAAACATGACGTTCATTTTTTCACAACAAACAACGAAACAAAAGCTTGCATAGCAGAAAGGTTTAATCGAACGTTAAAAACTCGCATGTGGAGATTTTTTACAAGTAGGAATACATTTAAATACATAGACGTACTTGATGATTTGGTTCAAGGTTATAACAACAGTATTCATCGCAGCACTAAAATGAAGCCAATGGATGTAAACGCGAATAACCAGAAAGAAGTATGGAACAATTTGTACAAAGATTACAAGTGGAACATTCCATCATATAAATTTCAAGTGGATGATTATGTGCGCATTGTTAAAAGTAAATTGATGTTTGAAAAGGGCTATGAATCAAACTGGACAGGTGAAATATTTGTCGTTTCTCAATGTTTACCTCGATCTCCTCCTGTTTATAAATTGAAAGATTTGTTGGATGAAGAAATTGAGGGAACCTTTTATGCGGAGGAATTGCAGAAAGTAAAATTAAATGATTCCTTCATAGTTGAAAAAATATTAAAAAAACGGAAGCGGAAAGGAAAAGTTGAGTATTTTGTGAAATTTAAAGGCTACCCTAATAAATTCAACGCATGGCTCCCCTCTGAGCACTTATTCTCACTATAAAAGTTTTGAGTACGACCTTTACCTCTCACTTTCAAGATGAGTTTCTATCTAACGCTTCCAAGCGACAGCTCTCTCAGCTATTTTTCGGACAATAAAATATCTCACTTCTTTACACGATTACCAACGCCAATCGATCTGACAGGCGACTGGGAAGTTGGAATAGTTGATTTAATATACCCTCACAGGTGGTTTAATATAAATTCCGAATCCAATCATTTCGAATATGATTTAGGTTCAGGTCTTCTGAAGCCGGCAAAAATACCTCTGGGTTATTATGAGTCAATTTCTGATGTCGTGAAGGCCATATCTCCACATTTGAACAAAAAAATTCATGCATTTCAATAAAGCTTCACGAAAGATTAAATTCACACTTGTTCCAGGAGTCCAGTTAAAACTTCATTCCGGAATTGCGAAAGTTTTAGGATTGGAACCGAATTTGTTTGTAGCAAAAGAAAACGAAATTACTGTCAACGGAAATTTCATAGCAGATCTAAACGCTCCATTTTCTTTGTTGTATGTTTACAGTGACATAGTTGAACCCCAATTAGTCGGAGACATACATGCTCCATTGTTGCGCATTGTAAACGTTTCTGGGGTTGATGGAGAGATGGTAAACGCACAATATGATAGGCCACATTATTTGCCACTATCTCGAAAAAACTTTCAGCATATTGAAATAGTTATAAGAAATCACCCAGGTCAGTTGGTACCATTTGAACGTGGGAAAGCGATTGTTAAACTTCATTTTCGTCTCAAACACTTGTAATCAAAATGTATCGTCCCTATCCGTGTTGTGTTCAATCATTAGAAGAATACTACATCGATCAAACTGGCAATGGATTAACATATTACCAAGGCATTCCATTGCAAAAGGGATATGGTTTAGGAGGTTTGTTTCGCACCTTATTCAGAGCTGCAGTACCTTTACTGAAGCAATGTGCTAAAACGTTGGGCAAACAGGTATTGAGATCAGGAGTTGATTTAGCACAAGACGTCATACACGGAAAAGATGTTAAAACTGCAACAAAACAAAGAGTTTATGAAGCTGGAAAAGTATTGACAGATAAAGCAGCCAACAAGGTGAAAAATATGCTGGGTGGACGCATTAAAAGGAAGAAATTGACTAAGAAACCAGTCATTTCCTCGAAAAAGTTCAAGAGAAACACACGCGATATTTTTTACTCTTAAACTCCCTTTGTATTATTTTGAATGATGGCTTTGATTTACAATAATTCTCCAGTATGTCTCAAATCTGAATTAGATTTGTTTGCATTGCCTCCTACACAAACGAGTATTGAGAAAGGGCAGTGGATTGAATTTCATCCTTTAGCCAATATTCAAGATGGAGGACCCATAGAATTCAACATCTCAGAAGATGGTGAGGAAGATATGGACTTGTCAATGACACAATTGTATGTAAAAGTGAAGATCGTGAAATCTAATGGTAATGTTTTACAAGACAAAGAATCTGTCGCTCCAATAAATTTATTTCTTCATTCCTTGTTTTCCCAGATTGATATTAGTTTAAACGATCGAATAATTTCATCCTCAAGTAATACATACCCATACAGAGCTTATATCGAAACTCTCTTGAATTATGGGGAAGAAGCAAAGAAATCCCTTCTCTCATCAGAATGTTTTTACAAAGATACTGCAGGTTGTTTACATGAATCAAACCCCACAGCCGCAACAGCGGCTAACAAGGGTTTGATTCAACGATATGAATTAACGAAAACTAGCAAAACTCTGGATCTCATTGGAAATTTACATTGTGACATTTTTTATCAAAATAGATTGATGTTGAATTTAGTGGATTTGAAAATCAAACTCATTCGAAGTAAACCAGATTTTTGCCTCATCTCGTCAACCGTAAACCCTGACTATAAAGTGCTTATAGAACATGCATCGATTTTCATCAGAAAAGTAAAAGTGAACCCTGGAATTTCAATAGCTCATGCTAAAGCACTTGAGCGAAGTTCAGCAAAATATCCCATCGATAGAATATTATACAAAGTGTACTCTATTTCACAAGGAAGCATGCCATTCATGCAAGATAATGTATTCTTAGGTCAAATGCCAAAAAGATTAATTGTGACATGTGTTGATAATGAAAGCTTCAATGAAACTTATAAAACCAACCCCTTTGAATTCAAACATTATGATGTGAACTTTATGGTAGCATATATTGACGGACATCCTGTTCCACATAGGCCATTAGAACCAAGCTTTGCTACAGAAAAGACTGTTCGCTCCTATTATAGCTTATTTCAAGGAGCTGAAAAACTCGGACAGGATAGAGGAATTAACATCACGAGAGATGAGTATCGCAAAGGTTATACATTGTACGCATTTGACTTAAGTCCTGATTTATGTGATGGCGGACATATGAATTTGATTCGTCAAGGAAACTTACGAATAGAAATCAAATTTGCTACAGCGTTAAGTAAAACAGTTTCAGTGTTGATTTATGCTGAGTTTCAAAACGTTATAGAAATAACAAAATCCAGAAGTATTATCTGCGATTTTTCAAACTGAAAAAATGAATAATATTCAAATTCGCGGAATTCTCAAACGTGATCCAGTGATACATCGTATCTTCCTCGAGGTTTATCCACGTGATAGACTTCCCAAAACTATATCAAAGTTTCCGGCGTGTTTTATTGCCAACACTGACCCCCACAATAAACCTGGAAAACACTGGCTGGCAATCTACATGCCAAACTCTAAGACACTAGAATTCTTCGACTCATATGGAAATATACCAGATTTTTTTGGAGGGCATATTAAGAGATTTTCTTCCAAGTTTCTTTCTGTTAGCTACAACGATGTACCTCTTCAAAGCCCTTTTACAACAGTATGTGGACAATATTGCATTTTCTTCTTATATTCCAGATGTCGCGAAAAAAATATAAAATTCATTGTAAATTCCTTTAATTCAAAAAATGTTTCAAATGATGTACGTGTATACAATTTCGTAAAAAAAAAAATTTGACACTCTTGTAAAATTTAAATGATTTTTTCAAATAAAGATGTATGTTTCATTTTTCGTGTTCTTGTTTTTTTTTAAATTGTGTTGCGCTATTCACATAATATTCAGTCTTAATCATGGAAGCGCCTACGTTGCATCATCCATTCACAGCTCTGATTGCTGGACCTACAGGAAGTGGAAAAACTCACTATGTTTCGCGTCTCTTGAGGTGCATGAATAAAGTTATTCACCCAAATCTAACTAAAGTGATATGGTTTTACGGAGTCTATCAACCTCAGTACGATGAAATTCCGAATGTCATATTCAATGAAGGAATTCCCTCTAATTTTCAAAACTATCTGAGTGGAAATACTCTTTTTATTATAGACGATTTAATGATTGAGTGTTCAAACAACAAAAAAATAACACATTTATTTAATGGAGGGAGTCAACATTTTAATTTGTCGGTTATGTTTATAACCCAAAATATTTTTCATAAAGGTAAGGAGATGCGAGAAATTTCTTTAAACTCGCATTACCTCTTTTTATTTAAATCTCAAAGAGATGTTAACCAGATTGTACACCTAGGACGACAGTTGTATCCTACAAAAATTAAATATTTCCAAGAAGCGTTTTTGGATGCAACCAAAGAAGCCTATTCTTACTTGCTTGTTGATTTGAGACCTGAAACCAAAGAAGATATGCGGTTGCGTACAAACATTTTACCCGGGGGAACGCAAATTGTCTACCAGCCCCGCTATTGAATTTGACTTTCAAGATTAAAATTGTTTTTCCTCCCTACCGCAACTATTATGCATAGGTTAGAAAATACAAAATCGAATCAAATCTTGCATTCAATTATTATTCACGATGGCTTTGTCGAAAGAGGACCTCCAATTTCTCCACGTTGTGAAACTGTGTCCGAAACAGCGATTGAAAGAACTGTTGACAAAATGTTCGAATCGAAATCTACGCTGCATCTGCGAGTGCTGTCTAAATTTGTTAAAAGGTAACATTCCCATGCCAAGTACTCAAATCGACAAACTTCGTGACCATAAGCACACGTTACGCGTTTTAGCAAAGAAGAAGACTCCTCTTTATGTTAAAAGAATACTCCATGTTCAAAGTGGTGGGTTTTTAAATATACTGATTCCAGCAGCATTAAGCCTACTAACTTCAATACTATCAAAGTACTTATGGAATTTACTCCCAAAGTTGTGTTGGTTCCTCATGAGCAATTACTTCGTCATACCCCCTCAGATTAATTTTTAACTGAATTAGACAAAGAAATGAAAAATATTTTGTTGAGTAAGGAATCAGACGACGTAAAAAAATATACAGTCAAGTGTTAAATAAACGAATTCAAACAACTCTGTTTAATTCTCCGACAAATCCCCAACAAGACTCTGGAAAACATCAAACGAGTGGTTTGGAAGTGAAAAAAACATCTGAAGAAGAAGGAGGAGAAGCCGTTGAAAGAGATGCAGAACAAATGGAATTAAAAATGAAAAAGGATATCGTTCAAGACCTAGTGTTGCTTACAGTTCCTCAGAACATGAAACGTTCGGCTCAAAAGTTTCTAGATGTGTTTAAAAAAATGCAAATATTATATCTTGGTCACCCAAAGATGAGCTTGTGTATCGCAGAAAATCAGTTAAGAAATCCAACATTTTAGATCTCATTGATTCCATGCTAACTTTTCAGAGTGTTGTAAATATGCCAGGAGTCGAAGTGTTTGCAAAAGCTGTTAAAGAAATCAATCTACCTTTAAGGTATATGAAAAATAAAAAGATGTTCCATGTTGAAACACCTACTCAAAGTGGTAAAAGCATATCTCCGCGATGGAGTCCTTATTAAAAGTTGTTTTCCTTGTATTTTGTGTACTGAGTGGTGTCTGTTTGTATGTAGATTTCACATTGCGATTGCTTTTTAAATTACTGTTAATTCTTATATTCATTCAATAAAGAGTTACTTTTTTTTCAATTTTAGTAGAAAACTTTCTTTTCTTTGCATTTATTCAAGAGTTTATGTTGGTGTTTAAATTGTTATCGTGAAAAAAAATATCTGAGAGAGTTTAAAAAATAGTGTTGATGGATGTGTTACAACTGAGATTTTTCTAGACTTATTTGGAATCACAATAGTCATCAGTGAGGTACCTGATAATCCAATAAGACATATCAAGCAGGCCGAATTCTAATAATTTTTAAAAGTCCTAAAAATGTGATTCCTATGGTTTTTCGGCCGTTTCAATCCTCAGAAACCAATTCACCCACCCACCTAATTTTGATTTCCCACAGTAGCCTTCTTTTTTTTTTATTACCAGCTGTTAATATAGAGGGCATTAACTTGCTCCATTATTTCTTTTCCCTTTAGGGAATTTAAAAAGGAATCATCAATCTGAAGCTTCTGATTGTTACACTCTCGGGAGAAAGCTTCACCCAATTGTGTTGGCTGTAATAATGCAAATGCTTCTTCGTTGTAGAACTGCCACTTTTCCCTTTGTGAAGTTGTAATACAAGCATGTGCGAGTTGATTTGGTTGTTGCAATTCAAGCGGTTGCTTACACTCATAGCATGGAAAAAGTTTGCCAATGTTGGTTTCAATTGCATTAGTTACAACTCGATTAAGAATTGTGGCCAGGTCAGCATCTTTATCTTCAATGCAGCTGAAAGGTATTAGTCTTGATTTTCGAACTATGGTTTTAAATGCAATTCCAAACATCGAGTCAACAATTGAGTTCCAAATCAACTCGCAAGCATCTTGCATTTTTCGAATTGATTACCAGTAAGCATCACACCTTCAGTAACTAAGTGGAACATGGAATTCCGATCCGTGAATAGTTTTTGAAATCTCGCAACCCAGTTTGCAGAAACGTCAGACGTTGACACAAAAAGTTCCTCACCAATAACTTTTGGCTCGCTGCTTTCTTTAATGTTGAATATTTTATCTTGCAGTGTTTTGAATGTTGGGGCACTAAATGTTATTCCGAATTTCGTTGGCACAAAACCTAGTCCGTTAAATGCATAGCTTCAGAGGTGTATTCTAATTCGTGATGTGTATTCACTAACAGTAATGAATTTATTTCCCCAAATGGTAATGACCGTTTGGTAAGAACTCTCAGTAAATTTCACCTTCTTTACACGTAGAAATTTCTAAAACTTCAATATCACTGAATACTTTTGGCTGAGTTGGTGGTAAATTTTCTTCTTCTTCAGCTTCGTCACCTCCTAATACATCGACGCAACATTTTTTACTTGCGGCAGAAGGCACTTCAAAAACGGCACTACGCTTCATCTTTTCAGAAGATGGGTGAAAAAATCTCGGATGATGAAAATAACCCTAACCCAGAGGGACAGCCGAGGTATGTTGCACTCAATGAGGCTGACAGACAAATGCGTGGCAACCTCTCACCCCACTGCGAATGCAAGGTAGAAGAATAGGGGTGGGAGTCAAACTAACGATAAAGAGTGCTTCGATTCACCACTTATCACGGCTGAGTTCATTTCAAGTCGTGAAGGAGTGTAGAGGGGGGGTCGTAGGGAGGAGAGTCAATGGTCGTTTGCCTTTCTTTACGCTAACTTTACAAGTGACAGTTCGTTTCTTAGATTGTAACGTTGTAAGAGTAGAAGGCTTTTTCAGTACAAAAAAATTTATGCCTAAGAATAGGACCCTTTTTAAACAGATTCTGAGCCTCATGTGATTCTCAGATACTGTTAGACGTTTATCACCAATAGATCCCTCACAAGTAAGTGTGAGCTTATCATTCATTCTGAAGTGTCTGTATATCTTAAGACTTTGAATACAGAATCTCAGTATCTGTAATTGTTGCCTCTAAGTCTGAAAAAAGATCTGTGACTGTGGGAGGAGATTAAGATCTGTTTTTATAGATTTCAAATTCTCGTGTAGAGGACATTACACAAGACGCCAACGGAATGTTGAAGTGAACTGTCCACATCAAGATAAAAAACAAATGAACGCGAGGTAGATATGTGACTTTGTTTTCAACGAGTTCTGATAAGTCTGGTGAAAAATCTTTCACAGATACCATTAGACGTTGATTACCATTTGCTCTTCCGCTATCAAATGCTCACTTATCTTTCATTCTGAAACACTTATATTTCTTGTGACTACGGAAACGTAATAATCAAATCAGTAATTGCTTTCCCAAAAGTTAAAAGACAATTTATGACTGTGAGGGTGAAGGAGATCTAGTCTTAAACATTTCAATTCTTACTACCTCTGAGACGCCACTAGACATTCGTAACTAAAAGCTGTTTCTGTGAAATCGTCCTCATATTCTTTATCAAGCATATGCGACTTTTGGAGTCCAATGGTATGGGGGGTTGGAGTGGAAATGAGGATGCCTACTCTTAACCTTTCACATCTGAAAGTTTTTACACGAAGCATTTCATTGGGTAAACTTCAAAACTGGGTGGGGAGAAAGAACAGAGTTAAAAACTGTTGGAACAATGAAAGAAAATTCACTTTCTTCAGTCACAGAAAACTGTTAAGTGTTATTTTTTCCACAATTTGGATTTTTAACCTTCTTTTAAGATGTCTTCATATGACTGTGAGGTAAGATTTCTTCATTGTTCCTTTTTTCCCCCCCAATGATAGGGTCATTTTCCCTTCGTGTTTTAGGAATAGGTAGTTAACTTTTTGTTTGCAGTTGGTTTCTCTTAAGAGTAAAACAAAACAATATTTTTTCTCTTTGAATGAAAGTAAAAATAAATAAATAAATAAATAAATGTGGAAGTATTGTGGAAAACTATTGTGTTGATCATAATATAAATTCTATTATTTAAAAGAAACTTAATGGGGAAATTCTTTCATTTTTTTCTTGTAGATGTTGAACTGGTTCGGTGATGAAGTTACTGAACAAATTATGCTAGGCCAGTTGGAATTTTTTGAGGCGACGGGAAGTTTTCCAGGGGAAGAAGATTTAAGTGGATCTTTCATTCCCGATGAAGAACCTTCGACTTCTAACATGGAATGTATGGGTTTAGATATTCCCGAAAAAGCGCCTGAACCCCTGGTGAATCCACTTGAAAAATCGTTTCCCTGTGCATCATGTGGGAAGCACTTCAAGGAACGTTTTCGACTGAATCGGCATATGAAAATCCACACGAACTCAAAACATTTTTCTTGCGAGATGTGTAACTATAAGTCGGCGTTCAAGTCAAATTTGTTAAGACATATACGACTAGTACATTCTCAACAAAGGAAGAGAAAAGTTGATAACTCACCAGTTGCTGTTGCCAGCACTTCAACCACCAACATCGACGTTGAAGTTCCCTCGGCAAGAAATAGGAAGTTGGAGAAATAAAAAACTCCAGCAATAGCACTACTGCTTTAAATGTGTTCGTTGAACACATAATATTTCCTGAGGACGACGTTGCAAGAGATCTTACACTGTTTTTGAATCGTGTGCGAGCTGATGTGATTACGGTTCTAGAAAACAAACTAACATCTTTTGGTGCTATAAAGTTGTACCTAAATGCAAAAATTGAGTTTTCGAGAATTGTAAACGATGACTTTGAAGACCTCGCTTCAAGTTTCTTTAGAAGTAAAACTGCAATTAATCTTCCTCAGGAGTCTTTTGATAGTAATTTGGGAATTGCTTTTTCCAAAATTCAAACTTCGTGTGAGGATTTCTTAAACCTCGGGAGCGGGTGGACTCTTCGGCGAATAATTCATTTAGAGGTCAAAATTGTGCAATATGAGCCCCTTGCAGCTTCGAGTTATATTCCACTCCCTCAAAATTTGGTTTCAAAAAAAGCAATCCTGAATATACAGAATGAAGATAATAAATGTTTCCTTTGGTGTATTATTGCTGCTACATTACATCCCGTGGATAGAGTTAACCATCCACACAGTGTGTCCCAATACATTTCATTTGAGTCGAAATTAAATCTGCAAGGGGTTCAGTTTCCAATGACTCTAGCACAGATAAAAAATTTGAAAATAATAATCCTTCTATTTCTGTGAATGTGTTTGGTTACGAAGCCTCAACGTTCTTCCCCTTACGCATCACGGAAAAAAATGGAAAACCATGTTAATTTGCTTCTTCTTGTGCAAGGAGATGAAACTCATTATTGTTTAATTAGAAATTTAAATCGTTTGTTGTCAGAACTGACCAAACATAATGGAAGGGCCTTTTATTGTGACTATTGTTTACACCGATTAACAACACAAAATCTTTTAACAGACCATGTGCCATACTTTTCCATACATGGACCCCAGCGTGTGAAAATGCCTACAGAGTCTAGCAAATATCTTGAATTTTAAAAGTTTGAATATCAGATGCGAATACCATATGTTATTTACGCCGGCTTTGAGAGTATTTTAGAAAAAACCCGCACCTGTTCTCAGAATCCTCACACTTCCCACACTGATGTACTTTCACATCATATTGCGTGTGCGTTTAGCTATATTGTAATAGGACCCGATGGAACTCCCATCAAACCCATCCAAACTTATCGGGGTGAAAACGCAGTAGAAAAGTTTTTGACTTATCTTCTACATGAAGAAGAGGAGATTTCAAAAATTATTAGCAAAGTAATTCCTATGTCAATAACAGCAGAAGAGGAGGCTTCATTTCAAAAACAGGAAAATTGTGGCATTTGTGATTTTCCTTGGGGTAGTGATCGAGTGCGGAATCATTGCCATAATATTGGTCGATTTAGGACGGGAGCTCATTCGGCTTACAATTTAATCTTTAAGGTACCAAATTTTATTCCTGTCATCTTACATAATTCCAAATCATATGATACTCACTTAATTTTTCAGAAACTTGGCAAAATTAAAAACCGTCGCGTGAATTGTATAGCTCAAAATATGGAGAAATATATATCTTTCTCAAATGGACTACTGCGTTTCCTTGATTCATTTCAGTTCAGGAGCGCCTCGTTGGAAAAATTAGTGGCAAATCTACCCCTGAAAAATTCAAAATTTTGTCAACCCACATTTCTGATGAAAAATGTCACCTTCTGCTGAGGAAAGGTGTGTACCCTTATGAGTATATGGATGCGTTTGATAAATTTGAAGAAAAAACATTACCACCACGTGAAGCTTTTTTCAGCGCCTTAAATGGTGAGAGCATTTCAGAAGAAGATTATGCACATGCACAGAAAGTTTGGCAAGCTTTTGAGGTTCAGAATATGGGAGATTATCACAATATATATCTTGAGAGTGATGTTCTCCTTCTTGCAGATGTGTTTGAAAAGTTTAGAGATTTGTGCTTGCGTTTATATTCGGTTGATGCTTGTCATTTTTATTCAGCCGCATCACTTTCGTGGGGTGCAATGATGAAATTTACAAAGGTAAAACTAGAATTATTCACCGATTTAACAATGCACAATTTCATCGAGAAAGAAATACGAGGGGGGATATCTATGATCTCTAATAGACACTCAACAGCAAATAATAAATATTTGCCCAACTATGATGCATCAAAACCCAACTCCTATATCATGTACTTAGACTTTAATAACCTCTATGGGACTTGTATGACAAATTATCTCGGAGTGTCTGACTTCGAGTGGGTGGATGTCAATTCTTTCACTGCTGAGAAAATCTTAGGATTGGAGGATGATGCTGAATAGGGTTACATCTTGGTAGTGGATTTGATGTACCGCAGTGAGTTACATGAAACTCACAATGACTATCCACTTGCTTCTGAAAAATTAACAATAACACGAGACATGGTATCACCTTTCGTGAGGCGTGTTGCTGATGAACAGAATGTTCAAATTCCATCAAAAATAGAAAAACTTACTCCAAATTTGTTTCATAAGAAAAATTATATTCTTCATTATCGGAACTTGAAATTGTACTTGGATTTAGGGTTGAAGTTGCATCGGATTCATAAAGTTTTAAAATTTAAACAAAAACCTTAGTTGAGTGAATACATTTTCTTTAACACTGAATGTAGGAAAAATGCAACAACCAATTTCGAAAAAAATGCTTTAAATTGATGGACAATGCCTTTTTTGGGAAAAAAGTGAAAATTTGAGAAACAGGGTGGACATTCAAATTGTGCAAGATGAAAAGAAAGCTAAAAAACTAGTTTCTTCCCCATCCTTTCACGCTTTTAAAATTTTTGATGAGTGTTTAACTGTTGTGCAAAGGAATAAAACGCAGCTTCTTCTTAATCGACCGATTTACGTTGGCTTCTCCATTTTAGATATAAGCAAGGTGTTCATGTATGAGTTCCATTACAAGCACATTTTGCCTCTGTATGGGAAACAAGCAAAACTCCTCTTTACGGATACAGATTCATTGTGTTATGAGATTAAAACTGAAGATGTATGTAATGATATGTTGAAAGATAGGCATCTGTATGACACATCTGACTACAATGTGAATCACATACTTTACAGTGCTGAAAATTAAAAAAAATATTGGGGAAGATGAAAGATGAGCTCTGTGGTATTCCAATGGAAGAATTTATTGGATTACGCCCAAAAATGTACAGCATGAAATATGCAAAAACTGAAAAAAAAACTGCAAAGGGAATATCGCGCAGAGTTGTCGAAAAGAACTTACGACATATGGATTATAGAATATGCTTACTCGATCATCATATCATTAAACAAAGCATGGTGAAAACAGATAGCAAAAATCACCACTTAAGAACTGTTTCACTTCGAAAGTGTGCTCTCTCACCATTAGATGAAAAACGATACATCGCGTCAAATGAAATTGACACTTTGGCCTATGGTAACTTCAAAATTAGCTCAAAAAAGTGTCTGTTTGAAAGAGGAGAAAGGGATGGGTAGGATGGGTGGGTTGTAGGTGTTTAATTCAACGTGAATGAATTGTTTCTGAAGAAGTTGTATTTTGTTCCCTTAAACTGTTAAGTCGATGAGTGGTTGGAAATTTTATCTTGCATGCATCGTGTGTGATAGGTCTATCTTTATGCTCTCACCATTTAAACTGCTGCTTATCAAAATTCTAAATTGGAGAGGAAAAAAATATTTGGCTCATTCGGTCTGAGGATGAAATGGTCGAAACTACCAGGAATCACAATTTTAGGGCTTCTAAGATCTTCTTAGAAGTCGACCGACCTGATATGTCTTATTGGAATATCTGGTTCCTCACTGATGACTAAAGTGATTCAAAAAAAATAAAAATAAAGAAAGAATGAAAGTATTAGACGAACTTCAGTTGAATCTTTGACGCTAAAGAGTTGATAATTACTTTTTTCACAATAACATGTGACTAAGATTGACTTCCAAATCATTCACCTTTTTTTGTGTGTTGAAACACTTGATCTGAAAATCTCTAGATGTATAGAAGCAAATCTTTAAATGACACACACACAGTTGAATGTTGACTAAAATGTTAGAAAAACTGAAAAAAAAAATTACACTTAGGTGAACATTTCTTAAATAAAAAAAAAAGATGTTACCGAAGAATGTTAAAAATCTTTAACAAACAGCATTCTTAGAAATTTACAACACATAAAATAAGAGTTCCAACCAATTAAGAAACAGGATGGAATCGCGGCTTTATAGATAACACACTTTAAAACATCCCTTCGCCTATCTCTTCCCCTCCTCTCCTCTCACCCGACGTCAACAGGGGTGGGTCGGGTGGGGGAGGGCGAGTGCTGCGGGACCTGTTCCGCGGACAACGCCTGGTCTTCTGGTGATGCTTGGTCGCTTCGTGATGCATGGTCCCTTCGTGATGTATGCATACATCACGACCTCCAAATCAAATTTCACTTAAAAAATTAAAAAAAATACGTTCCATGCATCACTGAACGTTGAAAATGTATTTTTCCGTGATGTATGAACTACCTCTACATCTTCCAAGCATGCATCACTTCGTGATGTATGCTCGTGATGCATGCATACATCATACATCACTGGCGCAGAACTCTCATTTTATCACTACTGAGGTCACAGAAAACAAAAAAACAGCAATATATAAAACAATTTTACTAATAATAAACTGAAGAATTTGGCTTTTAGTTAAGAAAGTAGAACGCATAAGCCAAAATTGCATCACTAAGAACATCCAAAAACCCAATGACAATGCACCCGGATATAAGTACGCAACAATAGCGTTAGTAGTAAGTATAGGTTTATGTCATAAATAAAAATGTACCATTTAGTATTCAGTTGCATTTTTTGAAATAATTACATATAACTTCTGTATACAAAAGTTATGTGTAATATTATATTACATATAGCTATTCAAAATACCTTTTAGATTTCAGCTGATACAAGTAAAAAGAAAATACATGCGGAAAATGGATTATTGGCGTGCCAATAATTGAAATTTTTTATTGAAAGTAACAAAACCCAAATTTTGAGTAGCAATAATTATCCCAATTTATTCAAAAAGCATGTATAACGATATATGTGATTTTATTTAGCTCCGGAGTTCACTTCATTCAGGTGAAATTCAAATAACAAAGAAATATGCATATTCAGCAATATTTTGCAACACCAAACGGGAGCTCCTTTATGTGATGTAACAGATTGCTCCTACTTTAGAACAAAGCAGGAGGCGTCACGTAACGTCAACAGGCCAGATTGAAAAGAACAAAAGAGAGGAAGCTAAACCCGAGATTTAGCTGAAGTATATTCCAAGGTTGAAACGATTAGTGGGGAGTCCAAACCACATTAATGGTCTGAAAAATTACTTGTATTGAAGCGCAAAACATTATGACTAACGCGCCTTTGTCCATATTGACGCAACTGTCGGTATACGACGAAGCATTGGGAATATCACAAAAAAACAAATACACTGCCGAACAATTCCTAAGACGGATGACAATAGCAACGATAACAACCACAAAATAGAAGGCAGGAAAATGAAGAAATTAGAATAAGTACGGGATACAGTAAGACGTGTTGTGCGTATGCAAATTTTGGATCGCCGAACTTGTTCGTGACGTCATAGCGCTGATAAGAGATATAAAGGATTTGACGCGTATTGACCGTTGTTGTTCAGACGCAAAGTTGAAAGGGAAAGAATCAGTTGACGAACTTGCAATTTTCAGTATGTCTTCCCGACATCACCTAGAAGATTTTACGCGTGGCCGTATTATTGGCAAGATTGAAGACGGGCGAAAAATAACAGATGTTGTCAGGGAGTTCGACGTCAGCCACAGTGTTGTTTCAAGGCTTTGGAAATCATTTCAAACAAATGGAGAGTGTATCAAACGTCACGGGGGAGGTCGTGCTCGCAGTTAGACACCTGCAGAAGATCGGTACATAGTGCTATCAACAAAAAGACACCGGCGCAGCACAGCTAGTGAGGTAGCAAATCAGTTTATGGCTGCTACTGGCAAGCGGATCTCCCGAAAAACTGTCGCCAGACGTTTGCATGAAGAGGACTATACGCCCGCCGTTCTGTTGTGTGCATCCCATTGTCCAGACGTCACCGTACCGCCCGTTTGCAGTGGTGCCATCAACATCGCAATTGGACTGATAACGACTGGTCTGCTGTCCTCTTCTCAGATGAGAGTAGATACAGTCTATCGTCTGATTGTCGAAGAAAACTGATCTGGCGTAATAGTGGTACTGCATATTTTCCAGCAAACATACAGGAAAGGGACCGATATCCGACATGTAGTGTCATGGTATGGGCTGGTATCATGATCAATGGCCGTACGTCCCTCTATGTGCTTCCAACTGGGACTATGACTGGCCAACGATACACTAATGATGTTCTGCTACCTCATGATCGCATGATCCGTGGTTCTGTCGGTGATAGATTCATTTTCATGGACGACAACGCAACATGTCATCGTACAGTCGCTGTCCAGGAGTGTCTTGAGAGCGAGGATATTCAACGCGTCGTATGGCCAGCACGTTCTCCAGATCTGAATCCCATTGAAAAGGTGTGGGATGCTTTTGGGAGGAGTCTTGCTGGTCGCCAATGCCCTCCAATAAACAAGGACACCCTCATGCGTGCACTGACAAAGGAATGGGATAAATTACCCCAACAGCTGCTTCATAATGTTGTGCAAAGCATGACACGACGTGTGGAATCTTGCATCGCCCTCCATGGGGGCTATATGCCGTATTGACATCTTACGCCGGAACGCCTGCGGACGGTAATTGCATTTTTTTCACGTTTACGTATTCTGCACAAAATGGCCTGTTTGTCCCTTGAACACGGTCCAAAGCCTTCTGGATTTCAGAGCACAATAAATTGTCTTTCTTGTAATGTCCTGGCATTCTGACATTATTTTATTTCACTTGGCATTCAACCACACTTACTTTTTATGCGCTATATAGCCGTTTATGATCCGTCCTTAGAAATTGTCCAGCAGTGTATAACACCCAGTGCTTTGCTCTGTTAATCAGTGTTATTATTATTTTGCAGGTCAGAAAGGCAGAAAACTTCGACGAGTATGACGAACGCCAAACTGTAATGGGCAGATAATTGGATTAAAGCATAGCTGAAGAGGAATTAATTATTGTATGCTCAGGAAACCTTGGTTAGTACCTTCAGAAATGATCCGACGAGGGAAGGATCATGAAACACCGGTAAGTTGTGGACTGATCTTCTCATCAGTGCCAGTGCTGGGCAAAGCCTATCTCGTATAGTATGAACCAGAAGAAGGAGCAATGTGGCACAAGTCGCAGGTAGTTCGCATGCTGGTGTCGGGAGAGATGTGTCACAACACAAATTTTTCGCATACTGCTAGAAATAGAGCTTCGTAGTTAGATGCATCTCCGAGTGCCCATGTAAACCAAAGTGTCCATGGTGTGTAAAACCTGCTCATGTAAATTACAGAGTCGAAAGCGCGTAAATCGGCGTAGATCGTGATCAAAATAGTCACGCGATCATTAAATATGAACTTTGAACGAATGGAATATGGTCCTACGGATTGATGAATTTCATTTCCTCTTGCACCATGTGGCCGGCCGTTATGTTTGTCTCGTCCACCTAGGGAAGTGTTGGACCAATATCTACAATAGGACGAAAACAGACCAGTGCAGGAAGTGTTGAACCAATATCTACCATAGGACGAAAACAGACCAGTGCAGGAAGTGTGTTGTTTGAGAAATGTTCTGCTAGAAAACCTGGGTTAATTCATGCATGTGTAGGAAACCATGACGTCAACAACACACTTAAAGTCATTTCAGACCAGGTACATCCTTTCATGGCAAAGGTATTTCTTCAAGTAATTCCATTTTTTAGCACATAATGCGCCATTTCACACTGCACGGGTTGTTCGATAATAGATCGCGGAACATGAGGAGGATTTACAGGTATTGTCACAGAATCCATATTCCCCAGTCGTGCATCTTTGATTGATGTTAAAACAGTAAATTCAATCTGCGGCAGGTTAACCAAGTAACTTACACGACTCAAAGAATAGGCTATTAAGGTGTTGGTACCGGATCCCCCAAGATACCTGAGAGATTTTGTAGCGCCTATGCTTCGTCATGTAAGGGTTGCTTTGGCGGAACATCGACTACAGACATCGTATTACGAAGATAGTCATAATATTTTGGTTTGTCGGAGTATTTCGCGAAGAGCTGTGCGTGACATTTAAGTGTCTGTATGATACATTGGGATGTAAGGTCAGGTGATGCGTAACATCAGAGCCTCTCCTTGACAAATGCAAACCCCGCCTTCTCGTGGTGCATCATGTTCCCACTAAAGGGGCTCTGACGACCGCCAATAGCGGTAAAACTATACCATCTGGATTAGAGGAAATTCTATCCTACACTCACCAACCCGCTTGGCCAGCGTGGTGAGTTATGGCCAAACCCCTCCAAAACGACTCCACAACTTAAATATTGGGCCTCAGTCTCCGGCAGCTGGAATGTAGCTGGCCAAGACAGCGGCCAGTGCGACATGAAAGCAGAGGATGCTAAGAATGCCCGGAGGACCGGACTAGGCTGCCATCTGATGCTGACCTTGGCTACTTACAATGGACGCTCTCTATCTTATGATACAAGGCTTCTTGAATTGGAAGAGGAACTACAAACGATCAAGTGGGACATCGTCGTGCTAAGTGAGAAAAGGAGAAAAGGAGAAGATCTCATTAAACTGAAAAGTGGACATTTCTTCTACTATCGTGGGACAGATACTGGCAGAACTAGTGGTGTTGGATTTATAATAAACAAGAAACTAAAGGATAAAGTTGTAGAAGTTAAAAGTTCCTCTGCCAGAACTGCACGACCTGTTATCCAAATCTCAAGAAGATACAAAGCTCAGATTATTCAAACTTATGCACCCACCACAAGTCATCCTGAAGAAGAAATTGAAGAATTTTATGAGGACATTCGTCATCTAAATAATAAAGATGAGCAGCACTTGAAGATAATTATGGGAGATTTCAATGCAAAAATAGGGCAACGGCAACAAAATGAAACTTCAGTAGGTAAATTCGGTCACGGCAACAGAAACCAGCGTGGAAACACTCTCGTTGAGTTTGCAGAGGTAGAAGGCTTTTTCATCTTGAAATCCTTTTTCAAGAAAAAGCCACACAGGAAATGGACATGGAGACATCCAAATGGGATGACAAGTGAAATTGATTTTTTTATGCGTAACAAATATTTGTCATAGAAGACTGCCGTGTGCTAAACAAGTTCAACACAGGTAGTGACCATGGATTGGTGAGATGTAAGATGCACCTCAACACTAAACTTGAACGTGGCAATCTCATAAGACAAACAAAATATATTGACATAACCAACCTTAAAAAACACAATAATACCTTCAAGTTGGAACCGAAAAACAGATTCTCTGCTTTAGATTTCCTAACATCGGAAGAAGTGGGTATTTCTGAAGTTAACAGAAAAATAACCAAAGCTCTTACGGCAACAACAACAAAATTAACTTGGTCTAAGAACAAGTTGCATGTGAACAAATTATTAGGAAAAACCAAAATGTTGATGCCTAAAAGAAGATAGATCAGGACAGCTAAAGAAGATGTGACTTCCAAAGTGGAATATATACAGCTATGCTAGACAGTACGAAAAAGTATTACTGAAGACGTAAGGAAATTCAACTGTGAACTAGTAAGGAAAGCAATTGAAAAAAACCAAAGCCTAAAGATAGCAAAGGGACATCTGAGTAAGGGAAGAAAACAGATTATGGCCCTGAGAAAAGAAGATGGTTCAGTAACAAGAAATAGAGGGGAAATTTTGACAAGAGTGAAAGATTTCTACTCCAAATTATATGAAAGGGATAATACATGTACTTCAGACAGCATGAAAGGTAAAAGTACCAGAGTTCTTCCAGTCCTCCCAGCAGACGTTGCACATGCAATCAAGAACATGAAGGGGAGGGAAAGCTCCAGGAGAAGATGGAATTACTGTAGACATCATACAAGAAGCAAGTGGAGAAATCGAAACAGTATTCGCCCAAATTTTCAGTCGGTGCCATAATGAAAGGAAGATTCCTGAGAATTGGAACAAGGCTAAAATGGTCCTGCTACATAAAAAAGGAGACATTGAGGATCTCAGGAACTACAGACCTATCAGCCTCCTATCAGTAGTTTTTATAAAATCTTCACTAAAGTTCTTCCACACCACTGAAAGGTAACACTGCACATGGCTCAACCGAGAGAACAAGCTGGATTCAGGAGTAACTACAGCATAGTAGATCATATCCACGTACTGAGAGAACTAATTGAAAGAGCGAGAGAATATGAACTTCCATGGTGCATTACTTTTATTGATTATGAAAAAGCCATTGATTCGGTGAAACCATCAGCAGTTACAATGGCTCTGAGATCCTGCGGTATTGAAGATGCATACATTAATATTATTAATAACATATATGAAAATGCAAGTGCAAAGATTCGGCTGTTTGAAAATACAACACACATAAAAATTGGAAAGTGAGTGAGACAAGGTGACACCATATCACCAAATCTCTTTAATGCCACATTGGAGGGTGTCTTTCAGTCGCTGAGCTAGGAAAACAAGGGGATGAAGATTAATAGAGATTATCTAACCCACCTTCGTTTTGCTGATGACGTTGTCATTTTTGCAACTACCCCATCAGAGCTGCAGAGTATGATCCACGAACTTGCTGACAAGAGTAAAGAAGTCGGATTAAAAATAAATTTTCAGAAGACAAAAGTGATGTTCAATGTTTTTACAAGAAATGTAGATTCATTGGTCGATGGAGAAAAGCTGGAGATAACAGACACGTACGTTTATCTTGGACCTCAGATATCAAGTGAGGGTCACATTGATGAAGAAATTAATCGGCGTACAAAACTTGCCTGGAGAGCTTTTGGAAGAAACAGCATAATTTTCAAGAGCAATATGCCATTATGTCTTAAAAGAAAAGTGTTTGATCAATGCATCCTCCCAGTGCTTACGTATGATGCAGAGACGTGGGCCTTAACTAAAAGAGACATACAAAGGCTGCAGACAACTCAGAGAAGCACGGAAAGGTTCATGCTTCGTTTTACCAGGAAAGATAAGGAGAGGAACTCGTGGATTCGAAAAATGACAAGAGTGGAAGACATCATGATCAGAGTTAAATCCCTGAAATGGCAATGGGCTGGACATACTGCCAGAAGGACAGACCATCGATAGACAGACGAAATTTTAGATTGGATCCCAAGGGGCAGGAAAAGGCCCAGAAGAAGACCACATGGGAGATTGGAGGATGAAATTCGAAAGTATGCAGGAGTGACATGTAGGAGACTGGCACAAGACAGACCGTTGTGGAAGAAACTTTGGGAGACCTTCGTCCAGCAGTGGATTGATAATGGTTGACAATGATGATGATGATGATGATGATGATACATATATTTTTAAAAAGGCAGGAACTAAAATCGTTTGAACATAGCAGGCGTGGGGGCACCGTCGGACAATTGCCTCGAGATCATTGTAAATCATATCCTCCTTAACATTCCTTGCAATTTTAAAAAAAATATTTGCTTTTATTACCGCAAAAGTTTTGAAAGATTTTTCTGAGGACGAATACTGGATTCTCAAAACAGACTGTATATCTAGTTTATTTCTTACGGCATCGCGACGCAGCACAGTGTGCAAATATTATTATTTGTCCTTGTTAAATTTAGAAAAATAAGGAGGATGTTATTTTCAGAATTTCTCTATTAAAACACTGGCGTGCAAAAATTAAGGACGAGACAGTTTTTCGAATGCATCGTCGTGCAGCAGTGCTCCACATCGACTCAAATCATACCATAAGATCCCCAAGATGTAAGAATATGGGACAAGTGAGCAAAACCGTCCAAACAAGGAATCCAAAGGATACAAAGGCACTTTATTGGAAAGGTAGCTTTGAGCACAGCTGGACAGAAGACAGAATTGTCAATCTGACAGACGGCAGCCAAGAAAAATTCAGTCTTTAGTAGGGGATATGATCACCGCTCACTGCGTTGCAGAATTAACATCGTCTGTCCATGCTGAGGACGAGGTTGTTAAGGAGTTATTAAGGCATCGCCGCCCATTCCTCTTGTAGCGCCAATCGCAGCTGCGGAATCGTTGCTGGCGCCTTGGCAAGGATTCCGCAGCCACGATTGTCGCCAGGCGTCCCACGAGAAGGTCCCAAAGGTATTCGATTGGATTTAGGTCAGGGAGCCTTGCGGGCTAATCCATGCGTTGAATATCTTCACAATCCAACAGCTCTGCGACAGCCACTGTACGATGAGGTGTAGCGTTGTCGTCCATGAAGAGGAACTCAGGACCCACATCACATTTAAACAGACGCACGTGAGGTGGGAGAACCTCGGTACAATAGCGTACACCAGTGACTGAAACTCCTTGGAAGATGTGGTTGTCAGTACGGTTATCAAGCATGATACCGCCTCAAATGAGAACACCGCCACCTCCAAACCGGTTCCTTTCGATAATGTTGGAGGCGTGATTGCGTGTTACCTGCTCTATGCAGAGGTGTATACCTCCAGACAAGCGCGTCAGACTAAATCGGCTCTCATTCGTAAAGAGAACTCGACCCCATTGCTGATGTGACCAGTTCTTGTGTTCCTGGCACCACAGAAACTGCCGTCTCCGATGAGCAGGCGTTAATGTCACACACCGTACTAGTCGTCGTGCAAATAGACCACCTTTGTGCAGCCTCCTGGCCACGGTAAAACGCGATAACGGACATTCAGTTGTCTGTTGCGTGTGCTTTGCGATTTCTCTCGGGGTCTGCCGTCTGTATCTTCTCGCCTGTAAGACAATATGCCAGTCATTCGCCACCGTGGTTGCTCGTGGACGACCACTGCTAAACTCTCGGACAGCTGTTCCTGTCGATTGAAATGCTCTGCTAGCTCGTCAAATGCTGTTGTGAGCGATCCCGAACTGCTCGGCCACACTAGCAACACTTCGACCTTCTTCCAACTTCCCAATGACGCGACCTCGGGTAAAGTCATCCAGATGTCGTTTAGTGGATTGCCTGTTGGCCATATCACATGGTGGCAGCAACTTGACGTCGTTCAAACCGATGTTCGCCGTGCAATATCTTTCACCGAATTGTTGAGCATACACCACCTGTGTGCTTTATACCCTTGCGACCCCCTCCCCTTCTACGTCATACTGCATATATGCGCATGCCCTACCGTACCGGACTCTAGTCTATCTCCTGAGTGGTCTTTCGGTCTGTTCTGCCTGCTCGTTCCGCTGTTATGCTAATTTCTCCTCTTCGTCCTTAATTTTTGCACACCAGTGTATATTGGTCACTTCCTAGTTAACTGACCTCCAAGTCATGAAAACCTCTCCATTTACCGACCGAGCACTCACCTAAGGTGTTAAGCAACAAGATAACATTGCAGAAATCTATGTTTCAAACTTATTTATTACTGATTTGGTTTTTCATATGTATGACGTTTATCTCTGTCAGAGGTTTTTGCATTCATAAAACTCATACAATATGTCGAAAAGTATGGTTTTTGTAATATCACATATTTTTCAATGTATTAGCACGAATTATGGTGTTAGAAGCTTATATAATGTCTTCGAAACCGTGAATTGTGTTAAAACCATTCTTTGTCAGGGAAGGTAGCCGTAAATATCTTTTTGGGCAGAGGCGACACTAGGTTTGACATTACACCATTGATTGTGTGTGTCACAACCGCTTGAAGATTTTATATTCGCTTTAGAATCTAAACAAAAAAAGTGGTAGCAAATGGAATGTACATGACAGATTAAAATACAGTATGAATTATTATTCAGCCTGTTAGTCAAATACGCGACTAACCAGCACTAATGACTGTCCAATACTATGGTTTTCGGAAGCTATTATAATTATAATTTCTCACGTACAATTCAGTCTATTTAAGCAGTCCAATATAACCAATATTACTTTCAGTATGGGAATATACATACACTGACGGCAAAAAAATCCCAACACCAAGAAGGGGTTGTGTTAGATAAACGACAGTTGGTAGGCGGTGAGAGTACATCTGTAAGATGACGTCTATGCAAATTTCGCGCTCGGCGCATACGTGTGGCGCTGGTAGCTCCTCTCGGAACATGCAAAGCAGGTTTGCTGTAAATACGCGCTGTAACGTTCGTGAGCGTTAGTTATCGTTGAGATCCGACGTAGGGTGTTGATGTTAGTCAAGAATGCTTTTAAGAAGACGAAGAAGCCAATATCAACAGCTCACCGAGTCTGAACGAGGTCGTGTAATAGGGCTACGAGAAGGTGGATTTTCTTTCCGCAATATTGCAGAACGACTTGGCAAGAATGTAGCCACTGTGCATGATTGTTAGCAGCGGTAGTCAAGGGAAGGTGCTTCCTCAAGAAGACCGAGTTCCGGCCGGCCACGGGGCACTACTGAGAGGGAAGACCGCCGTGTACGGCGTATGGCGGTGGCGCATCGTACCGCGTCTGCGGCAGCAATTCGAGCTCCAGTTGCCACCACAGTGACACAACGAACTGTTACAAAGCTGTTACTTGTAGGACAGCTCCGAGCCAGACGCCCTGTAGTGTGCATTTCACTTACTCCAAACCACTGCCGTTTGCGACGTCAGTGGTGTCAAGCTAGAGATCATTGGAGGACGGAGTGGAGATCTGTTGGGTGTTCTGATGAAAGCAGATTCTGCCTGGGTGCCAGTGATGGAAGTGTGTTCGTTATGAGGAGGCCAGGTGAGCGCCTGCAACCAGGGTGTCTCTGTCTGCTGCCGAGACACCCTGGACCTACACCTGGAGCTATGGTCTGGGGAGCAATTTCCTATGATAGCAGGAGCACTCTCGTGGCAACAACTGGCCGTCAGGGTGCGTTGTCCCACGAAACCCTGACGGCCCAGTTGTACGTCGGTCTGGTGATTCAACCTGTTCTGCTGCCATTCATGAACAGTATTCCAGGGGGTGATTTCCAACAGGATAACGCTTGCCCGCATACCGCTGTTGTAACCCAACATGCTCTACAGAGTGTCGAAATGTTGCCGTGGCCTGCTAGATCACCAGATCTTTCACAAATCGATCACGTATGAGACATCATTGGACGACAACTCCAGCGTCACCCCCAACCAGCATTAACCGTCCCTGTATTGGCCGACCAAGTGCAACTGGCATGGAACTCCATCCCACAAACTGAAATCCAGCACCTGTACGACACAATGCATGAACGTTTGCGTGCTTGCATTTAACATTCTGGCGGTTACACCGGTTATTAATATACCAGCATTTCACATTTAAAATGGCTCTTCTTGCGCTTACATTAAGCTGCGATCTTGAAACCTTAATCGATTAAATATGTTACCTATAAAAATGTGTTGCCGTCATTTCATTCCTCTACAACTATTTTTTCGTGGTGTTGGGATTTTTTTTTCCGTCAGTGTATTTATTTTCTTCCGTCAGAAAATTCAGATTAAAATGACCTAATAAGCATGCACACTTGTTCATAGGTGCGTTTTGAGTATACTCTAAATATAATTTCTTTTTTAAATAGTAGTGGTCCCTGCTATGGATTTCTCTCTGAAATCGTGTTTGAAGTGACAAACAGTCATTTGATTGCTATGAAGACCCAAGTTTCAGAGACAGCTTTCTTAATATCGCGTTCAGATTTATCGAGAGGATACATATTGAACATCGATAGTAGCCCTGAGAAAACATTTAGCAGAATGCCGAATATTTGACTATTCTTACGAAAGACGGGATAGGTTGGAGAGCTGGATGATTTGAAGAAAATCAACGCTACAAATAGCAATTTTCAAACGTTTCTTTAGAAATAAAAATACTCTATTCTCACAAATTAATTATTTGTCGGTAAACATTATTCGTTGGTAAAACTCAGTATTTAATTTGCTCTGAAATTCTACGTCCATTTGACTATGTCAATGTAAATTTCGTAATAAAATATCGCAAAACTAAGGTATATACATATAACTAAAGTTATATTAGTTCATGTTTTTACACAGTTTGAAACATACATTACCCTCTCCTTTCACTCAGTTTTCTTGTATCTTTGCTATTGAGTTCACTTCCTCCGATCTCCTAGCTTCCTATTTCTAAGGGAAGTTTCAGACCTAAGCCCAGCCATTCCCTTCCTAAAACTTCTAAAAAAAATAGTTCATCTTTTTTGTTGTAGTCTACAGATGCTTCTAAGAGGGTTTGAAATTCCTCTACTTGAGTAATCACCGGTACAGTTCATATCTCTTACAATATTCCTAGGACCTCAAGGAATGTATATTTTAAACCGTGATTAAGGTTACTTATATTTATGGTTGATGAAGTGTAAATCACAGTGCCAAAAATTGGTAGTCACCACGAATGGACAATATTTAAGTGCAAACCGTTCACAGCTGTTTTATCTTGTTCTGCTTTTAAGTACTTAGTTATACATTAAATGGGGAAATGATGCGTGGAAGTTGAGGAGTTAATCACCAAAAAGTGGCATATGCAGATGATGCTCAAAGTACTTGTAAAGAGTATTATGTATTAATAAAATATTCGTCTAATGGATTCATTATATAGATTTCAAATCCTTGAATTATCCTATTTATAGCTGATGTAATATGTTAAATATTGCAAAAGGGGAAATCTGCTCTATATCTTTTGTAATTCAGAGATTTTCCGCCGTTGTAGATGTTTATCAAATTTTTTCCATATCTTGTTTTCTAACAATCGATCTAAAAATTATTTCTTTTTCTTCTGCCTTTTACCATTTTTTGCAAGAAAATATTCACATTAAAGAATATTTTGCATTTAATTTAAAATTTTATTGAACGAACAATCTTGCCATAGAGGACGAGAGAATCGAATTATAATTTACTCTATATTTGTGGCCATATTTTTCAAACACCTATTAAAGAAATAGTGATTTCTTCAGATATCGCTTACACAGGAATCAGTTTAAGCACATGTACTTCTCACAATTTGAAGCCATGGGCTCAAGTACACGTATACTTTTAATTTTTTTTTATTACGTCAGATACCATTCATATCGTAAATGATTTTTATAAAATATTTGGGTTTTCATGGATGCACAGTTATTACAGCTGTTGGCGTTACAGTATATAACTGTTTGGAACTGTATTACTTTTAACATGACATTAAATGTACATTATTTTTGTATTGTAAACCATTCGATGTGTTGCATATTGCAAACATTTTCCTTTAAGGAAATTCAACAGCTTTCGTTATTAATGAATATAAGTAAACATGATTTTCTTAAAATCGCTGTTCTGGAAGTTACTCTTGAAATTTTTATTTTGTTTCCACGAAATATTTTATAATGATACTCTACGAATACTCTCTATTTTTTAAGATCGACAATTCGGCAGTGAAGGGTCTGCTAATATTCTAGTTCAGATAATAATAGCACCTCGTGTTATAAAATCACCTTCGCAAAATGTTTTCTTTGGATAATATAATTCTCTGTGAAGAAATCGTTATTGTCATTAACTTGGCTTAAATTAGCTGCAGTCTTCGCCGAAGAAGAAATTTATATAACATTTTTCTTCGTAGCTCTTCTTTTAATTTTGTTCGACTGTAATCATTTCTTTAGTCTACGTGTGGACCCAGTGTACCTTATCGTCAAGTAAAAATGCAGCCATCGATTCATTCTTCCCCTACAAAATAATTGTAGTGAATTCAATAGGCTGATCTGACACGTTCAAGTTTTCGGTCGTAGCAAAACAAAACCGGTTACCGAATAAATGTGGAATATAGTGGCACTACAGTTTTTATTTAGTGGCAATTATCTGCGAGTAAGGTATGAACCGGTGCCGATTTACACCACCAGGAGGACGTTAGTTAAAACCATGCGTTAGGATAGGATAGGAATCTGAGAACCCGGCTTTCGGGTTTTCTCCCTAATTTCTACACAAGTGTGGGAGTGTTTTTCAAATTTCAACAGTTATCCACTTTGCCGATCTTCACAAGGGCAAGTTTTCCAATGGGATAAAATTTTGCAATCCGAAAATAATTGTCTGACATTTTGTATTTCCCTCGCGTAATGTATTTGACAATTTAAGTGATCAATGGACATGTTATTTGTCATTCTCTGTGTATTACAATGTATTGGACTTTGCAAGTTTGCGGTCTTATATTTTTATGATTTTTGTGTTACTGAATTTTTCCTTGTTTGTGGAAAATTTTAAATAGTACTATACTGTGCAAATTAATTATGACAAAGTAAAAAGTCACTCTTTTTTTCCAAAACTATGTCTTTATATTATTCCATGCCTTGATACACTGATAAATACCTGTATTAGTATGTCCTCCTTTAGAAGAAATGACCTCCTGAATTCGTTTTGGCATTGACTCCACTAACTGAGTGCACATATTTTTGACTTCATAATCGTAGAACCACACTTTTATAGCATTCGTTATCATGCGTTCTTTGGTTGTACAGTCCATTTTACCTAAACGTATCTTCAAAATATTCCACAAGTTTTCTATGGAATTTAAGTCTGGTGAATTTCCAGGCCAATCAAGCAAATGAATTTGATTTTCCAGCATGAAATTCTTGACCAATTTCGAATTGTGACATGGGGCCAAGTCATGTTGAAATGTCCCGTCAAGAGTCTTCAAGAACATAACAATCGGACGTTTTAATATTTCTACGTACTTGGCTAAATTCTTAATACTTTGAACAGGGACTAAGCTTCCGGTGCCATTTGATGTGAAAAAACTCCAAAACATCTGTTTCAGAGGGAGTTTTACAGTTTGTTTGACATGATCAGTTCTCAACTGTTCACAGTTGCTTCGTCGAACGACATTTGCTTGGTAACCCTGCACATATAAATGAGTTTCAGCACTGAAAATTACCTCTTTCTAGTAGTCAGCAGTCCATGATTTATATTTTTTGGCCCATGCTAAACGTTTTATCTTCATTTTTGCATTCAAATATTGCTTTTTCGTTAGTCTTCTTGCCTTCCGGCCAACTTCCTGAAGTCTATGGCGTACAGTTGAATCACTAACATCACAACCACTAGCCAATAAATCTCTTTGAAGGTCAGCGCTTGTTTTTGTTGGATTCATTTTACTAATGCTGATTAGATATTTATCGTTTCGTGGAGTGGTTTTTCGTTTTCTTCCACATTTACCTCTCCTTTTGGGAGACGATGATCCAGATGCATTGTATCGCGTAAGCAGTCTTGATACACTTGATTTGCTGATGAGTTCACTTACTCCGATATCTATTGTAATACACACAGAATGACAAATAACATGTCCATTGATCTCTTAAATTGTCAAGTAGATTACGCGAGGGAAATACAAAATGTCAGACAATTATTTTCGTATTGCAAACTTTTATCCCATTTCTATTGGACACCAACAGCAGAAGCGATAT
This sequence comes from Macrothele yani, assembly GCA_039090855.1. Lineage (NCBI taxonomy): Eukaryota > Metazoa > Arthropoda > Arachnida > Araneae > Macrothelidae > Macrothele > Macrothele yani. The sequence goes on from CM077017.1 coordinate 121,688,052, forward strand.
ATATCACTGTCATAGAAGTAATATCCTTCAGAGCAATTATTTTTGCGCGCTTCCTTAGGGAAATATCCATTTTTCAATATACGAATGTAACACGTATTCACAGAGAGCAAAAACTAACATCCACCTGTCACACACGAAAGCTCACAACTGAAGCTGAAGTGCCTATTTCCTGATTAAAACCGATCAAACCACATTCATACTATGAAGTTCTAACAGTCACACCGCCTCACAGTGATAAAACCGATTTACGTGGGTTTCCGACATAAACTGGCGATCACATTACAATTTTAAGAATAAAATAGCTTGTCCCAATTGATTTTCACGGAATAGTAAATTTAAGTGAACACCGCAGTTCCTTATTTAGAATTTCACATCAAACATAATTTTTCTCGGGGATAAATACTATCTTCTTGATTTGATGTTGTTCACCATTTGTGCGAATTTTCTTTTTATTATTTTAGTACCTTTGTACCTTATTTTTACCAATAAAATACTGCAAACTACTTCTTAAATTTCTATATTTATAACATTTTGAAAGCAGATTTATATTGGATCTTTCTCAACTTGCCGTATTATAACTTTAAATATCTCATTTTAAATCCTGTCGTTGAACACAAGAATGTAAGTCAATTCTGTTTTGCTTCTTTGTCATTGAACGTTTTAGAAATCATAATTTCAATTTGTAGTTGCAAATCTTCCTAAAATGCATTCACTAGTTCATACAATTTCAAATGTGTTTACCAAATATATGCTAATGATTCCGTGCAAATCATAAGACGCTTATAAGCAATATTGTTTTGATCTTCTGAAACAGCAAATAATAATTTTTAATTCCATACTTCCACAAGCAATTCGGTTTGGAATCGACATTTATGCTGCAGATCAGTTGAGAACTTTGTTGCAGAAGTAAAAGCCTGAAATCAAAAGAATTAAAATTAATTAACTTTGTTTGCTGTGTGCACCCATCTGCACACAAGTACCAAAGTGAAACCATTTCGTATGCTCACTGGAATTAATTAAAAATTAATTTTAGACATCAATTCCGCATATATAGATTATACATGACGAACATTCGGATTTAAATCCAATACTCATATCAAAATAAGTGTAGCTAAGTTTATGATAGACAAAAAGTCAGGCATATGTAGAACATACATAAATGGTATTCCGATTTGCAACAATTTTACAAAGAAAATTCTGTACTTCATGTTTGATCATATATATTTATTTTTGCAACCAGGTTTTTTAGAAAAAAATTGTAAAATGGAAAATTTAGTGTTTAAAATATTATTTTTGAAAGTATTTCGCTGACAGGAGATGACAATCTTTGGTGATAGTAAATGTACGCTTCACTGGCGTACGAATCATACGGGCGAAGAAATTAGGAACTGAACTACAGTGATCAAAGTGAGGTGTTCGTTTGCACGTTTCTATCAGACTCCAGTAAGGAGTGCCGTTTCGGTTCCAGGATAATGGAAATCGCCTCTCTTCCAGAGCGTTACTTAAACCCTATGAAAGCTCTCTGGGATGCCGTGAAGCTAAATATAAGATATGTGGATCCTAGAATGAAGTCTACGGTCGAGCTGTAAAGAACGCTACAAAAATCATGGGCTTCATTATCTCCGAACACCCTCCAGCATCTGGTGGAGTCGATGCCTCTAGAGCATGTATTGGTTGTTATCAGCCCTAGATTAGTACTAACTGGCTATTAGATAGGTGCAGCTTTAATGTTTTTTGTCTATTGATTGCATCATTTTGTAATTATTTTGAGTATCTCAGTTCGCTTCTTTCGAGTTTCTACAGAGGCAACGTACAGATTCCTCCGCATGTGCAACATTTCATAGGAACGAAATTTTTTTTTCTTACAGAAAAAAAAAGGCGTTCATGTGAACAGAAACCCTAAAATATACTGTTTTTGATACAGATCTCAACATTTTGCTACACCTCTCATCATGTATAACCTTTGTCATGATTTGCAATATATTTCAGGTACTGGAAAACGTGATATGTGAACCGCTTTTCATTTGATGAAATAAATAAAAGAAAACGGTGTTAGATCGAATTTTTGTTCAGAATACATTTATTATTATTTTTTTTTTGCATTCCGGTTTAATATTAGAGGAACCTACTGTCGTATAAACTCAGTATTTAACGGGAACTTATAAATAAAAAAAACGCCTCAGCACACCAATAAGATCCTGTTGCACACTTAGTGCATTACGACTTGCCAAGGAAGAGTTGACAGGAGGGTCACAAATTGCAGAATGTCTTTTTTTCTAGGAGAATAATGACCACAGAGACATATGAAAAAACATGCGCGTACATGCAAATTTAAAAACAACTGTTCAGATACCGTAAATGTTTATAACCTCAAGAGACATATTTTTTGAAAATATCGGATGATATTTGAAAAAGATTACATGTAATTCGATTCTTCATTGTGAAATTTTTAAACTTTCCAATAAAATATCTCATAATTTTTCGAATTCAGAAGTAAAAATGGTTCTCGAAGTTATTAGTGAAGTATTCGCAGGATTTCACTTCAAATAATATTGATATTCTTTGCGTTTAAACCAGAGAAAGGCTTAGGAATTAAAGGTTTTCATGGTTTGCAGCAATTGAAATCAGTTAATACATTTTATGTGAACTTTGTAAGTCGAACGTGTTATACACGTCAGAGTTTTCAGTAGTTTAATTTAATAATAAATTATTTATATGAAATGTTTTGTTTACTCTCTTGTAAAAGTTTTTCATGGAAATTGAAACAACTTGAACTAGAGTAATGTAAAACGTTCAAGGTAATAAGTGCCCGGTAGATGTGCAGTTTAGCGTCTTATGTTATCGGATGAAATTAAAAAAAAAGAGTATACATGTTTTAAAGTATGTAAATTAAAGTCTTAAAGTTTTTTACTGTGAAATCCGCCTTTTAAAGATTTCTACCGTAAAATTAACCTTTTAGTACGGACATGTAAACGCTGCAACCACCAGCAAAGCCGCGTCGACGAAACAATCTTCGCCATGACCATTTCATGGGCGTAAAACAACGAGACACAGCAGAGAAAGTTTTAAACCTTCCAACAATCTGCTTTGCTTTGGAAAACAGTTCTATATTTACCATTATTGTCTGAAGAAGAACCGATACGATTCAGCTTTTAAGCCGACTACAAAAAGCAAATAATAAAAAAAAAAGATTTTGAACTTCGTTTCGCGAGATTCACAAAATGGCCGCCGCAGCACAACTAGAAGTTCATCTCTTAATCGGAGCCTCGAACGACGTCGCGGCGTTGCTTGCGGTAAGCTCGCCTCAGCGTGTGCTTACAACACAGTACTTGCAGGTCAATTTTACAGGAAAAATATTTGAAATGCGTTTTATAGCTAAATATTGTTCACCATTTCATATCAAACTACAGAATTTAAAATTAGCAAATAACTTTTTCTCAAAACTTTCAGCTAAATAATTAAGGACGCTAAACTACACATTTATCGAAATATTGCATTCATGCTTTCTTCATTTCCGGTCCATCTTACATCTGAACATCCATCTTGGAATGCTGGAAGTGTATAGTTCGATGCGAAATTCTGAAATATTAGCAACTGCGAGGAATGACAAACATGTGATTTCATAAATTACACGAAGGCATTTCATAAATTAGTCATCGGAATTTGATCCTCTTTGGAATATTGATATAATTTCATATATTAATCCAAACTTCACTTCATGCGCTGATTTCTCTTTCCGCGTCTTTATGGAAGATTTTACGAGAAAAATTTTAAATTGATTTTCACTAAGCTAAAGCTCTGAAGAAATAACTGAAAATATTTATCAAATCGATTCTTTTACTCTATCTTATGTTATTTTTAACAAAGTTAATTTTATACTCTAAATCTATCTTCTGCTGATTTTGTTCATCTTTGTACAAGAGTAAATAGGATAGTGGCTATAAATGCAACAGAATTTATGTACTTTACCCGACAGTGAAGGAAAACAAATAAAATCACTCAGAAGAAGCACAGAGTTCAACAGAATATAACGATGCACACGGTGGTACCGCCTCATTGTTACCAATACATTGTCATGCATAAAAGCAAACCCCTTCCTTTCACTAAGCAAACATAATATAACTAGGAATTTTCATTTGTTCTGTAATAAAGTTATCCAACATAACGAACTGTAACGTATACTCTAGATTCACGTTCCTTTTGATTTTTACTATCTCTGGTTATTTTATTTTACTATGTAAATTATCTTCTTACTGAACGAGATGTTATTTCTCCCGCTAAATGAGATCAGGCAATGAGTGTTAGTCATGACGTGGTGGTAGCCAGTATAAATAGGCGCGTTCAACGATACCAGAGAGAGCTTTTTGTTGATGTACGTAGGGAGAGCTGTTGTTTATGTGCGAGAGAGCTGTTTTTTATGTGCCGGAGAGCTGTTGTTTATGTGCGAGAGAGCTTTTGTTGAAGTGCGTAGGGAGAGCTTCGTTTATGTGAGTAGAGCTACGTTATTTTGTGCCAAGAGCTTCGTTCTATGTGATTAGGGTTTTTCTTCATTATTGTGATACGATTAATGTGACTAGTGTGTGTGTGTTGGATGATTCTAAAAGTTTTCCTAATAAAAGCTTTTTAAGTAAGTACGTTTTTCTCAGTTCATAGTACTGTCAGACCTCTGTCTGGCTGTTAGGTTTATTTCATTAGTTGTTATTATTAACAACCAGCAACATACTTTATTCATCTTAATTACTACTACAACATTACTAGCAGTTAAAAAGCTTGTTCATTATTATTATTACTACACTACTAGCAGGAAAGTTTATTCATGATATAATTAACAAACAACAAGCATTAGAAGAAGCTTAGAAGAAGTTGAATTCATTATAATTGGCGCCCGAACTTTTCTCGAACACGAGGTCTTGACAATTATTACCCATGTCTTCCTTACCTGAGACAACTTCCATTTTTCACCCTAAATCAAATTTGGATGGTGATGGTGTTTTTTTTGGCAATCTGCAAGAAGCCTGTGGGGCTCACTTTACTGATAATGATTTCCAAGTGCCCAGGCATTCTTCACAATTTCGTAATTCACCAGCCTCCTATTACTCTGAGTCGCGGGTCGTACCTGAGGGAGTTCAATCCTCTCAGCGAAGCAGAATGCTTGCCCATTTCGTGCCGCATGCAGGAACAATTCATTTCAATGGTTTGGAGGGATCTTTAAAGTTTCTCGAAAATTTGGAAGATCATTTTGATCTCTACAATATTCCTCAAGACTGCAAAGTACAAATAGCAGGCACTTGCTTGAAGGATACCGCTAAGACCTGGTATCGGCAGTGGAGAGTGTCGAACCCGGATTCTCATCATGAGAATTTCCGAGCAGAATTTTTGGAGGTCTTTCCTTTGGGTCTCAGTCGAGCTAGCCTTGCACAACAACTTTTTTCTCGTCAGCAAGGACCCAACGATAGCCCAGTTGCATTTGCGTTGGAAACAACACGCTTGTATAACTTATGGGATCCACATGCCAGTCATGTCGACATGTTGGACACCCTATTGCAGCAGCACGATCCATTTGTACAGGATTTTCTTGAGGTTCGACACCCTGCTGCAATTCATGAATGCCTTCGTCTCATACGAACGTATGAAGAGCGACACGGCAAACATGGTCCAACTCACCATGCTCGGGCACCCCGCGAGGCTTATTACAAAAACCCTCAGCGGCATAATAGGCCTAATAACTTTCAACGCGAGCGTACACAGGTGCACGCCCAAGCTTCATACGTCCCACCACATAGAAGAGTGGTACACCAACCGCTTGTTTCTGAACAATCTTCTGGATATCGTACAAATGCACAGTATGCTCGACCCCGTTCCAATCCGCAGCATTCGGAACGTTTTCATGCTCAGGGCAATAATGATTTTTCTGCCCGTGCTGAGGGAAGTAATAGAAATGAAAATTTCAACAGATATGCGGAGTTCCCGCAGCAGTTTTCACGCAGTTTTCCTCATCGTGAAAATTTTCCCGATACCCGGCAGGGCCGAGGTTTCAGACCGCATTATAATCCAACCAGGAATCCTTTAAACTTCCAAAGGAAGTAGACCAAGGGTCGGTCCTGCTTCCTGATACCAAGCATTCTGACCCTAAAACAGTATTAGTGACTGTCCAAACACCTAAGTTGCCTGATGTGTTCTTGACAATTGAAGATATTATTGTCGAGACAAAGTTCGACACTGGTTCTGAAATATCAGCCCTAAATACAAAGTTTTGCACTGACAATTTTCATGAAATACTCGTTCAGCCTGCGACGCAGTATTTGCGAGGTGCAAATAACGAAATCTTCAGTATCACAGGAACTGTCACATTATCTCTAGAGCTGGGAAAGGCTCGTTTTACGCATTCTTTCCTGCTTATAGACGAACTACCTGTTAAATGTCTAATGGGAATGGACTTTATCAATACTTTTCAAGTTACTCTGAATTTCGTACAACATGTGATTTCCTTTCCGGAACCTATCGAAGTGATTCCTACGGTTCCTATAGATATAACGAGTTTGTTATTGAGTAACCAATTGAATGAGAGGCAACGAAACCAGCTTTCTCTACTTTTGCAGGAAAGCCCCGGTTTATTTTCTGATCAACCGGGTTTCACACAGGTGGTTTATCATGTCATTGGCACTGAGGGTTCGAAACCGATAGCGACGAAGCCTTACCCTTGTGCTCCCCATAAGAAACAGGAAATGCAACGTCAAATTTCTGAGATGATTAAACAGGGCATAATAAGGGAATCAACAAGCGCCTGGGCTGCTCCTGCCTTTTTGGTTCCAAAGAAACAACCCAATGAATTTCGTTTCGTGACAGATTTCCGCAAGCTCAACCAAGACACGAGAACGATCAATTGTCCACTACCTGTCATGTCGCATATTTTGCATGACCTGTCATCAACTAAATGGATGTCAACTTTGGATTTGGCGAGTGGATATTGGTAGGTGGCGGTACATTAAGACTCCGTCGATAAAACAGGCTTTGTGACTCCTTTTGGGGCTTATGAATACCTGCCTATGCCTTTTGGATTAGCTTCTGCACCTGCTACTTTCCAAAAGCTTATGGATACGGTTCTCAGACCTGTTCTGGGTCCCCATGCGCATGTATATTTGGATGACATTATTATTACATCCGAGACTTTTGACGAGCACCTTTCTTTGCTCAAACAGGTGTTCCAACTCATATACAATGCTGGCTTGACGTTAAAACCTAGTAAATGCCAGATACCGAGGGACGAGATTGTATATCTGGGGTTGAAAATCACTCCCCACGGCTTATTTACGGATAACGAAAAAATTAGGCCTATTGTTGACTTTCCTCGGCCTAAAATAGCAAAAGAACTATCACGCTTTCTGGGAATGACCGGATGGTATCAGCAGTTCGTACCCGCTTATGCTACAATCTGTGAGCCATTGTATGCTTTGAAACGTAAATACAAGATGTTTGTGGGGACACCTGAGGCTAACGCTGCATTTGAAACACTGAAGTCTGCGTTGACCAGGCCTCCTGTGTTGGCTTTCCCGGATCATACTAAGGAATTTGATATTTGTACTGACGCATCCGGAGTTGGTCTTGGTTGCGTTTAGTCACAAGCTGGGCATCCAATAGATTTTGCGTCTCGTACTTTAGCCAAAGCTGAACGCAATTATTCAGCTACGGAACGTGAATGTCTTGCTGTTGTGTATGCTCTTGACAAATTTCAGTGGTATCTTAACGAATTGACAGTTAACATAATTACGGATCATTCTGCCCTTCAGTATTTGAATTCTGCTAAGCACCTATCTCAAAGACTTATGAAGTGGGCTCTGAAGTTGCAAGAGCGCAATATCAAAATTTCGTACCAACCAGGTCATAAGAATCAATTACCGGACTCATTGTCTCGCGTTCCGATTAGTGGGGTCCCCACAGAAACTACTCCTGGATGTCAGCCATTACTTCTAATAGCTGATATAACATCCAGAGAGCAGATAATGGCAGAATTAGTAAATGATCCTGATTTTGGGGATATCTATACTTTTTTGCTTGCGGGTTCGCCCCTACACAGTGACCCTTCTCTGGCTAGGAGGTCACAGCATTTTGAAGTCATAGAGGGTCTTCTTTACTATACGAAATCTAGGACTACTAGGGCAGAGTTTCGCCCATGTATTCCGCGAACCCTTAGAATGGCCCTTTTAAACGAATTTCATGACAAATCTCTTGCAGGCCATTTAGGTATTCGCAAGACCCGTTGTAAATTGCGGGATGTTGCCTATTGGCCTGGCATGTACCAAAGTGTACTCGCATACGTTCAATCATGTCACTTGTGTCAGATTAATAATTACCGTAATGTAAGACCGGCCGGTCACTTGAAATCTAGTTCAAGTTCTCCTGTTTTTGACATTATTTCAATAGATTTATTGGGACCTTATCCTTTATGTGTTAAAAACAAAGCTCGTTACGTTTTAGTATTAACTGATAATTTTTCAAAATGGGTTGAAGTTTTTCCCATTAAAGCCGCTACGGCAGAAGTTATTTGTAATGTATTAATTAATGAAGTATTCTCTAGATATGGTGCACCTAATAAAGTTGTTTCGGATAATGGTCCCCAGTTCATTTTTGAAAGAATGTGTGCGAGACTACACATTAAGCATAAATTCATTTCCCCATATCATCCCCAGAGTAATCCCGCGGAACGAGTAAACCGCACGCTAGTGAAAATGATTGCTACTTTTGTCATGGATCATCACGAGCGATGGGATGAACATCTTGAGCTTTTTTCGTTCGCCCTCCGCTCGTCTGTTCACGAACCTACTAAAATTACTCCTGCAGAACTTTTTCTGGGTCGGAAAATTAAGACCCCTTTTGAAAATTTAAAGGCGATTATCGACGAACTAAACCAGCGACCAACTCCGCAATCAGTACGAATCATGGCGGAAAAATCTCGTGTTGCAATGCTAGGAGCACAAGCGGCTCAAGCAAGATACTATAATACTAGGCGTAGGGAACCAGATCTTGTAGTTGGAGATCTCACTCTCGTGAAAACGCACTTCCAGTCTTCTGTTTCTCATACTTTAGTGAAGAAATTTGCACCCAGCTACGAAGGTCCATATCGGGTGGCAAATGTGTTTGAAAATAACATTGCTCTTAAAAAACCTGACAATCAATTTCAATACGTACACGTTGCTCAGTGTCGCAAGTATCATGAACGGAATGTAGATTTTATAATCAACCCTACTCAACCTTCTGTTCCACAGACTCAAGAGTCTATATCTCACGATCAACCTCCAGAAATTTTGGACGAACCGACAAACATTTTTGAAGAATCTCCAGTGATTTTTTCTTCACCCTCCCCTCCTCAAGACGGGCTTCTAAACACGCAACCTGATTCTCCCATGAGACGAAGGCTCGAATCAAGTTCTTTAAATACTAGTATCGTTCCATTCCCTCCAACCATTGCGAAGACTATTGCTGCACCATTTCCTGATAACTCTGCACCAACACAAGCTCCTACTTTCTTGAATACCTCGTCAGAGAGTATTCCTATAGGCAGAAATAAACATCGCCCTGCACGACCACTAACTTACAGCAGCGACTCAGAGTCTTCAGATATTTCTGATTTATCAGTTATGGACAATAGTTTGACGATTCCTAAACGTCAAACACCAATTACAAACCGTCCAATAACACCAAAAGCTGGTCGAAAACGTAACTTGTCTCCCCAATCTGCTTCGCCGCAACAGCGACGAAGGCAGAGACCCTTGCATCCGCCCGGGTTTCGCCCCTGGAACCTACGCTCAGGGCAAACAGGGCCGATGCCTGCTTCTACTCTCATGCCACGAGGTAGAAAGCGAAAACAAACGATGTGGCCGGAGCCACGTCCCTCCAAAAGAATGCTGGAAGGACAACACGGGCCCCAGCACAAAGGGACTACATATCAAAAGCCTGGGGGAGCCCGTTCCTGTCAGCCGCAGGGATTTCCTGACCGACAGACTTCGCCCGTTCCTGATCGACGGACTCCAGCCGTTCCTGACCGTTCCTGTCAGCCGCAGGGATTTCCTGACCGACAGACTTTGGCCGTTCCTGATCGACGGACTTCAGCCGTTCCTGTCAGCCGCAGGGATTTCCTGACCGACAGACGTCGGCCGTTCCTGATCGACGGACTTCAGCCGTTCCTGATCGTTCCTGTCAGCCGCAGGGATTTCCGGACAGACAGACTTCAGCCGTTCCTGACCGTTCCTGTCAGCCGCAGGGATTTCCTGACCGACAGACTTCAGCCGTTTCTGACCGACGGATTTCAGCCGTTCCTGTCAGCCGCAGGGATTTCCTGACCGACAGACTTCAGCCGTTCCTGACCGTTCCTGTCAGCTGCCGGGATTTCTTGACCGACTGACTACAGATGTTCCAGATCCATTCAAGTCCTTGAAACGCTCTACGCCACCTGAATTTACCAGTCCGATTAGGCCTGGAAAACGTTATCGTACTAGAGTTTTTTATGCGTCCTCAAGATAAGTAAGTTCTCGTGGACAGGTTCTTTTCTCCGTTTGTTGTTTTTCCTGCACGACCAGTTGGCGTGTCAGAATTTCTTTTTTCGTGTGGGCCTATGCATTCTTTTTGTATATATATGTTCTTCTTTTATATTTCTTCTATGTCCATCTACTAATCCAAATTTTTATGTATATATATATATGTGCTTAAGGGTAAAATAGTAAAAATTGTTACTGTTAGGCAGCTCCAGGCAATCTTCGCTTCTGATACAGTTGGTTTGTATTCAACGATAATATGAGAACGTAATTTGAAATTAAAAAAGTGATTCCTGCTAGGCAGAATAAAAGGAAGGCATGCCGATGCAGGTTTGTTTTGTTCAAGTATACAAAGTGTTTCACAGACGAATACAGATTTCTTGATTTTGTCATGCCAAGTTTGATATTGTACATACTGCTGCCACCAAAACAAAACAAAAAAGTGGTCGATAAATGTCAATCAACGAAGTGTAAGACTTACTCTCCAAAATTGATAGGTTTTTCGAAAAAAATAATTAAGGGGGAGATGATGTAACGTATACTCTAGATTCACTTTCCTTTTGATTTTTACTATCTCTGGTTATTTTATTTTACTATGTAAATTATTTCTTACTGAACGAGATGTTATTTCTCCCGCTGAATGAGATCTGGCAATGAGTGTAAGTCATGACGTGGTGGTAGCCAGTATAAATAGGCGCGTTCAACGATACCAGAGAGAGCTTTTGGTTGATGTGCGTAGGGAGAGCTGTTGTTTATGTGCGAGAGAGCTGTTTTTTATGTGCCGGAGAGCTGTTGTTTATGTGCGAGAGAGCTTTTTGTTGATGTGCGTAGGGAGAGCTTCGTTTATGTGAGTAGAGCTACGTTATTTTGTGCCAAGAGCTTCGTTCTATGTGATTAGGTTTTTTCTTCATTATTGTGATACGATTAATGTGACTAGTGTGTGTGTGTTGGATGATTCCAGAAGTTTTCCTAATAAAAGCTTTTTAAGTAAGTACGTTTTTCTCAGTTCATAGTACTGTCAGACCTCTGTCTGGCTGTTAGGTTTATTTCATTAGTTGTTATTATTAACAACCAGCATAAGACTTTGTTCATCTTAATTACTACTACAACATTACTAGCAGTTAAAATCTTGTTCATTATTATTATTACTACACTACTAGCAGGAAAGTTTATTCATGATATAATTAACAAACAACAAGCATTAGAAGAAGCTTAGAAGAAGTTGAATTCATTATAGAACAGTTTAAAAGCTTCATAGAACATTTCCCATATATTAAGTAAAAATAGAGTATCTTCAAAACAGAGACTTCCGCAGAATGGGATGAAAATGCAAAACAAAATTTGGTACATGGATCTATGTTGAAATTTCGAAAAGTTTTCATTAAATATTACGTTTCTTTATTCAGTATTTATAATTTTTAACGTGTTTTCCTTAACGGTCCTACTGGGATTCTTATTGTTTAATTTTCTCTAATGCCAAATGATGCCACTGCATTTGAACTGATATGTTAAAATTAATACCTCAGCTTCTGCTCAATAAATTTCAAGTTCATGGAATCTGTTATTAAACAGCAGTAAACAAATCCAGAATTTCCCAAGAAATGTGTGCCGGAAAAAACACAATCACATTAGAAACAGTTAAAGACTGAAGTGTTCATAATAATATAATTTTATTTAGATTCTTTGTGACATCAAACAAAGCTTTACAGTATAATATTTTTAAAATTCCTTTAATAATATAAAATAAGTAACGAATTTTCAAAATATTGAATATATATAATTATGTGTGTGGAATGTAAGGTCAGGTATTGCGCAACATTACAGCCTCTCCGTGACAAATGTCCACCTCGCGTTTTCGTGGTGCATCCTGTTCCCACTAAAGGGGCTCTGACGACCGCAAATAGCGGTATAAATATACCATCGGGATTAGAGGAAATGCTATACCACACTCACAAACCCGCTTGGCCAGCATGGTGAGTTATGGCCAAAATCCTCGAAAATGACTCCACAATTTAAAGCTTGGCCATCAGTTTCCGTCAGCTGGAATGTACCTGGCCAAGGAAGTGGCCAGTGCGACATGAAGGAAGAGGGTGCTAAGAACAACCGGAGAACTGGACTAGGCTACCATTTGATGCAGACCTTGGCAACTTACAATGGAGGTTTCCTATCCTCTGATTAAAGGCTTCTTGAATTGGAAGAGGAACTACAAAGGATCAAGTGGGACATCGTCGGGCTAAGTGAGGTAAGGAGAAAAGGAGAAGATCTCATTGAACTGAAAAGTGGTAATCTCTTCTACTATCGTGGGTCAGATACTGGCAGAGCTAGTGGTGTTGGATTTATAATAAACAAGAAACTGAAGGATAAAGTTGTAGAAGTGGTGAGTTCCTCTGACAGAGCTGCACGACTCGTTATCCAACTCTCAAGAAGATGCCAGGCTCAGATTATTCAAACTTATGCACCCACCACAAGTCATCCTGAAGAAGAAATTGAAGAATTTTATGAGGAAATTCGCCATCTAAATAATAAAGGCAAAAAGCACTTGAAAGTAATTATGGGGCCCTTCAATGCAAAAATAGGCCAACAGCAACACAATGAAACTTTAGTAGGCAAATCCGGTCACAGCAACAGAAACCACAGTGGAAATACTCTCGTTGAGTTTGCAGTGGCAGCAGGTTTTTTCATCTTGAACTCCTTTTTCAAGAAAAAGCCACACTGGAAATGGACATGGAGACATCCAAATGTGACGACAAGTGAAATTAATTATATCATGTGTAACAAAAGATTCGTCATCGAAGACGGCAGTGTGCTAAACAAGTTCAGCACAGGTAGTGACCATAGATTGGTGAGCTGTAAGATGCACCTCAACACTAAACGCCAACGTGGCAAGCTCATAAGACAAACAAAATATATTAACATAACCAACCTAAAAAAATACAATAATACCTTCAATTGGAACTGAAGAACAGATTCTCTGCTTTAGAACGTCTAACATCGGATGAAGTGGGTATTTCTGAAGTTAACAGAAAAGTAACCAAAGCTCTTACGGAAACAGCAACAAAATTAGCTGGGTCTAAGAACAAGTTGCATGTGAACAAATTATTAGGAAAAGCCAAAATGTTGATGCAAAAAAGAAGAGAGATCAGGACAGCTAAAGAAGATGTGTCTTCCAAAGTGGAATGCATAGAGCTATGCTAGACAGTACGAAAAAGTATTATATAAGACGTAAGGAAATTCAACTGTGAACTAGTGAAGAAAGCAATTCAAAACAACAAAAGCCTAAAGATAGCAAAGGGACATCTCAGTAAGGGAAGAAAACAGATTATGTCACTGAGAAAAGAAGACCGTTCTGTAACAAGAAAAAGCGAGATTTTGACAAGAATGAAAGGTTTCTACTCAAAATCATATGAAAGGGATGATACATGTACTGCAGACATCATGAAAGGTACCAGTACCGGAGTTCTTCCAGTCGTCCCAGCAGAAGTTGCACATGCAATCAAGAACATGAAGCGGGGAAAAGCTTCAGGAGAAGATGGATTTAATGTAGACATCATACAAGAAGCTAGTGGAGAAATTGAAACAATACTTGCCCAAGTTTTCACTCGATGCCTTAATGAAGCGAAGATTCCTGAGGATTGTAACAACGCTACAATGTTTCTGTTACATAAAAAAAGTGGCATTGAGGATCTCCGGAACTACAGACCTATCAGCCTCCTATCAGTGGTTTATAAAATATTCATTAAAGTTATTTCACACCGCTTGAAGGTAACACTGGACATGGATCGAACGAGAGAACAAACTGGATTCAGGAGTGGCTGCAGCACTATAGATCATATCCACGTACTGAGAGAACTAATTGAAAGAGCTAAGCAGTATGAACATCCATTGTGCATGGCTTTTATCGATTATGAAAGGCCTTTGATTCGGTGAAACCATCAGCAGTTACAATGGCTTTGAAATCCTGCAGTACTGAAGATGCATGCATTAATATTATTACGTAATAACATCTATGAAAATGCAAGTGCAAAGATTCGCCTGTTTGAAAATACAACACACGTAAAAATTGGAAAGGGAGTGAGACAAGGTGACACCATATCTCCCAAGCTCTTTAATGCGACATTGGAAAATGTCTTTCAATCACTGAACTGAACTGTAAAAACAAAGCGATAAAGTTTAATAGAGATTATCTAACTCACCTTCGTTTTGCTGATGACGTAGTAACTTTTGTACCTACACTATCAGAGCTGCAGAGTATGATCCAGGAACTTGCTGACAAGAGTAAATAAATGGGATTATAAATGAACTGTCAGAAGACAAAAGTGATGTACAATTTTTTACAAGAAATGACGATTTATCTATTGATAGAGAAAAGCTGGAGATAACAGATATGTCTGTTTATCTTGGTCAGCAGATATCAAGTGAGGGTCAGATTGATGAAGAAATTAAGCGGCGTCTAAAACTTGCCTGGACAGATTTTGGAAGAGACATCATAATTCTCAAGAGCAATATGCCATTATGTCTTAAAAGGAAAGTGTTTGATCAATGCATCCTTCCAGTGCCTACGTATAGTGCAGAGACGTGGACCTTAACTAAAAGAGACATGCAAATGCTGCAGCCAACTCAAAGGAACATGGAGAAGTGCATGCTTGGTGTAACCAGGAGAGATAAGAAGAGGAACTCGTGGATCAGAAAAATGACAAGAGTGGAAGACATCATGATCAGATTTAAATCCATGAAATGGCAATGGGCTGGACATACTGCCAGAAGGACAGATTATCGATGGACAGCCGAAATTTTAGATTGGATTCCAAGGGACAAGAAAAGACCCAGAAGAAGACCATATGGAAGATGGGTGGATGGAATTTGAAAGTATGAGAGAGTAACATGGAGGAGACTGGCACAAGACATACCGTTGTGGGAGAGGCTCGGAGAGACCTTTGTCCAGCAGGGGATTGATAATGGTTGTCAATGATGATGATGATGATGTTTTATGTGTATAAATATATTGTCATAATAAAATTTGTAAACTTTTACTGGAACAGAAGTATGGTACGAAAGAAATTAATCTTCCCTACTTCCAAACAGTACCCCCCGAGGCCCTGTGTTTATTTCGTGATGATTACATAATATTAAGGGTACGACATGACCATGAGTCATTTCCTTTATCACCTGTCTCGAAATCAAAATAAAGAATGAGATGAGGCAGATTAGAACCATTATTGAAATCGAATGATTTAAAAAACGATGACCAAACCTCGGGGAGACTTTTTCAATTCTCAATGCTGAATTATTAATACCAGTATAATTAGCCACTGTACAAAGTGAGCTGTATAAGGGGAGAATTAAAAGGAAATGGTAAACATTTCTGATTCAGAAATATATACACCACACGTCGTGTGTCTGACGTAGTGGAACACTGAAAATATTTGTCAACTAATGTTCTGCTCTTTCAAATTCTTAATTTGTTCTACAAATACTGAAAATATGTTGTTGTTTTCAAATTCAGTGTGTCGTTTTTAGGCAGCACACAGCAGAACATTATCCACGGAATTTGCAGTTTTCTTTAGAGCACGTTTCAATATTTTTCAGATCATCATTTAAATTCATACCGATAAAAAGCAATGTATTTTGAAATGCATTTGGTCCAACGTGCACTGGGTAAAAGTGTATACCCGTAGGCTACACCACAGTTTTGGAATAATGAATTTCACTATAGTAAAATAGAAATATCAAGCTTCTCGAA
Organism: Macrothele yani; assembly: GCA_039090855.1. Taxonomy (NCBI): domain Eukaryota; kingdom Metazoa; phylum Arthropoda; class Arachnida; order Araneae; family Macrothelidae; genus Macrothele; species Macrothele yani. The sequence goes on from CM077017.1 coordinate 121,704,321, forward strand.
AGCATGTTTTCAAACTTAAACTAATTTTAGTAACGCCTCTAGAGACCACTATTTTAGATAAGTTTCTCTTTTCCCAGAACCCACTGCTAAAGTTGAGGTTACTTCTTGAAATGGACATCTACTCTTTACTTCTGTTCGAGTTATCAGATTCACAGAAAAGAAATAAGATTCTGGAAAGCAATATTCTAAGCTCGCTTTCCGCCATGCTTAACTCCAAATTTACTCGACGAACCGCTCTGTTCGTCAATCATCCCCCCACTCACGGATGATTTTGCGGTAAAGTTAAGGTCTCCCAGATTTAGTTAGCTGATTTTGCCGACAAACCTTTTAACGATCTCTCCTCTTGTCCTCCTGGTGCACCTGAGAACGACGCAAAACTCCAATGCATTCAACACTTCCTTCAATATAATTTTCCAGGAGTTGTGTCTGGCGCCAGCTTAAGTTATCATACCTCAGCATGTCTTCCCTTTTTCATTCCTTAAATGTCCACAGTCCCTTTGTTATTCAGTCACCAAGTATTGCTTATATTGTCACCTTGTACTGAAAGATTGTATTATCACCTTGTACTGAAAGTCATTGCTGTGTTACCGCGGAATTTTCTATATCCCCGTAACATTTAAATTTCCTCCGTATAGTTTTGATCATTTAGTATTTTTTTTCATTTTTACTCTAAGGCGGTAGGAAATAAATATTTAAATTGCCAAAATAGAATATCAATGATAAAAATTACTTTCCGGTGAAGCTGAGCCAGGTTACCGGAAAGTTTGGGTTGATAATTAGGTCAGTCCTAATTGCACTCAAGCCAAACGAAAAGGGGAAAATTATATTTTTTTTCTCACGGAAACCTGATGAAAATCCCAGATGGGAAGGAAGAGAAAGGAAGACATTCACAGTTCTTTTTCTCACGAAACTCAAAGAAACGAAGAGAAAAGCAGGAGCGCAATAAATCCTCTTGGGGGCGTCACCCCTTTTCTCCAGCTACTATTGCAAGGGTCTCTGCATTGTCCAAAGTAGCGACAAAATCTGAGATAAGTCACGTCGCCGGAAATACCTACGTGACAATCTTCGCTTCTAAGTAGCTAGGCGAGGTCAATTAACCAAAAAGGTGCGAAGACAAGTTGACAGCTGAAAGAAAACATAATTTTTGGGAAAGTGACCCGAACTGAACTGATAGCCAGCGAATCGCATAGCAGGGCTATCTGTGAGGGCCAATGACATAACCCGACGCGATTCGGACGGCCCGGCCGTCACGCCCCAAGATGGACACCGGACACGGGAAAAAGAAAAAAAACCGGCATGAAGACAGAGAGGACAGTCGACTACATACGATGAGAGATTCAAAAATAACTTAACAGAGGAAACACCAGGGAATTGCAGTCTGAGCAGAAGAGAGGTCTCAGCGGTTTCGGAGGAGAGATGTTTCCAAGATAGAGAACTGAAGTAACAAATATTTTAGAGCATAGTCGATGAGGTTTACCGCCAACCAAGAAGAGAACGGACCAGCCGGCAACCCAGATTTGCGATCGGGGCTTCTCAAGGAAAAGAAGGTATGATGACATTTGTCTTACGCATTTCTGATTCATGCCTCATAGCTTTGCATGTGCTATGCAGGACCAGTTACCCGAAAGTCTCTCACAAAGTGCATTAACAATGTTTTTCCTCTGGCGTACCGCGCCGAGTTTAAACCAGTAACTAAAGTTTAAAGTCAGTTATGTAATATTAAGTGCATTATATCCGTTCGAAATTAAAATTAAATTGTTTAGCTAAAGCAAGCAACCTCACCGGTACATTGTACCTAGCTTTAAGACCATATTTTAAAAAGAAATAAACAGTTAAATTTTTTTATTCACGTGTCACTCAGATCATTTCTCCAAATCTCATTAGAGTTAAATTTGTGATTTCATTATTTTTATTCATGCGACTTTTTATTTTAACTTCTTTGCGGCATATGAATGAGCATGGAAACCCCATGCTGATTCATATGAAACACAACGCGATGCATTTGTCGACCCTGAGCTTGGAGACCCTTAGTTAGGGAATCCAAATTCATTGTTGACACCACTAGGCGAAATTTAGAAAGTGAATTGATTAGTATGGAATTTTGACCTTTTTAACTTTTACCCACTACGGCGAATAAGACGTAGTAGTGGTTCGCTGATACCCGACAGGGAGCGGTAATAGCTGATTAAAAACGCTATGCAGCCTGATTTTTCAATTGTATATAACAGTGCTCCTCAAACCTTTATTTCTTTCAAAGCACAGAACACGAAACTCAAAGGTTCTCCGACTTTACTCGTTCTTCATTAGTTTAACATTCTACCAACTACGAACTTCTACTTCTGTTCAGTGACTGCAAATCTCAATTATGTGTGTGCTCACCGTGTCACCGCACGACTTCTGCTTTCCCTCATAAAACGTTTTGCTGACTTCATTTTTTCTGCACCTCATACCACGCCGGGCTATTACTTCCTGTTTGTCCGACGCTGCTAAGAGGCTCGTCATTGACCGATTTGCACCAGTTGAGTTTTCAGGTAAACAGGTAAAGTACATTATTTGCATGTTTCACTTCACCTATGCATCTGATATTCGGTCTTATTTACTTACAACAGCTCAGCTTAAACTTTGCAACATATTTTAATTTCATCTTAGGTCCCGAATGACACGAAATTATTGTTACATAAGTATCTTCAACCCTTTCGCCTCTTTTACGTATACTGGTCGGCGAAAACCGTGTGGTTTGAAGTTGACGTTGAAAAAATCGATTTATCATAGAGACACTTGTATTCCTACATGCACTTATTTTTTTCTTTCCTGCATTACGGTATTCTTTTCTCTATATGGACAGGAACTTTCTTCTTTTGACAGGAACATTTTGACTGTCATAATTTTTCTGTTTTTATCAAGACAATAATTAGTGCAGCAAATTCCTGCTACATTTTTATACTGTTATTTTTGTTTCGACTGCTTTCTGTCCAGTAGGTTTGAGGACTTTTGTTGTAAAAATTGATATGTCCACGTTATTATTATTTTCTCATTTTGCGTCTAATTGCATATGTCTGTTTTGTTTCAGTAAACATTCCTTCAACAGAAAGGCTTACGCACCACTATACAGTAGGTTGTGAATGATTTTTCTGTAAAGACATGAGGGTGGCAACCACACAGGGAACAATTATAATTACAATACATTGAAAATTGGAAGGAAAAAATCGGCCTTCACACACGTATGTAATATGTATTTTACCGTGTATAACGGTCCCTCTACAGTTACATATGGTTCTTAAAGTATATTTTAAACAGGTTGTGGATTCCTTATCCGAAATGCTTGTTGACGAAAGTGTTTGGCACTAGGATGCGTGTGCTGTGTAATCAGAGAAAACAGCTCGAAGTGCATGTGCAGAATTCTAAATAGGATGACAATGCAAAACGACTGATCCGAGTAACTTTGAATTCGAAAAGACAGTTGTCTCTTGAGGCGCTAGTTCCTGATTCGCCAACACTTCCTCTTTCCTGAGCATCACAGCCGCAGCAATGATTTAAACCTTTAACGACCATAACGCCCAAAACGCCCGTACATATAATCGGCCATAGCAACCCGAAGCGCCTGTCTAGAGTAAGTCAGATTTCCTGCACGTGCTTTTTCTTCAAAAACTGAAACTGTGGGTGGCAGAAAAAGTTCTTGTAAAGAAAACTTGGAAATCATGAAGCAACTGTGGGTGACATGCCATTTGTATTTTGATTTTTAATGTAACATCCAAAAATTCATTAAAACTGCTAACAGGTTATCAGAGAAAAAACTGACAGTTTATTGGATATCGCAGCTGGACGGGCATTGCAAAAGCATATATTAAAGTATTCCGTCCCTTCAGGGGTCAGATGTTTCTCAACCCCATAAAAAATCCGCAGTTTTACTGCTAAGTGTCTACTAGATTGCAACGTAGAGAAACGTAATTGCCAGCTGATAATTGTCAGCTGTATCTCGTAGTTACTGAGTTAAATCTAAATCTGTATCTTAAGTTACTCAGATAAACCTGGAATGGTTTCTCGAAATCTCCGTATTAAAATGTTAATCTTATTTTTCATATTTTTGTACATTTTTAATTAATTTGACATTGACATCTATCAGCGAATGCATAATCGCCCTTCAAATGTTGAAGAAAATAGCTTCAAGGAGAAATTTTGTGAAAAAAATTAAAAATATAATATATTTATCTTACTAATTACTGCAAAATATTTACCGGGTTCAGGAAACGTTTCATTCATATAAGGACTACTTTTATACATCACACTGTAGCACTTACTTATTTTTGACGTAGAATACGTCTATCGTTTCGTTCAATTACTGGTGAAAAATGGTTACGTGTGTGAAAATTTTGGAATAGTTGAGAACTTTGTGAAAATTACCGAAAGGTCTCATTATCTTAATTTAGAGAAGGATCAAGCCTAACGCAAACGCAGACAAGAAGAAAAAATGAGTCAACAAGAATCGAACAAGCTCAAATGTCCGAGGGTGAGCGTAGCAGAGCCCATAGACAACGCAAAAAGGCCGAGCCGCAACCGAGCACGTTTACTACTGCTTTCGAGACTATGGAGGTAGATACGCCCGGAAACAGAAAAAATATATATATAATCGAGTCGGTGGAGACTGGAAATAGTGTGATTTTTACAACATTCGCCAGAGGAAAGCCTGTAAGAGATAGCACGTCCAGCCAACAACTTGATCGCCACGTGAAACGAGTCTACAGAGTTAGTGCGGGAGGCAACGGCAATAGCAGAACAGAATGAAGTACAGCGAATGCGTGCTCAGAGATAAGATTTACAAGAAGACGAAGACTTTGAGATGGCAGTCGCTGAGCCCGGATTTGACCTGAGTGGCATTGACCAAGTGCACAGATCAAATGCATTACATAACATTTAGCAAGGAGCGACTAAAAACTTCAAAGGCGCGTTCTTTGAAAATGAATTGGTATTTGCGTGCGAAGTTTGCGATCGCTTGTGGTCTAAGAAAGATGAGAAATCGGCGACGAAGAAATCAATTTTAATCCTGCACGCCCAGTTCCCTAATGAGGACGTCGCGATATTTAAGATTTGCAGTTACTGTCGCACATACTTGTATAAAGGCAAGATTCCTCCTCTCTCGAAATCAAACGGCTTCAGATATCCGCCAAAGCCGAACCACCTGCCTCCTCTCCACCCGATCAAGGAAGGATTAATTTAGCCGCGCCTGCCTTTCATGAAGGTATAAAGAACATAATTTTTGCACATATCATTCGCATTCGATTGGAACAAAAAATGTTTTGTTTATTTTTAAGTCATTATGCACTCCAGTGCTATTTAATCTTATGAGGTTTTGAATTTACTGTTCATAAATTTCGCATTCCATTGAAATCCATGACTTACGGAACCATTGCATCACATAATCGCTTTGCTAAACTATGGGCTTCCAGTTTGAAATGTGTTCTGTAAATCCCTGCCAAATTAACCACTAATGCAGTTTTAGAGGTAAGAGAGTGAAACGACACACACTAAGAACACTATAATGTAACTCAGTTGTACGGCACATCCACGTGTCGGAATCATAGTAATTTGGCGATTAATTAATCACTTAATGGAGAAACTACGAAGCATGCAAAGGAACAAATCCCTTGAAGAAGAAATTTGATATTAATATAAATTTTTGAACAAATTGCCGTTTCCTGTTTCTGAAGAAACATATTCTTTATTGACGTCTACCAAATTTAGAGTTCAAATGCAAACCCGTTTCTGGGCAGCACTAAAAAATCTTAAAGCAGCATTAGTAGGTGCGTATCTTTTTTCCGCGAACATAATTAGATAGATGCAATATATTTCGGGATTATTAGACAAAACATAGTTTTTATATGAACTATCTTTATTCTGTATTTAGAAAACAGATTCACTTTTTGTTAGGCTTACCTCACTTGATGCTAAGAAATCTTATGAACGTAAATATTTATTTTCGTTCAGGAATATTTTCCTTCAACAAAAAAAGTTCATTAACTTTATGGGATTCTCGAATTAAAGAAAATGAATATCAACCAATATGTTTTATTTTAAAGCCGAAATACTTTCATTCTTTGCGGAAAACTGCCTAGTTTTTACAAATTAATATCAAAATTTAGCCGATATTTGACGTATGCCAATGCTGAAAAAATATTTGTTACAGCATGTTGGATTGGTGGTTTTCAATGGGAAGGGAATTTATTACAAATGAGTTCAATATTTATAATTTTAATCAACAAGGAAAATTTAGGAATTAAAGAAGTGAACCCTTTTCTTGTTGCATTGTAGAATCTATTGGAAGTTCTTAAGAAGTAAAATAAGAGTGAAACAGCGGTAGCCCATCTCATCGCAGTGTCCATTAACATGGTATTTATCTTTCAAAAAATCAAGAATAAAATATGTAATTTTAAGTTCCCCCATGATTTCAAAATTACAAGTTCTTCACACAATAATTGAAAAGTTCCAGTACCAAATCATAACACTTCGGAATTTAGTTATGTTTAAGAATTACCCAAATTTCTTATAAGCTTCTTCGAGTTTGGATTGCAACTGCTTCAGATTCGTTTTACAATTTTAACAATTAAAATTTAATATAAAACTGTTGTAATTGTGTTGTCGATTTACACTGCTGGCCACCCAAAATGTAACACCAAGAAGGAAGCATCCGATTGGCCTGAAATTCGCAACATGCGTCGCCCGCGAGAGGACATGCAAACGATTATGTGCGCCCAGAACGCCACTGTGAAGCACTATAAGAATGGTGCACAGAAGGCGGGTTGTAAGTGGTGGAAGTGTGTTGTGCTGCCGGACCTGTGCGTGGGAAGCTTCCTGATGCCTCGTCGCAGAATACGGCAGTCACTCCAGCACGTTCCGGAGTTCGACAGAGGACGAAAAGTGGCACTTCGCGACAGAGGTTTATCGTACAGAGATATGGGCGCCCGTGTTCGACGACATCCAGCCACAGTGAGGGGAATATGGATTCAATGGGTGCAGAAAGGACGGACGTGAGCGTTTGCCGCAGTCGCGGCGGATCACCGAACGACAGAACCGGCATGTTGTGCGGCGGGCATTGACGGCTCACACCGCCACATCACCAAATGTAGCGCAGGAATTGGGGTGTGTTGCGCAACAACCTGTGTCAGCAGGTACAGTTGGACGCCATCAGAAAAAGTGGGAACTTGTCTCACGGGGCCCATTGCTTCGATTACCATTGACGTTACACCACCGGCGAGTGCAACGGCAGTATGCCGGGGAACGCCGCACCTGGACTGCGGAATTGCAGGACATTGTCTTCTCCGACGAATACCGCTTCTGCCTGCAACGCTACGATGGTCGGATCCGCGTGTGGCGGCCCCGCGGCGAGATACTGTATGACACCTTCATTGGTTGGTTGGTTGGTTGGTTGGTTGATTTTAGTGGCGCAAGGGCCACATTTGGCCAAAGAGCGCCAGACAAAGAACTATCAGCCACAGATTTTTAAAAGCGTGGAAAATGATTAAGAGCAGACAGGCCTGGCAAAAGTTGGAAAAAAAGATGATGAAAGCCGGGAAGACAAGTTAGTTAATTGGGTTTATATAAAAATTTATTAACTTACTATTATAATTATTATAATTTGTTTTTTATTTAACACAACTACACAAAGGATGAGTCACATGAGGGGGACGAACCGTCACTCTCCTCCCCCCACACTCCTCTGCAATGCTGGCCGAGGGCGGTGACGAACTGTCACTCTCCTCCCCCATGTTCCTCTGCAATGTTGGTTGAGGCTGGGGACGAACTGTCACTCTCCTCCCCCCTATGTTCCTCGATAATGTTGGTTGAGGGTGGGGACCTCGCTGAGTCCGAGACAGTTGCAATGTTGGTCAGGCGGACCGCGACAGTTGGATGGACACTGCACACCTTTGCGGATTGAGGGCCGGGTCTTCCGCACGTGCAGGCTTTCTGCTGGGAACTGAAAGAGTCGGTCGTCTTCAAAAGAGAAGGCGCAGACTCAGCTATTCGAAAAATCAGGAGCTCGGGGAAATCCACCTGTGTCGCGTGTTCAGCTGTAGATCGCTTGGCAAGTGCGGCGAGAGCTACAGGGCGCGGAACAAAGGGCTGCACGGGTTGTGGCAGAGACTGAACTACTGCGGCAAAAGTACGCTGTCGATTGGTGGGTATACCCAACTTGGCTTTTGCAGCAGGGTACGAGAGGCCTTCCAGGGTCTTGAGGCGCTGGATCGCCATCTCGTCCTTCCATTTCATACAGTTGCGGGAGTAAGCTGCATGGGCCTCACCACAGTTAACACAGCAGGCCACAGAAGTGCAACCTTCCCCGTCATGTTCACTCGAGCCACAATTAGCGCAACGAGCGGAACTCTTACAGAAACGTTGTGAATGCCCGTACCTCTGGCACCTGAAACAGCGCAGAGGACTGGGAATGTACGGGCGAACTGCACAGACCAAGTAGCCAGCCTTGATTTCGGTTGGAACTTTCGGGGAGTTAAAAGTCAAGATCACATTTTTACACTTAATCAAAGAACCATCGCGCCGGAACATCATACGACGTGCAGCAATAACACCTTGATCTGCAAGTTCAGTCACCAATTCGTCTTCACTGCATGGCAAGAGATCAAACTCAGAAATAACACCCCGAGAGGTGTTAAGAAACATGTGAGGTGTCACTTTGACAGGAATGCCTTGAAGACTAGTGAGGTGCAGAAAAGTGTTACTCTGAGAAACACTGCAAGTTTGGACAAGCAGGTCCCCAGAGCCAAGCTTCTTCACAGACCTCAAGGGGCCAACCGCAGCGTCCAAAGCTTTAGAAATGAAAAAGGGAGATCTGGTGGACAGTCTCTCATGCGGATCGATGGATTCTACAAGTAGGTGAGTAGCATGCGTAGTCACAACAATCGAGGGGAGACGACGCTTCGGAGCGACTGGTACAGCTGCAGAAGAAGAGGTTCCACATTCTTGGTCCAGGTCATGTTCTAAAGATCGTTTAAGGGTATGAGACTTGGTAGGTTGAGAAGACGAAGGAGAGTCGTTGTCAACGATCATTTGCTCAGGTGACTTGAATTTGGAGCGTTTGTTTTTGGGTTTACCCATGGAAAAAAAGGAGAAGGATTCGTCTGCAGACTACTCCACCCACCACCGAGCCTTACAAGGGAGAACTGGAGGTCTGCAAGCCAAGAAAATGACGCTGGTCACAGTTCTGGAGCTTATACGTTGCAGATATAGTCCGTTGGCTGTGATCACACGCACTCGGCGGACACTTCGGCCTCCGGGTACCGTCATCCCAACGCCTTTGGCATGATCCCACAGCCCCCGGACTCACCCTGCCGTGCTATACGACAAAAAAGCCGCTAAAGCCCTGCACACAACTTGGTACAAGACTTCTGACTAGAGGTGGGTTAGTCTCTAGCCTCCCGTTTACAGCGAAGCCGGGGTCGAAGAGGAGTGTCGGCACACAGGAGGCACTTATCCGGTCTCCTGCGACCTCAGCCGCCAGACTTCCCATTTCCGCCTCACGGGTCTCCGCACGCGGCAAACATGCAGGTAGGTCTAGCACCCAAACCAGTTAAAAGGAGAAAAGAAATCCAAAGAAGACAAATCCTGGAAGGGAACCTAAACGGAATCTCAGCAACCTACGAACTGAGCGGTTAATATAAAACAGTTAGTGGTGGAGGGTAACAAAACCACAAGACCGGGGTGTTAGTACATAACGTGGTAGCGATTAATTAAAGTATACAACACGGGCAACTAGCCAGTGGAGAAAATAAATAAAAACAAAAAAGCGAGACACAAGACCAGCTCGGGATCGTGGGGCCGCGACTCCCCAACAGCTGGATGAACAGCCGTCCCTGCAAACACCAACAGCACCAAAATAAGAAAAAACAAGCTGTGGCATGACAGCAGATGTTGACCAGTCACAAGGTCAGCTCTGGCCGTGGGGGCGCCGCTCCCCAAATAACTGGAAAACCAGTTATCCCCGTGCGGGGACACCTTCATTATGCATCGCCATACCGGTCCGTAGCCTGGCGTTATGGTTTAGGGCGCAATTGGATATGACACACGCACCCCTCTGGTACGCATCACCGGTACACTCAACAGCCACCGCTACATCTCCGACGTTTTCGAGCCTGTAGTCCAGCCTTACCTGCAGAACTTGCCAGCGGCCACGTTTCAACAGGACAATGCGCGCCCGCACGTGTCACGCATCGTGCAACAATTCTTCACGGCCCACCAGGTGTCACTGCTTCCGTGACCCGTCTGATCTCCCGATATGTCGCCCATAGAATACCTCTGGTCGCTGATCGGCAACCGGTGGACCGGGTAGCACCACCCGCGGCTACGCCTGATGAACTGTGGCAACGTTTGGAAGCAGCCTGGACCGACATACCTAAAGGCCACATCCAAATCCTCTTTCGTCCAATGCCGCGGCGTGTAGCGGCCTTTATTGCCAGCCATGGGCGCAACACGAAATATTGATGTCTGCGTGTTCTGCAAGTCGCACGGACCTGTAAACTCAATCGTTTCATCTTTGTATCTGTTGTTATGTGACCAGTAAATCTGGCTTTGCTATCTCGTGTCCTTCTTGGTGTTGCATTATGGGTGACCAGCAGTGTAAATCGATGATTATCCTGGTCTCATTAACCCGTCTTAAGAAAATATCCAACCCACAGAAATAAATAATTTAGTGCGGCAACCCAAATTTTTTCTAAAGGTAAACACTTTAGCCCTAACCTTAACTTCCACATAGTTAGTCATCTCTAAAACATTCATTTACAATTCTGGAATGTAAAAAAGAATTTTAAATAAAGATAATTAAAAGGCTTTTTTACACCTTAAAAATTTAAATTAAAAAATTGACCAGTGGCGGCCGGTGATCAGGTTGCAATGTTGCGCAACAACCCGTTTCATTATAAAGAAAAATAATATTTTGTTAATAAAACATAAATTTTTTTAATGAGAAATTGGTTTATTTAGCTACAAATCAGTCAAAACTAAATAGTGCAGGCAACTCAAACAATCCAAGAACCGATGCGATGTTGGGAGTAGTGTATGAGCTTTCCGTCGTTTGACAGGGAGTTGCAGTCGAGCTGCAACTCCGACGCCGTAATGTCCTAGGTATGACTCGAAATATGACCCAATCGTTGCACTAGGTATGACCCAGTCGTTGCATTCCAGACCAGAAGATATGTGGTTGCTGCAAACGCTTGGCAACCCCCACTACCAATGACCTCGTTTCGTTTTTCTCCCGCGAGAGCATGCGCAGTAACCCATTGCTCTCGAGATCACATGTAACCTGAAACCCGCAGATGAGCTCCGCTTTCTTGTCTCGTCACCACGTGCAAACTTAATAGTCTGACATCGGACGTTTGCGTTTCAGGAGAGGTTATGTGTGTGCTGTGTAGTATTTGTTAATTTTCTAATTCGTTATTCTTTTATTGTGCCAATGAAACATACGTTATTAGCTTTGTTGTTTATAATAAATTAATATTTTTCTTGAAAATTTAAAATGAACAGTTTTGAAAATCTTTTATGAAATACTTTTCCTGGACTTTCCTATGAAGAGAAGCAAAATATACGAAAACTTGGACCGCCATTACCTGACTTGAATATTGTCCAGAGCATAACAACTGGTAGGCGACGATTTAAAAGATGTTTAAAAGATAATTCTACGTAAATAATGAGTGGTTGTATGGGTTTGATGTAAAAAATGTACTATTTTGTTTCCCATGTTTATTGTTTGGAGGCGAAGATTCGTGGACAAAATTAGGGATGACAGATATTAATCACTTGACCACAAGCATTAAAAAAAACGAGGCTTCAGAGAAGCACATTAAAAATGTTTTAAAATTGTCACTTTTTGGTGCTGTCAATATAGCTGATTATTTAGACAGCATATAGACGAAGAGTTTAGAGGACAATGAAAAGGTTAGGCATAACAGATATTTTTTAAATATTTTAATAAATTGTGTTAGGTTTTGCGGGGTTTTCGAGTTAGCATTGAGAGGTCATGATGAAACTGAAACATCATCTAACCTTGGAATATTTAAAGGTTTGATTAATTTTTGTTCGGAAATAGATGCTGCATTAAAAACTCATTTAGAAAAGGCAACTGTCTTTAAAAGAACATCGAAAAAATTCAAAATGAAATTTTGCAAATAATGTTAGAAGTGTGCCATGATGAAATAACAAAAGAAATTAAAGAAGCACAGACTTTAGCCATCATTGCGGATGAAACAAGTGACATTTCAAATATATTTCAAATGGCGATTGTTTACCGGTACGTGGTAAAAGGAAAACCAGTTGAAATGTTTTGGGATTTTATTTCTCCTTCACAAAACGACGCGCAAACCTTGGCTTCTTGTTTACTAGAAGAGCTGAAGAGACATAAAATTAATGAAAATCCCGAAAACTTAATTGCAGAAACGTACGACGGATCATCTGTTATGGCCGGTTCTTCCCACGGCGTGCAAGCAGTTGTGAAGGAATCTTATCCAGCTGCTGAATACATACATTGCTATGCTCATCAAATAAATTTAGTTATGATGAAAGCTGCTTCTATAAATAGAAATGTACGAATTTTTTCTCTAGTTTGCAAGGCATCTGTACGTTTTTTTTCAAATAGCCCACACCGAGCTGCACTACTTGATCAGGTTGGGAAAAAACGTTTACCCCGAGCTTCCCGTACAAGATGGAATTTTCTGTCACGCAGTGTCCATTAGTGTTGGGCTTAATCGATTGAATTTAAGAATCGAAAGGTTACAATCGAGATATCTTACTAATCGAGATATTCATTCAAAATAATCATTCGAACGATTTCTAATTTTAGAATTCACCGGTAGAAATTTTGTTCGGTCAACTTCAAAAAAGTGACCTTGATCCCTCTACAGCAAATAAAGCTATTACTGTGTTTGAGACCAATGCAGTGACAATTAGGGAACAAATTGATGTTGATGAGAGTGCAACGACACAGGGTACATCTGCTTCTTTTAAAAAACGGAAAACTGACCACTTTGAAGGCCGAATTTTTCCTTCCAATTTTCAATGTATTGTAATTATAATTGTTCCCTGTGTGGTTGCCACCCTCATGTCTTTACAGAAAAATCATTCACAACCTACTGTATAGTGGTGCGTAAGCCTTTCTGTTGAAGGAATGTTTACTGAAACAAAACAGACATATGCAATTAGACGCAAAATGAGAAAATAATAATAACGTGGACATATCAATTTTTACAACAAAAAGTCCTCAAACCTACTGGACAGAAAGCAGGCGAAACAAAAATAACAGTATAAAAATGTAGCAGGAATTTGCTGCACTAATTATTGTCTTGATAACACAGAAAATTTATGACAGTCAAAATGTTCCTGTCAAAAGAAGAAAGTTCCTGTTCATATAGAGGAAAGAATACCGTAATGCAGGAAAGAAAAAATAAGTGCATGCAGGAATACAAGTGTCTCTATGATACATCGATTTTTTCAACGTCAACTTCAAACCACACGGTTTTCGCCGACCAGTATACGTAAAAGAGGCGAAAGGGTTGAAGATACTTATGTAACAATAATTTCGTGTCATTCGGGACCTAAGATGAAATTAAAATATGTTGCAAAGTTTAAGCTGAGCTGTTGTAAGTAAATAAGACCGAATATCAGATGCATAGGTGAAGTGAAACATGCAAATAATGTACTTTACCTGTTTACCTGAAAACTCAACTGGTGCAAATCGGTCAATGACGAGCCTCTTAGCAGCGTCGGACAAACAGGAAGTAATAGCCCAGCGTGGTATGAGGTGTAGAAAAAATGAAGTCAGCAAAACGTTTTATGAGGGAAAGCAAAAGTCGTGCGGTGACACGGTGAGCACACACATAATTGAGATTTGCAGTCACTGAACAGAAGTAGAAGTTCGTAGTTGGTAGAATGTTAAACTAATGAAGAACGAGTAAAGTCGGAGAACCTTTGAGTTTCGTGTTCTGTGCTTTGAAAGAAATAAAGGTTTGAGGAGCACTGTTCCATACAATTGAAAAATCAGGCTGCATAGCGTTTTTAATCAGCAATGACTTTCAGTACAAGGTGATAATACAATCTTTCAGTACAAGGTGACAATATAAGCAATACTTGGTGACTGAATAACAAAGGGACTGTGGACATTTAAGTAATGAAAAAGGGAAGACATGCTGAGGTATGATAACATAAGCTGGCGCCAGACACAACTCCTGGAAAATTATATTGAAGGAAGTGTTGAATGCATTGGAGTTTTGCGTCGTTCTCAGGTGCACCAGGAGGACAAGAGGAGAGATCGTTAAAAGGTTTGTCGGCAAAATCAGCTAACTAAATCTGGGAGACCTTAACTTTACCGCAAAATCATCCGTGAGTGGGTAGATGATTGACGAACAGAGCGGTTCGTCGAGTAAATTTGGAGTTAAGCATGGCGGAAAGCGAGCTTAGAATATTGCTTTCCAGAATCTTATTTCTTTTCTGTGAATCTGATAACTCGAACAGAAGTAAAGAGTAGATGTCCATTTCAAGAAGTAACCTCAACTTTAGCAGTGGGTTCTGGGAAAAGAGAAACTTATCTAAAATAGTGGTCTCTAGAGGCGTTACTAAAATTAGTTAAAGTTTGAAAACATGCTTTCGAGAAGCTTGATATTTCTATTTTACTATAGTGAAATTCATTATTCCAAAACTGTGGTGTAGCCTACGGGTATACACTTTTACCCAGTGCACGTTGGACCAAATGCATTTCAAAATACATTGCTTTTTATCGGTATGAATTTAAATGATGATCTGAAAAATATTGAAACGTGCTCTAAAGAAAACTACAAATTCCGTGGATAATGTTCTGCTGTGTGATGCCATTATTTCTCAGGCTAAGGAGAGGTTTACTTTCACAGGGCATCTAGTTGCAGCTTTGTTACTTTTACCACAAATGTTCCGTCATTTTGCCACTAAATTCCTAGCAGAGACATTGAAAACAGTGTGTGCTGTGTATCAATTTATAGATAAAATGAAACTCCTCCATGAACTTTTGTCCATCTACTGTGCAGAAGAGTTCAGACCATTCTCCGGGGGTGTTAGCTTATGCGAGTTCCTCATGAAGAACAATTTAGGAAAAACATTTAGTGAATGTTACACGTTACTGACGTTACTGAAAGTTTTTCCATTTTAAAACGAATACAAACATTTTTGAGAGACTCAATTACACAGGTAAGGTTGTCAGCCTTGGCCTTGCTTTCTATTGAAAAGGATCTTATCATAGATATTCCCGACTTCAACCAGAGAGTTTTTGACATATTCGCTACGCAGAAAGAGAAAAGGATGGACGTTCTCTTCAAATAACTTATGGTAGGAACTGATTTCACATTCTTATCCATTAATTGTTATTACGCAATTTGAAATTTTGGAATATGGTAATTATGTAGAAAGTATCTTTTTGCTACATTACGTTGCTTTTAATGATATTAAACTCCTCCTGCGCAGCATCCCCCCTCCAAGTAATCCACCACCACCAACAAGAAAAAACCGTGGTCGCGAGTAGTGTTTTTAAGGAAAGCGATATATGTGCAACACCCTATTTTTGAACCCACGAGCCGCCACTGAAATTGACTCGTTAAAACCATACAAGAGATATCAAATACTTTCACCCACGTGTCGAGATCATCTCCAGGAAAGCGTTATAAGCACATCGGCTGCCACCTATGATAAAATGAGCTTCAGAAACTT
Source organism: Macrothele yani (assembly GCA_039090855.1). NCBI lineage: Eukaryota > Metazoa > Arthropoda > Arachnida > Araneae > Macrothelidae > Macrothele > Macrothele yani. The sequence continues at coordinate 121,720,047 of CM077017.1, forward strand.
TAAGTTGGCTAAAGGTCAGCTTATCATTAGTATTGTATTGATCATCAGTTGATTTAGAAGTGGAACTTATTAAGAGGACCATTCGCGTCAAAGCCCATTTAGTCACACAATCAAGAAGAGTGATGCCTGAATATGCCGATAATTTGCTACTTCCAGGTTAAAAGCTAATATTTTTTTCCCAGCACATGTGAAAGCCATATAATTTTTTAATGTATCTCTTAAAAAATGTGTGCATGTTGGATAAGAACGATGAATTTACATATACACTGGTGTGCAAAAATTAAGGACGAAGAGGAGAAATTAGCATAACAGTGGAACGAGCAAGCCGAACGGACCGAAAGACCACTCAGGAGATGGATTACGGTCCGGTACGGTAGGGCATGCGCATATATGCAGCATGACGCAAGGGGGTGGGGAAATGTCGGAAGGGTATAAAGCACAGGAGCGGTGTACGCTCAGCGATTCGGTGAAAGCTATTGCACGGTGTACATCGGTTTGAACTACGTCGAGTTGCTGCCACCGTATGATATGGCCAACAGGCAATCCACTAAACGACATCTCGATGATTTTACCCGAGGTCGCGTCATTGGGAAGTTGGAAGAAGGTCGAAGTGTGACTAATGTGGCCGAGGAGTTCGGGATCGCTCACAGCATCGTTTAACGATCTTTTAAAGCATTATAACGACAGGAACAGCTGTCTAAGAGTTTAGCAGTGGTCGTCCACACGCAACCCGGCGACGGACGACCGGTATATTATCCTACAGGCGAGAAGAGACGGACGGCAGACAGCGGGAGAAATCGCAAGGCACATGCAATAGACAACTGGCCGTCCGTTATCGCGTTTTACCGTGTCCATGAGGCTGCACAAAGGTGGTTTATTTGCACGACGACCAGTACGGTGTGTGCCATTAACGCCTGCTCATCGGAGACGGCGGTTTCTGTGGTGCCATGAACACAAGAACTGGACACATCAATAATGGGGTCGAGTTCTCTTTACGGATGAGAGCCGACTTAGTCTGACAGGCGATTCTGGACGTATACAAATATGGAAAGAGCAGGGAACACGCAATCAGACCTACAACATCCTCGAAAGGGACCGGTTTGGAGGGGCGGAGTTCTCGTTTAGGGCGGTATCATGCTCCGTAGCCATACTGACCTCCACATCTTCCAAGAATGTTCAGTCACTGGTGTTCGCTATTGTACCGAGGTTCTCCTGCCTCACGTGCGTCTGTTTCGAAGTGCTGTGGGTCCTGAGTTCCTCTTCATGGACGACAACGCTACACCTTATCATACAGTGACTGCCGCAGAGCTGTTGGAGAGTGAAAATATTCAACGCATGGATTAGACCGCAAGGTCTACGAACCCGAATCCAACCGAACACTTGTGGGATCTTCTCGGGAGACGCTTGGTATCACGTCACCAGCCGCCAGCAACGATTTCGTAGCTGCGATTGGCGCAATAAGAGAAATGGGCCGCGATGCCTCAACGGCTCCTTGGTTGGCAACCTCATTCTCAGCCTGGACAGACGTTGTAAATCCTGCAACGCAGTCAGAGGTGATCATATCCCCTACTAAAAACTGGATTTTTCTTGGCAGCCGCCTGTCACATGGACGTTTCTGTCTTCTGTCCAGTTTTGCTGGGAGCTACCTTTTCAATAAAATGCCTTTGTATCCCTTGGATTCCTTGTTTGCAGTGTTTTGCTCACTTGTACCCTATTCTTACACCTTGGGGGTCTTATGGTATGATTTGAGTCGATGTGGAGCACTTCTGCAAGACGTTACATTCGAAAAACCGTCTTATCCTTAGTTTTTGCACGCCAGTGTACATCATAGTTCGTAGAAACAAGGTCTTACGGAATAGGTTGTTTTTTTGGTAACGAGGAATAGCCTTCTGGAAATAAAGTCCCACTATGTGATTATCCGTATTCTTCCGTACTCTTTTTTAGCACGTCTTATGTAAAAAACGATCGTTCTTATGCTATCGGTTTGTCCGTCCGTCCGCCTGTACCCACGATATCTCTGCAACTATTAGTCCGATTTGAAAAACTCTTTTTGCTTTGGAAAGCTTGAAATATGCGAATGATGATCCTTCATTTCGTTTTTTTACGATGTGCAATTTCGCCGCTAGAAGGCGGAAATGCAGCTGATGTCGAATTCAAAAATACGTTTTAATCCACATATTTGCTTCTAAACATCCGATTGAAGAAAATATTTTATCTTTCGATTTCATTTATGTCGGTTATACGTCAATTCGTCGCGTTCGTCAATTCGTCGCGTGCGTCAATTCGTCGCGGACAAATTCGTCGACTACCTCAATTCGTCGCGTTTACAGATTTTGCTTACATACAAAACGAATGCAGGAAAACGTACGATTTCGAACGTCATCCTACCTGATCAAATTTATAAAGTTTGGACACTCAGACAGGATAGGAATATTACGCTTTTTCTTTGGCACTAAAGATATTAGACGGTAGACGGTTTTTGGAAGGGGACAGGGCCCGGTTGGTCAGAGCCCCCCATATACAAAATGTTTGTAAAATCTACAGTTTTCAAATCAGAACCACCAAATCAGGTATCCTATCTCATGGTACCCTAACTTAGACGGTTGTCGGTTTTTGGAACGGGTTAAGGTCTGGAGGGGGTCAGAGCCCCCCACCTCACCCCCATCCACCACATACGTACAAAATTTTCGTGAAATCTAGTTTTCATTTCAGAACCATCAAATTTGGTATCATGAAACTCTAACTTAGACACTAGACAGTTTTTGGAAGTGGTTGGAGCCCGGGGGTAAGAGCCCCCGTCATAAAAAATGCCGTAAAATCTACAGTACTCAATTTAGAACCACCAAGTTTGGTATACTATCTCATGGTACTCTAACTAAGACGGTAGACCGGTTTTGGAACAGGTCAAGGCCCGGGGCTCAGACCCCCCCCCATAATCTTTTTTGTAAAATCTACAGTTTTCAATTCAGAACCATTAAGTATGGTATCATGAAACTCTAACTTAGACGCTAGACGCTTTTTTAAAGGGGTTAAAGCCCGCGGGTTGAAAGCCCCCCCCCCTCATAAAAATTTCGTAAAATCTACAGTTTTCAATTTAGAACCACCAAATTTGGTATACTATCTCATGGTACTCTAACTTAGACGGTAGACCGTTTATAGAAGTGGTTGCAGCCCGGGGGTAAAGGCTTCCTTCATAAAAAAAATCGCAAAATCTAGTTTTCAATTTAGAACCACCTAATTTGGTATACTATCTAATGGTACTCTAACTTAGACGCTAGACAGTTTTTGGAAGTGGTTGGAGCCCGGGGGTAAGAGCCCCCGTCATAAAAAATGCCGTAAAATCTACAGTACTCAATTTAGAACCACAAAATTTGGTATACTATCTCATGGTACTCTAACTAAGACGGTAGACCGGTTTTGGAACGGGTCAAGGCCCGGGGATCAGAGCCCCCCCCCCCCATATTTTTTTTTTGTAAAATCTACAGTTTTCAATTCAGAACCATTAAGTATGGTATCATGAAACTCTAACTTAGACGCTAGACCCTTTTTTAAAGGGGTTAAAGCCCGGGGGTTGAAAATCCTTTGTAGTCATTGATGATGAAATTTTGATTTTTCTCAATCTCTATTCCTTCTTTCAGTTTTCTTTTTTGGAAATTGCTTTGGAAACTGATTACTTTAAGGGAATTCCAATCCATGCTGTGCCCAGTTTCTCTAACATGCCTATCTAATCCAGTCTTGTTGGAGCAATTTTTTATAGCTGCTTTATGCTCAGCTACACGAGTTTCTAGTCTGCGACCTGTTTCACCTATGTATGATAGTCCACAACTACAATTTACTTCATAAACTACTCCTTGCATTTTTAAAATATCTTCTTCTCTTTGAACTATTTTAGGGAATTTTTTTTTTACTTTGTTCTCTAAACTTGGAGCTAGCCTAATATTGTATTTCTAACTAATTCTCTTTAAAGACTCAAATAAACCTTTGTGATAAGAAATTTTTCTAGTGAATTTTACTTGTTGCTTTTGTGGGTTCTTCGTACCTTTAAAATTCAGAAGCTTCTCAATTTCTTCTTTAGGATAGTTATTCTCTGCAAGTATGACTTTAAGCTCTTCTTTATGGGCTTCCTTTTTATCTGCAGTAGAAACTATTTCATTAATTTTTTCAAAAAACTGACTTGCTACATTTTTCTTAATAGAGACTTGATGATAGGAATTGAAATCCAGTAGTCTTTTAGTATTCATTGGTTTTTTATACCAACTAGTGAGGAATTTTTCATCTTCATAATAGATAGTAATATCTAAGAAGTTTATTCTTCTTTCTTTTTGAAGTTCAATAGTAAACTTAAGGGAATCATCTAATTCAATTCCCTTAAGTTCATGGGGACTCATGTCTGGAACATGTTATCTCCAAGATTTCCCAACGCCATTTGGTCAAAATTTCCTGCACTGTATGGGCAAAATGACAACGAGCACTATCGTAAGTGAACATTGGTGGGGTATCTTTAAATGTTGCTACTAATTTTGTAGTGCGGAAAACAGATGCTTCTTCAGGAAAAGTCGATAGCACTCGGTATTCAAAGTTTGTTCTCAGTTACATCATGACGAAGTGTGAAAACACACATTTTTCCATGACGTGGATGGAAAGCGCGCCCCCTTACTCCGGAGTAAGTTGCTCTCCCAGCTACGTTACACAGGCGGAATGTATCGAAGCAGATTTCTCGTTTTGACACTTGCTTTACATCTGTAGTAGGTCATAACATCTTCCTCTTAAATGTTTCTTTCTTTTTGAAACGAACAACAATTTTTCATTAATTCTAGACGATGTGTGGAACAAACATCACACATATTTCGAAGAACCCAACGGCCAATAAATTAATTTATACGTTCGGGTGCCATTGTGAAAACACAATTTTTTTCGTAACGGGGTTCGAACTCGCTTCCCCTCACTTTGAAATAAGTTACTCTCCCAACTAAATGTATCGTTGCAGAATTGTCGTTTTGACACTTGATTTTCGTCTGTAGTACCTCACAGAAGGATTACACAACACATGAAATACGCAACAATCAGCATCACTTTCATTTCATTATATTCCTTCCGTACATTTATCGGGGGTTCAGACCCGTGATGTCCCTATTCATTTGATTGCCGTTTCAGTGCCAGCATGTCCGGCTCTGCCCACGTTTCGTCGATGGCAGTGGTTTGACGAAGGAATTCATCATTCTTATTATCATATCGGTCAAGATGAAGTTTTTCTACGGCGTAACGAAGCCACTTTTTCACTTCTGTAAGGGGATAAGGGGCCCACTGTGATGCACTTTTTCGCATGTCTAGGACATTGAGCAGAATGAGACGCAAGTGAAGTCATTGGTTCCAACTTCATTGAAAATTGGTGAGTGGCCCACTGTCTATCGCCATCAAGTAAAGTGTGCACGAGGCTCACTTTCTCCTGTGGGATTTAGGGCGTCCCGATCGTTCATCACCTTTTCTGTGTTCTCGACCGCTGAAAAGAATATTCTCTCATCTTGCAGTTGTACGATAGGGTAGCTCTGCATCCCCACACGCATCCTGGACACCTAACCAGCATTCCTTTACGTCGCGACAGAGACACCCCCAATTTTCATCCAGCTGCTTTTTTTGACTTTGTAAAAATGCTTTTGACCGCCTTCACTGAACGGCTACACATTACCTGCTCCGTGAGCTACCACTTTCGTTCCACACAAATACTCAAGTAAAATATAACTTTTAAAATGCTTTCCTATACTTGAATGTGTTATCACCAGAGATCCGCCGCAATTGTTCGCACTGAGCATTGCCGCGTTGCCACTACATTTCACTCAACACCTAATAGCCATTTTAAACATTTTGTTTATTAATACAGTCTAACAGCATTCCCAATTCTTTATGGATCATATCTTTGGAATTACTAATTCACGAAAAGTTTAATTTGTATCCAAGGTGGTTAATAGTACATGACGCGGGTTTTTAACCATTTGACAGAAAGGGGTTCTGCCTCGAATCCGACGGGTATCGTGTATGAAGGTTTTTGTCTGTTGCGGTACTGGTTCTCCCTTTTGTTTGCAAATTAGGGATGCACGATTGAATTCGCTCTAAATTAGGGATGAACGGTTGCTTATAGCTAACTGAGTTACTCATGTTCGTTATTAATCTTCCAAACTAACAAAATATAATGTTAGAAACCCCCAAATATGAATGTATCTTCTTTACTTGTATTTTTAGTGTTAACACAGGAAAACTAGAAAATTGAAATTTTAAATTCGCAAGTAACTTTTGGTCATATTTGTGTTAGTGAAATTGCAATACAATACGCACATTGGAAACGGAAAAAAGCTATAGGCATTCATACAACACTTGATAGATTCCCTGCCATGGATGCGATTTCTACTTTAGGAGCTGTAAAACTCTTTTTTTGTAACTAAGCAAATATGACAGTTAGAAGCTCAACCCAAACAACGTCTTTTGTATATAAAATTTGTTTTCCTTTTTAAAATTGAGCACAAAAAGCAGCAAAATTGCTGAACGACGTGAACTATGAACAGCAAAACTCACTGTAAGCAAACTTCCCAATATAATTAAAGTTCATATGAACAAGGCGAATGTCTGTTCTGCAAGGGAGAAAAAGCGGAACTCATTAATTTGGAAAATGACGGTTTTAATGATAGCTTGAAATGTTGCAAAATGCCCGAAAAGCAATAGCTCTACATATTTCTGAAACAACTAACCACAGCTGCCCAACTGAGGTGTTTCCTGGATTTCACAGAACAGGAACAGACTATGAAGAATACCAATTGGGAGTTGGGAGAATGAAATTTGAAATGAAGTCGGAGTATTCGGAAACTCACTGGCTCAAGGCAGAAAATTATTTAAAGATTGTGAGAAAACATGCATCCAAAAATGGCTTGATGCTTTTTGGAAAGTTCAAATTACGAAGATGTTCATATCACGCAGCTGTGCTCCAATTCAAATAGAACAAATGCGTACCAAGGGAAGCGTTAATGCGTTATTCATATATTTCTTCTATATAATGTTTTCTCGGTTTACGCTGCAAAACGTTTTCCAGAAAGCGTGAATAACTTCTTGTTACTAATTTAAATAAATGTAGAATATCTGTGCTTACTGATAGTAGTAGAATCAGTAATATCTGGCATATTTCGGAAATTGATCAGTATCAAGCAGCGATGAAAGTAAATGATCTGTTTTGCGGAACACATTTTTCAGAATTAAACTCTGGGCGATTTCGCGCGCGCACTAACACACACACACTTATACGACATTTGTCGTCACACCCCAACATATCAATCTATAGGGGAGGAACAATGGGACTATCACTGTTTTCATTGCTTCAGACTTAGGACGTCCGGCGCCATATGAGACGGATATACTGGATGGAGTGTAACCAAAAGTCCGGAAACTGCCACATAACTGGCGAAACAATGGTCGTACAGAAACGAAACTGGTGTCTAAGTATAGGTAAAGGGCCACGGCCGATCGAATGAAACAGCTGCGCCCCCTTCTGGCGGATATTTACTGTACTTTTGAAAAATAGGTTCAAAAGAAAGCGAGATAGGGAAAAAGGTCAATTGCAAAGTTGTAGAGAATCCGCTGGTTAGTAAGATACGACACGTGGTTCGCTGGAAACCAGCAAGGGAAGGCCTGTAAACACAACGAATGCAATCGTTCGCCAGACGGTATTAGTAGGTATCATCATTCTTTTGTCCTATATACTGGATCGTGCGTGTTGCGTGTCGAGTTCTAAGCACTGTTTTCCGACTGACACCATCCGACGTACGTTCGCATTTGTTATGTTTACAGATCTTCCTTTGCTGGTTTGCGGCAAACCACGTGTCGTTTCCAACTAACCAGCGAATGCTCTACAACTTTGAAATTAACTTTTTTGCCTTATCTCGCTTTGTTTCGAAGCTGCTTTTCATAAATACGCCGAATATCCGCCGGAGAACACGGATGTTGGACCCATTAGATCGATCATTGCCCTTTAACTATACTTAACCACCAGGTTCGTTCCTGTACGGCCATTATTTCACCAGGTATGTGGCTGTTTCCGGATATTTGGTCATGTCCTGTATTTAAAAATATCTACAATATCATTAGACAGATATTATACCAGATATATGTGTAAGTCGAGGCTCACAATCGTAGAAATGTTCAAGTTACCCCTGAAGAATATTCAGCAGCGTGAAGTACATCCTTATTTTCCACATCACGTACAACAGCGTTTTCATTTTTGGAATGAGCAGCTGATTTCCTTTGGCCATTTTGAAGAAGAAATGTAAATTTTAAGTTGCCAAGACTACCACTACTGGTGCAACATACGGGTATTACAAGCAAATCCTATAAATGGACAAATGACAAAATATAGTGATAAAAATTGAACCAAAAATTGGTGTAAAAGTTTCAATTCCTGTTTTAATCAGATTGCAAGTACTGAGGCTTGCACCCTCTCCTGAGCTGTGCCCGGGCGGCCGCCCATTCTGCTCCACCCAAGTTACGCCTCTCCTCTGAATCTTAAATTGAGAATGACAGGTCGGTTGCTTATCAAAGATTTAATTCTCACTTCATAAAAATCGACTGTAGAGCACCGCATGACCCACTCCCGGAAATACCCATTGACTGTGAGCTGGCATGAGTGTCATGGTCGTTTCACTCACTCAACGGGCGCTAAAGAACGAGGAAGGGAGATACGGATAAGGAAATGAAAGGTAGCGGAAAATATGGGATTTTAGTGGCAGAGTAGCCGATTGGCCGATCTGTCATTCCGCGTGTTCGTTTCACTTGGCAAAGTTTGGCTACGCCACGTTCAGCTTATGAGTCTGTCCGCGTCTCTAAACAGGTTTTCAAGTAAAGAAAAACAGAAAATGCCTCACGTGCTTCAAACATGGAACAGGCATGCAGGATTCCGAGCTGAAAATTACTTGCAGAGGGTGCAGCTTTCTGCAATGGGAAAATGTGTTCGTTGTAAAGCACAGTTAAGAAAATTTAATTTTGTTATTATGAAATCCAAAGTACATTATTTCAAGCAAAGGTTTCGAGAAGATTCGGAATAATTTCGTTATATCGGACTTTGTTCTGACAGGGGTCCACAGTATTTACATTCATTTGAAGAGTTGTAACCTTTAAGGCGAATTTCGCGATAACCGTGCAAAAAAATTTCACACTGGTACTTTTTTAGCCTTATCAATCAGTGTAGAACTTAAAGTAGAATATGTACATTGAGTTAGTTCCAAATTCTTAATTTTACTTGAAGCGTTATCACTGTGCAGTAATTTTCATGACGTTACACACCTCTAGGGTACCGCAGTTAACGATGCACGACACTTTTTCACTAGATTTTCAACATTACTGCTATCGAATATACATTTAGAAAGAATTACTGCACATTAATGTGAATCTAGGTTTATGACAGTGTTTCGAATAAAAAGAAAATTTATTTTATAATTATGTACGTTATTTTAAATGTAAAATATTAAGTCAAAACAAATAGCTTACACTTTTTTTGGATGAATTGAATTTTCACAATATAAATATTGACATAATTCACCAGACACCTTAAAGAGGAACGCAACACAGCTTATATTGACATACATTAGAACGGTATCGGTCCATCTTTGGCCTTAATGCATGCGCTAACCCTTCGAGACATGCTTTCGACAAGATGTTGGAACACGGCGACAGGTATTCAGTACATAATGCTGCCGCTAAGTGTTGCCTAGTAGTGGGCCTTGGTTCCAAACGTCTAATGCGGCGCTCTAATCCATCCCATAGGTGCTCTATGGGATTAAGATCTGGACTCTGTGCTGGCCAGTTATCACGATACGGAATTATCGTCAAACCACGCCGTAACAGTGCTTGCTTTATGGCTCGGTGCATTATCCTTATTTTACCAAAAATGCTTGGTTCCCCAGTATTTCCACAGAGTTGGTAGGGCATATTTGTCCAGAATATTGAAGTAGACGAGCTGGTTAACAGGTTTGCCTACGATAACCAATAGGCCGGGACCATACAACGAAAAACACACCTACACGAATACACTTCCAGCTCCAAACTTGACCTTAGAAACAGTACACTGTGGTAAATAGTGTTTCTTCGGCTGCCACCATACCCACACCCAGCCATCGGTCAGATGGATCGTGTATCTGGATTCATCAGTCCATGGACCCATTTCCATTGATCTACGGTCTACGATAGATGTTATTTACACTATGCTAAACGACGAGTAGCATTCCGAGTGGAGATGAAAGGCTTATGAGCAGCCGCACGACCACGATAACCCATGGAATGAAGTTCTGTGCGAATGGTAGGTGTACATACCGAGGTTCCAGCATTGTTACTCACCTGTACACTGAGGTCTTGTGAAGTACTCCTTCGATTAGCTGCAACGACTATCGTAATGCTTCGACTTTTCTATCACTGATTTTCTTTGGTCTGCCGTTTTGCTGCTTCAGGCACGCCATGTGTCTTCCACTTATGCAGTACATCCTAAACAGTTGACTTGGGTATGTTTAAACGCCTCTCGGCTTCTCTTATGAACAGCCCACTAACATAACACCCAACAATGTTTCCTTTCTCAAAGTCAGTTCTCTCCCGCCGCGTCATTTTCACTAAACCTCACAGTTCGATATAATCGCGGTCATCTGCAAGTTTAGTTTTCAGACCGTTTGCTGCTGAACCGCGCATCTTAACAACGCATCGGATCCGTTCATTTGCTTTTGAAGGTATGTCCAGTGAATTTTATCAATACGGTGTGTAAGAGAGGATACGCACAATAGACGGAATCAGTTTTCTGATTCAAAACTTCTTGAAAATGATAAACAACTTTTGGGGACAAATAAAGGATGGCGTCGGGATATGTGAAGTAAGACGAAAAGGGATAGCCACGTCGCTGGTGCAATATACTTAGAGCTGGGTTCTGACCATTCTTTTGAGATGGGTTATGGTTCGAATCATTGTCATACATGGATATGCTTTTTGTCGTATGGCACTGGCTCTGTTCTTTGCCTGGAGCTAGTGAGCCTAAATTACCGACAGACGGCAGCTTTTAGCTCACAAAGTTGTTCATGGTGTTTGTCATGCACCCAACTGAAAAAAATGATGGAAAACTGGAGAGGACCATTCTGATATAAAAAGTGGATATTTCTTCTACTGCCATGCATCAGGTATCAGCAGAACTATTGTAATTGTAATAATAAATAATAAAAAACCTAAAAATAGTGTTCCGAATTCGAAAGCTCCTCAGACAGATCTGCCCAACACCTTATCCATATCTTATAAAGATACAAGATTCTGATCTTTAAGCTCAACCACCCACTTCTAATAATGCTGATGGAAAAATTGAAGAGTTTTGAAAAAAATGGGATTCCAAATAACATAGATAGGCAGTACTCGTTGTTTATTATGGGGAATTTAAATGCGAATTAGGGTAACAGCAACAAAAACTAGTGTGGAGAAACCCTTGCAGATTTTCCAGAAGCAGAAAACTCCTACATCATGAACTTCAATCTCAAGAACAAAACTGGGAAGAAATGGACATAGCAACTCAATGTGGTGAAATGTGGAATTGATTTTATTATGTTTAACAACATTTTGATCATTGAGGACAACAGTGCGCTTAGCAGGGTCAACATAGAAAGTTATCATAAGCTTCGCTGAATTACTCGGATTACACGTTGCATTAGCTTCATATTCTTATACCGTGACTCAATCAGAAAAAATGTCTGCTTCTGTAGATATTTGAAACAGTTGAAGTTAATGAAGTGTTTTCATTTTTTATTTGACATTACATAATTAATAAAATGTATACGAGTCTCAGTTGGATGAAAAATGTTGAAACAAGTTGATAGTAACTGGCCTAGGATATAAAGTATCGCGCCTGAAACGAAAACAAGATATCATCCCATTCTTTATCGCCGTGGATAAGTAGTTATCCATGGCTGATGAAAAGCTATTTGATTTTACGTTGTCTGCTAGTAAGCATTTAAAAATAAGCTTGGATTTTTTCGGTAAATGCTGTACAAATGAGACATGTCCGTTTTTTCTGGAAAGAAATGTGTTCTGGGAGTGATTTTCTCGCTTACACCTTAGCCCTTCCACTTTGGGTCAAAATGTTCTTGCAGCTGATATCATACATTTGCGAAAAAGAATGTCATAACTTTATAGTGCCCACTTAAGCCAAAGTACGATGCACGTGTTATTAAAAATTTGCACTTTCCATTTTGTCTCCCAGAAATAATTGATAATGTTTGTTGCAATTTATCTGTTAACAATAAACAATAATTGAAGTGCTCCTCAAGCCCATATAAATATAACGTAAATATGGTGCTGGAAATAAAATAGTGACACTGAATTATTATGGGGTAGAACGTGGTATTTCTCTTTTGCCGCCCAGTAGGATCTTTCTTTTGCAAACCGCTTTCAATTGGTATAGAATTTAATACAGCAAACCTCACATCATAAGATGACTAAGTGTTTTTCAGGGTAATCAATAGATTAACCGGCAGAATTTTCACATTTTACAAGGTTGTATTTGTTATACCGACGAAGAGGAAAAAACACTTGGAAAAACACTTAACACATACATTGATTTTAAGGCATGCACAAACATCTGCAGGATGGTATTGACATTTCTCTAGTACTGTTTCAGGAAATGAGTACCTCCATTGCGCCTGGATTTTTCGTTGTGGCCTGAACAATGCAAACAACTTTAGATACTAGGAAATGGACGCAATAATTTCCTTTACGGGAAAAGGCATTTTAACCATTTAAGACTGCTATATCTAATCGTATTTCCAATGCAGACAGTGTAGCATTTGTGTTTCAAATTAAAGAAAACCAAGCGAAGTTCCCATCGTGAACTGCAAATTGTCATGTCAAAGTAATTCTTGTTTTGTTAATTAAAATTTCGCGGTGATTGCAACAAAAAAATTAAAGAACATTGAATTCGACCAAAGACATGATCAATATTGTTTACAAATAGATCCTATAAAAAAAACTAGATTACTAAATGTTTTAATATGAACCAACGATCTTCTGAAAGGTTTTCTTAATGCCATGTCTTACTTCAGCATCTGATGCCTATTATCAAGTCTACCATTTAAGGCGTTTATTTCGCATCAGGAATTTGCTTTCCTCATGTTTTAGTGCTTTTCTGCATTTTATTTTGTGTCTGTTCCACTTACGTATGAAAAAGAATAGGTTACTTTATTTAAAGAATTTTTGCAGAAATTGAACTGGAAATAGAAATGACTCCTACTGAGAATATCGCAAAATTGAAAAATTATAGCGTGTACAACTACTATAAGTAGTAATTAATAATTTACAAATTAACATAATGGTAGATAAAAGTCATACCAGCCTAGAATTCATCCAGTCAAAATTCTAAAATTGAGAGAGTAATAGAAACATAATGGCAAAATCCCGCCTACCAATGAAAAAGATATACGGAGTATTTTCAAAAGTCAGCACGAAACCACCACTGGTAGCTCTCTCTGCTTTACGGAGGCACGTCAAGAAACATCGTCAGTAATACCACTGAAACCTTTGTAGCACTGGTTACATTCCATGCCGCAACATGTTGCTGCTCTGTGCGAGCGACATTTCTACTTAAATATTAATTGGCTATTATTATATAAAACAGTCCTTTCAGTGTGTACTGAACAGTTGTCTAAGTACTTAAATAATTCTCGTCCCTGTATACACCAAGCACATGTTTTTATCACATGTATTCATCCATTGAGCATGAAGCTAGGTGATAAATATATTCGATTCTATACCGCAACATCCATCTACAAGTACAGTTAAGAAAGACTTGAGGGAAACATAACGGTATTTTTTTTTGAATTGAAAAGAAATGCCGTCTCCTGCACGATACACTTTAATGATAAAAAACTATGTACAATTAAAATAAATGTGTTTAAGAACTTTCAACACCACAACGGCGTCATCATCAGAAACAGTGCAGCAGTGAGCACAGAAGTGAGTAGCCTATATACTTTGCAAGACACATAGCAGTTAATGCGCATGTGCAATAATCGGCAAAGTCCAAGTTAAGTTCAGTGGGTACAAGCATAATTGGTGGGCGTAACCTGGCCCAAAAGTGTTCTCCAAGGAAGGGGATAAAAACAGGGGGTTCATCGTTACAACATCTTTCATCATTGACGAATATGTGAATACTTTCACAAAAAAGTGTTAATCGACGGTTCCTGGGAGAATCCAGAATAATGGTGTCATTCCAACATGGTAAGTAAGAACCGTTTAAACAGAGTCTCGACAAAGATGTAGCACCAGTATGCGTCCTGAGATTATACTGATGTTCGTAAATGCGGCGCCCCAAATTACGAGTGGTAGAGCCAATATAACATAAATCGTGCTCTGCAGGTTAGCAGATTTAAGTGGAACCAAATATACGCCGTGACGGTTTACACATTCAACACAGTCTCTGTCCTTTTTAACAGTGTTAAATAAAGTACGAGACCTTACACCAAACTTGAGTTTGTACTTATGACATATGTTCTTTAAAATGTGCTAATCTGCTAACCCTGCAGAGCACGATTTACGTTATATTGGCTCTACCACTCGTAATTTGGGGCGCCGCATTTACGAACATCAGTATAATCTCAGGACGCATTCTGGTGCTACATCTTTGTCGAAACTCTGTTTAAACGGTTCTTACTTACCATGTTGGAATGACACCATTATTCTGGATTCTTAAAGGAACCGTCGATCAACACTTTTTTATGAAAGTATTCACATATTCGTCAATGGTGAAAGATGCTGTAACGGTGAACCCCCTGTTTTTATCCCCTTCCTTGGAGAACACTTTTGGGCCAGGTTACGCCCACCAATTATGCTTGTACCCACTGAACTTAACTTGGACTTTGCCGATTATTGCACATGCGCATTAAGTGCTATGTGTCTTGCAAAGTATATAGGCTACTCACTTCTGTGCTCACTGCTGCACTGTTTCTGATGATGACGCCGTTGTGGTGTTGAAAGTTCTTAAACACATTTATTTTAATTGTACATAGTTTTTTATCATTAAAGTGTATCGTGCAGGAGACGGCATTTGTTTTCAATTCAAGAGCTTTTGGTGCACGAGTTAATTTCTTCATAACGGTATTTATGTAAGAAAACACCCAAGTTGTTGTAATCTTCAATTTGGGGACACATAGGTTCTCCGATGATTTATTTAAGATTTTCTCGATATGGAGGGAAGGACTGCAGTGAGAAGTACTTAATTCACTCATCGTTAAAAAAATAATTGCACGCGGAAGGACGTGTCGGATTGCAATGCTATTCGGGAGGAAGGTATAGGTTACCAGGAACAATAAGGGATTAGATATTGAGACTGATATGAGCAATATTTTTTGAGCTACACGCCAGTAAGTAGTGTCTGTCCGTATGGCATCGAGACGTCATGTTTGCTGACGCAGCATGCCAGACGTCTCAGCATTGAGTTATTCAGGTTACTAATGCAGTCCTACGTTAATCCATCCCATGCAGTTGAATCTTCTCACGAAATGCGAGGAAAATTTTGCGGTATTGGTTAGTATGGATAGTGCTTCCACACATTTTTATTCGGAGATAGGGCTGGCCATGCTGCTGGCCATGGCAAAGTGCCAGTGCCTTGAAGGCAAGCTCTGGAGACAGCAGCAGTATGCGGACAAGTGTTCATAAGCATTTCTAGGATGCGGCCTGGTTAGATGGTCATGTAAAAATGAAAATCGTACCTCGAATCATTTGAAGTATTCTGTTGTTGTTGTTTTTTTCGTTAGTGCATGTTACTCTTTAACTTCATTTCCCCCACCCTGTCTCTCTTTTGCGCTTACATCTCCGAAATACTTGCATGTGTTGTTGAAACAACCACCTACTTCGTTTCTTAAATTAATGTTAGAACGGCTTGCAACTTAATATAAATGAAATATTCCCTCAGATACAAAGTACATATGATATCTAAAAGAAGTAGAAAATCAGTAGTATAGAGAGTATAGTCGGAAGTATAGTTAGTATTAGTATTTGGGAGTATAGTTTGAAGTCAAATACATAATCTTCAGACGCTGTAAAATCAGGTGTCAAATCGAAATTCAGTTATTAACTGACACTTGAAAAATAAATAATTTTTATACTTCCGTTAAAATTTTTTAAACTTTAGTTTTAGGAATTACTTAGAAAAATTGAATACATAAATTGTTATTTATAAAAGAAACTTTGTTATTATGGTCTTGCCAAACTTGGCGAATTCTGCAAACAAATGATGTAGTACGTATCGCAGTCCTTTTTGCTCACAGCGTCACAGAAACGTGGACTGAGTGACTTGTTCAAAGTTGTTCCTTTATTTATACCGTGCTGTTTTCATCACACCCAGAAGATTTGACTATGTCAAAGATTTGCTTAAAGCCTACCATAAATCTTTGGATAATTTTTTTAATGTTTTTTTCATTGTAGAAGGAAATGTAAATCTAAACTTACAAAAGAAATCACGTGCACCGTGTTAAATTTACTCAGAAGAATCCGCTGTGTTTATATCATCACCGAAGGTTTGGTGAAATTTGTAAAAATTGAAATCTGCTAATTATTTTCAAATTCCATGTGACAGTTCCCACCATCATATTTAAATTTGATTTACTTCCATAGCAGCGGAGGTACAGGAAAGGATAAGTTTCTTACATATATATTCCGTATGTTATTATAATTCTATTTATTTCTGATATTTTTCATGAAAATGAAAAAGGGTTCTAAAAATGTCTATAAATTATTCCAGTTAATTAAGGACATATATGTACTTTTAAATAATACTTTCTTTCACAAAATATTATTAAAGTTGTTATACTTTTAATTTGTGAAGGGAGGCGCCCCCTCACAATTTGTTTCCTGAGGGGAGGGCGCTACCCCCTCCCTTCCCTCCTCTGCATCCTCTCCTTGTCACAGGCATCCTCATTTGGATTTCGATAAGGAAAGAATGCTGGTCACTCCAAACGTCCGATTCCCTCATTATTAGGCATGTTGTCCACTAGTCCAGCTTTATGAGGTCGAGCGTTATCATCCATGAAAACAAACGAATCCCGGCAGTTGCAGCATATGCAGATAATTATCCTGTTGAATTATTGTTCTGTGATGCTGCGACAGCAATGGGAACAAAAAGGTAGACACAATCACACGCCAATAGGGCACGACACCACTGCAAACGGGGACGGTGATGCTCGCTGCTAAATGGTAGGCGAAGTAGTGTGCTCCTAGAATTCAGTTCCCGTGTTGCAAGTCCCCTGGCAACCGTCAAGATGCCACTTCCGTACCTGTATACAAAGCGAGATGGTCAATAATGGTTAAGGTCGACATATTCTGTGCTGTTTGTGCGGCTCTTACAATCACTCCATCGTTGCGTTAAGCCGTCCGCTCAGCCCGATCCACTTGGTTGTGCCCTCTTCGATCTATTGGCGCCAATGTACGCCTAGTGCCGAGTCGCTGCCTTCCAAATGCCACGTAATACGATAAAAATCGGGTTTTCTCAACCCAATTATTCGTCCTACCCGAAAATCTCTGAACTCTTCGTATGTGCACGGATCCGTTGTCGATGCATCCTCAAAATTCGTGAACATTAACGCAAAAGCAATCCGGTGTCAAAATTGTTCCTGAGTGCGAACTTGCTCTTGATAAGCCCTCCTCGAAGCCCGGTTTCTATGAGCTGTGGCTAGCGAATATTCAGTCATCTCTCGTTTTTTTTTAGTCGTTTGCTTAATCGGCAGCGGGGTACTTGCATTCCGAATTTTTTCAGAATCAAACAACTTTCTTCGGAATCTTCGGGGTTTTTTTTTTTGGTTTGTTTTGGAAAAGATTTATAAACCCTTAATTTATTTAGTCTGATGATCATATCACAGGAAATAGCTTGCTGACCAACAAGTCCGAAGGTCCTCAGCATATAATTTTGATTTGTCGCCATGCAGTTGTACAATTTATTGACAGGAATCGAAGTAGCCATTTTTTCTATAGATCAAATCCTATTAGGAATAATTTAATAAAACCAACCTGGAAAAATAATTTACAAACTAATATTTAAATAATTTTCTTTGTGTTTCATAATTTCTGAATTCAGTGGCGAACTTTTTCTGATCTTTAATTTAACATACAGATTTCAATTTAACAGTTTGCAGTAAAATTTTAATAAAATAATCTTAATTAATATTAGTATATCTTTATTTTTTACTTTGAATGTTTTTGTATTTGCAAACACATTAAGAGCGTTAATTCACTCTGAATGAATTATAATCGTTGAAATTTTTCAGGTAGTAAAGCAAATTTCCTTAAGTTTTCTTCACTTACATATATTTTCATTGTATTTCTTTAATCTTATAATGAACCAACAAATAAGGATGCTTTTGTTTCCACATATTCTTCTCCATTGAATGTCTACAGTCTGTTTATTATGAATTTTCTGGTAACAAGTAGCTATGTTTCTCGACTTGTGTAGGATTTACCAGGGAGCCAATCCCTAAAACTTATCGGGACCGTTGTTTTTATCACGGAAACGCTGTCAGGGTTATCTTGCTAAACAAATTCCTCCATTTTCTTGGTTAAATTTTGCTGCTACACTTTGAAAAACATTATGGGTTTCTCATTCTTTTCATTTAAATCTGAAAATTAGGAAAATTGTAAAATTGCTGATCGCCACTGTGATGGGCTAACCAACTCATCCGCAATTCATTCATGTATAACTATCGATGTACTCAAATCTAACTCTCCTTGAATTTGAAAGCTCAATTTCAGAAGCAATAACTTGACAAATATTATTTTGTTCAATTCGTGCAAGACTGTGAATGTTATATCCATGAAAATCCAATTTTATCGTTCGGCTTTTAATGTAATGATCCACAGACAATAGCTAATAAAAAGTTTATATTTAACGTCGTTTCTTTCACCATCTAAATAAACGTCTATTAAAGTTAATAAATGAAATATGTCAGTAAATTGCATTGATAAATAAGATAATAAGCGTTTCTTTTGGTTGAAGGAACATAAAGATGATCTCATCAACATGTCTGCTGATATACAGAGCTCTCCTTTCTTGTTATTCAGGATCAAAGTCTGCGAAAGGCCATGACAACGGTGAAACTAAATAAATACCGAGAGAAGCAGATGCGCGACAAAATATACATCGCAACATGTAGTGCCATCGTCAACTGAAAGTAAAAACACTTTGCTGGCCCGTTAGCGCAGTGGTCTAGCGGTGGTTTCTGATCATTCGTCCGACGTAGGTCCGGGTTCCAAACTGATGAGGCATTGATGTCGTGTTTCTCTTACGGCACTGGCTCTCTCCCTTCCCTGGAACCAGAGAACCTAAATTAGGGATGCGCGACTGCTTATAGCCCACTGAGTTGCTCACGGTTGTCGTTCAACACCCAATAATATAAAACACTTTGCAGTAATCAAATCAGCCGCTGAAAATGATAACGCACAGAAACTAACAAATAATCCTCAACTAACAGCAGCAATAATGTACGATAAATGTTACCACTTCTATAAGCAATTATATGAAGCAGTTTTGAACACACAGTAAAACCTACTTAACGGGCACTGCCGAATCGAGTATACATTCACATAGCGGATAGTTTTGGGACTTGTGATTTTTTGTCTGTGTATTTATCTCCAAATAGTAGACTCTCCGAGTAACGCTCAGTGATCTTGGTCATAAGACAATAAAATCAATAACGTTTGCGAAGAAAATAGTTCACGGAACTTTTATCTCAGAGATTTTGTTTATCACCTTTGTACGAAAGTAGGGTGGTTTTTTCTCCTGCAGATCGCTATTAAAAAAACTACTGAAATGTGATCAGAACGGCCGATCATTGCATAGAAACGGGCAAAACAGCTTCTTTAAAAAAAATGGGATGTTCGTTGTCAACCCCTAAGAAAATTTAAACCCCGTTTTAGAACTGATTACATTTCTTAATTGTTAAGGAAATGCAAAAGACTTCATTCCGATTGATTTACACCTGTGTATCAAAGAGGCTACAAGAAATGAGCGCGAGTTCGTTGCTTTGAGAAATCTAAAGAATTTTATTTGATTGAGAAATCCCCTGATGCATTTCTAGAAGGGATGTGCTTATTTTTAGAAACGCTATAAAGTAAGAGTTTCAAATGCCCTTAGTTACATAAGAGTTACAAATGCCCTTTGTAAACAAAAGGAATACTGGGGAGAGGGGGGCTTGCATTTTGGAAAAATTCAAATACAGTTTTTGTAAGACATGATGAAAATTTTAAAACAAAAGAGGACACTTTTATCATATTTTTGGCAGCTACAAATTCGTTACTGATTTAATTTAGTAATGAGAGGTAAGTACCTGCCTTTTATAATGCGTGATGTAACATATTTCTTGTTACATACGTATGTACAATCGAAAAGTGTACTTTTAATGCACTGTTCTTAAAATGAAAATACTGTACATGTATGTATTTACACGTATCGTATTGTTTCTCACATCAAAACAATAGCAAAAATTTAAGCGTTTAATCAAAAAACACTATTTTAATTAAATATTGTACGTACGTATTTAATATGAATTTCGTTGTTTGTGAGCCGTGTTGAGCTCAGTATAAAGGACAAAATCGCTATATTATACCCATGGGCTCCGTATAGGGGACAAAATCGCTATATTATACCCATTAGTTCAGTACAGTGGACAAAGCCACTATACTATACCCATATAGCGTACAAATGCTGAAGTCTCAAAATGTCCTCTTTTTGGATTTGTATTACATAAAACATTATTTTGGTTAGGCAGCATACCTTTATACGTTTTACACAGATAGCCTACGCTGATTCCTGTGTAAACGAGTGTATATTCTTGCAATTTAGAATCGAACACCATTCGCATTTGAACGACAACTGCTTCTTTAGTAGAGCAGAGGTAGTGTCACCTGTTGGCCTTAAAGTTCCATCAAAGCTCTGAGGTGACCAAAGCGAGAAAGAGAAACCAAAAGCGATATCCAGTTCCCATTTCTGATCTTTTTATTTTTTTTTGAAAAAGAGCAAATTTTAAATTAAACTGAAATGCTATTGAATTGAAAACAAATGCCGTCTCCTGCACGATACACTTTAATGATAAAAACTATGTACAATTAAAATAAATGTGTTTAAGAACTTTCAACGCCACAACGGCGTCATCATCAGAAACAGTGCAGCAGTGAGCACAGAAGTGAGTAGCCTATATACTTTACAAGACACATAGCAGTCAATGCGCATGTGAAATAATCGGCAAAGTCCAAATCAAGTTCAGTGGGTACAAGCATAATTGGTGGGCGTAACTTGGCCCAAACGTGTTCTCCAAGGAAGGGGGATAAACACGGGTGACTCATCGTTACAGCATCTTTCACCATTGACGAATATGTGAATATTTTCACAGAAAAGTGTTGATCGACGGTTCCTGGGAGAATCCAAAATAATGGTGTCATTCCAACATGGTAAGTAAGAACCGTTTAAACAGAGTCTCGATAAATATGTAGCACCAGAATGCATCCTGAGATTATACTGATGTTTGTAAATGCGGCGCCCCAAATTACGAGTGGTTGAGCCCACATAACATAAATCGAGCTCTGCAGGGTTAGTAGATTTAAGTGGAACCCAATATACATATATATTAAGTGGAACCAAATATACACCGTGAACCGTCACGGTGTATATTTGGTTCCACTTAAATCTACTAACCCTACATATTTAAAATATTTTCCCGGTGACGAGTTTAACTTATATATGTGAAGTGAGATAGAATATGCGAAAAAGTTAATTACGGTTCTATATGGTATGGGAAAACGTTCATTCCGGTTCTATCTGTGCATTAAAAGTAAAGCATTGATTCCCCGCATAGAATATTTTATTGGTCGACCTACCATGGAAATCGAATTACCGCTTTTGTTTTTAATATGTCTGATATACATAAATGGGGTACCAAATCACTGTGCTTGTTATTGTAACTTTTATATGTGTGTTATCAGTGCAGATATTAAATATTTGCAGTACTTTCATATGCTGAAGTTTAAGTAAAATGAAATTCTCATAGAATTAGTGAACATAAAGTTTTATTCGAAGTTCACAACCACAGAGGAAAAGATAGAGAGGTTCAACACTCGCTTTATAAAGAGAGCCCAAGCAGTCGGATATAAAAATATAATAGCGTCTGTGACGTGATACGGTACCAGAGGCGGTAAGTAGCACCGCGGAGAGAGTTGTAAACTGTTAAAAAATAAAAAATAAAAAAGTTAACTGTCACTATTACGGGTTCGACACTTTATTTCCATGTCCGTCCACTAGTGCGATGTTCTGTTGAGATCTCCGGGGCCAAATTGTTGCCATAAGTCTCTATGGAAGATTTACCTCTAAGTCTCCTACTCTGTGGTATATTCTATTTAGAAACGATAAAACACTCTGTCATATGGTCTGCGTAGAAATGATGTGTTGACCCTTAAAAATCCCAGGCGAGAGATACTGTAGGTCAGAGACTATGTTCACAAAAACGGCATCTGAACCACCGTAACCGAAAAGTACTTTCTAAGTCATCCAGAAAAAACTGCTTTAGACATCACATCATCGAGATGTAAGTATTAACTATTTCTTCGGACCTTTCTATCATGTATGTCACATTAATCTTTTGAAATTGTTCAATTTGTTAAAAAATCTTGGAATATTTTTTAGAAGCTACCACGAGGTCAACCTTTATATATAGCGACACCCTGCCAAAACAGTAGGTTTATGGACAGACAACATGATTCAGGTTGAATATGTTCACCAAAATTTGGTAGACCCTCTCTTAAATATAAAATTTATAACTATTGGAAGCTGAGAAATAAAAAGATCAGGAATTTAAAATGTATCTTACCAAAAGTAATTGCAGATTGAATGATCATTGACAAAGGAAACCAATCGCCATTTATTATGAAGTGTTTTTCTGTGTAAAATATTGCTTACGAATTTTCATTAATTAATTGAAAGCGTCAGCACATGAGCGTGAATGGATTATAAAAGCAGACGTTTTGGACTCACATCATATAATATCAGGTCATATAAATCATAATTTTAGTTAGTACGCTCCGATCGATACCCCCAAATGCTGCACCAAAGACAAGAAGGTATAGATCTCAGCTGCCTAGGTTAACTCTGAAGAAAGGCGGAGTAGGTGAAATGATTTGGGTTACGTTTTCAAGTTGGGAACTTTAGGCCTACTCTTTAGTTACTTGTATACCTCATTTTAGTACCGTGAAATATCTTAACATCATTATTTAAAAGGCACTCTTGTACATGTGCATGGTGTTTCTTGACGGATATCGCGTATTCCACCTGTATGAAGAACCATGCCACAAAGCTGTAACCATGGCAAAAGTTTCAGGAACACGACAGTGTCATTAAAATGTTAAAATGGACAACTCAGTCCCCAGACATAAACCCAAGTGAACACCTGTAGTTAATACCGACATTTGACGTGCCCAAAGAACATCAAACAGAACTCATCGTTCTTTCTACGTCTATAAGTGAGTCACGGAGAAATTATCCTTGGCTGCAACCGGGAATCGAACCCAGATTCTTCCAGTTACGCGCCGGACATGCTTCCACTGCACCCCAGCGGCCTCCAATTCCTCCACACTCACATACACTAACTGCCAAGTCTGTGTGAGTCTGGAGGAATTGGAGGACGCTGTGGTGCAGTGGAAGCATGTTCGGCGCGTAACTAATAGAATCTGGGTTCGATTCCGGGTTGCAGCTAATGATAACTTTTCCGTGACTCACTTATAAAGATGGAAAGAGCGATGTCTTCTGTTTGAACACCGGTATGATAGAATGATAGAGCTATTATGAGCAGAGATTCACTTTCAGTGAGTGAGCATTCAGCAGCTGACGGACGTATCACGTCGCCTAGCACGAACATATCTGTAGAACGATATCAATACCAGGGTTATTTGATATCACATCTCATCGAAGCCGAGGGAGTTCCAACATGTTGAAGGACTAATGCAGCCTAACATATTACTAGGTTGGAGTTAAGAAAATTTGCGGTTTAAATGTATAAAAATATGCCCTTGTCTTTTAAAGACTCCAAGGGAAGTAATATGAAGATTGCCCTATTTTCATTTCCATATCACAGGAGCAAAGCGCAAATCCGTAATCATGGAAAAAATATTTTTCACTTACTGAGGTGAAATTTTGCAAGGCACAAATATAAATACATTTGAAATCTTGAAAAATCTTACTCAATGAAATGTAAAAATGGACAAATATATATCATCATCATCATTTCAACCAACCATTATCAATCCACTACTGGACAAAGGTCTCTCCAACCCTCTTTCACAACGGTCCGTCTTGTGCCAGTCTCCTCCATGTTACTCCCGCATACTTTCGAATTTCATCCACCCATCTTCCATGTGGTCTTCTTCTGGGTTTTGCTTGTCCCTTGGAATCTAATCTAAAATTTTAAGACAAATATATATACATACTAATATATATATTAATAAATTTTACTTTTTCTGAATGTTCTAAATTTATACGATTTTATTTAACTGAGAAGGAAAACTAACGATCCACGGAATAGAAACAAACGATCACTTCTTAATCGCAAAAGTCAGAAGTATTCGCTCCAATTATGCAATGTTGGTGAAATCAAGATGCACATTTCTTGAAGATCATGGACGTAATTTAAAATTACATACTGCAATTTCTTTCTGCTGGTTTGGATTTCACAACATTTCGAAAGATGTGGCTTAAATTTTCAAAGATCAAGTATCAATCCTTTTCGGCCAAAATACGTCAGAATTTTATCAAAAACTCTCATTTTACAAAAGGTATTATTCAGAAGCAGATGCATGAAGTTTTCCATGACTTCCGTTTACTGATATCATCTAAATGTTTTATGTAAGCCTTTAAAGTAAACAGAAAGGTGGCTTCAATTTCACATTTTCCGGTTAATTAATTAAATAAATGTATATATTACGCATATCTTTTGGTATATTCTATTTTTCCTTCAAAGGTATAATGGTAGAAGGAATTACCCATGTACCAGAATAATGGTAGAAGGAATTAAAAATGACTGCAGTTTATCTTTGCATTCCGATGGAAATACCGATGAAGGTTGATAAACGTAATGTTGAGTAATGCTAATGACTATTTCACAAGAGAACACTCACTAACATTGGTTTGGAAATTGTGGGTTTATGTGGCAAAGGACCAATCCTAAATGCTAGACGCCAGCTTTTCGAGCTGCCTGTTTCCAAACTTAGCAAATCGAAGTTATGCTAGAGAGAGAAAATATATCAACCACAAAGTGTTAGTGATCATTCCATTTGCTGCATATTAGTCAATTAAGTAGAATACTCAGAAAATCTTGGCATTACACTAAGGCAGGTAAAAGTATACATAAGCAGTTTTAAGCGGTGGAACAATATCGCAAGCTAAAAGAGGTGGATAACGGCGAGGAAACAATTGAATCGGTGTAAGTGATATAGAGTATATCTGACAGGAATTGATTACAGCGTCTCTAGTGACAAATTTACGTATTTTCTACCAAACACAAACATTTGATAGAGTACAAATGGAAATTTCGAAGTCGGAGATCGTCGTTTATTTTCTACGAATCTGTCTTATGAACTGAAGAAAAAGAAGGTTATTTCGGCTGCTCAAAGATTAAGAAAAATAGTGAAGTCATTGCTAACCGGTCGAGCACATTTGGTTACTTTCTAATAATAGAAGGATAGATCTTGACACTTCACGTCTATTACAAAATCATACCATTTATATATTTAATAAAATTGACTTTTTGAATATATTACCGCATATGATATCAAAAGAAAACCTTTATCAGCTAATGATGCAAATTATTTCATAAAAAAGGAAGATGAAATTGCTTTGCCACGCAAATTGCGCATTTGGATATATCTGATAAAAGACAGATCTATCTAAATGCGCTATTTCATTTCTACTTCAAGTCCGAAATTTTTAAAACGTTTTTACCTGTTTTCCGGGATAAAAGCAATATACGCAAGGCAAGCATGTTTACATAAGCAACAACCACTGTAATGTAAAGCCACTTTAAAGAAAAAGTTAGAATTTAGAGGAGAAGCAATGGTTCCCCCTATCTATAAAACCAAACTCTCAAAATCTGACTTTATGCATCATATCTTAAATCTGAAATATCTCTTTACTAATTAAAATTAAAACTTATGCAGAATGAAAATAATAGAAAAATGTTAAAATGCAGAACGTAAGAATGTTGAAAGGTGCCCGGAACAATATTTGTCAGACGACTAAACACAAAAGCGTTGAACACGGGCTTCTTCTTGTTTTAGCGTTGCAGTCTGCAGTCTGACAAACGATGAGTTCTTTTCTAAAGGGACCACGATACACGAAATAAACCATCGTTTTCTTAGAAGACATCTCATTACGGCGAACAGGAACTCATGGTCAGGACAGATATAAGTATCGGTGGCCTTAGGGAAATGTATGTCATCCCAAACGGTCTGACGGCAGTGAGATGTAAAGGGGAGACTCTCAGAAATATTACCCTACCCTGTGTTTCAACTGTCAGTGGTTTTTTGCTTTTCTTGGACGGTCAGGCTAGATCTCATAGAACAGGTTTAGTAGAGATCATGCTTTAATACGAGGGAACCGATCGTACAGAGTGGTCATCATGTTCTACTGAAAAAAATTCCACTGAGCATGCCTGGTACACTGTTAGCAGACGCAGTAATCCTTGGCCTGCACCTCTGCGGACTCTTCGTGAAGGTTAGACATTTCTCATTGGCGAATGACCCAAAGCAATAACGTGTTATGGAATTAATTGAATATTTAAATAATTTTAGGGGTATTAATGTTAATATGGGAGTACGGACTAATTTTTATGGATTTTTAGATATTGAGAAATTATAGCACTATTAATTATTAGGATAACCGTATAAAAGAATAAAAGAGAATAGGTATGAACATTTAATTCAGCTGAACATTGTGTGTCACGACTATCAAACAAGAGACAGAGATGCATTTTTGTTACCAATTCCTAACACTTTAACCCAACAAAGATTTATTGATTAGCATGGATTTATGTTATACAATAACCTACCTTTTCAACTAACACATATTCTTAATAATAATTATATTCGAAAGCAACTAAAAGGTATTTATTAATCAGACAACATACTTGTAAATTTTATATGTGCAGGACGTATGGCTTGACTACGTAATTTAGGGGAATTAAGATTCCCTCGGGCTATATACATACAGCCTTTTACTTATTTTCCTGCTCTGTGGTAACCCTGTACATACGTATACATATTATATATGGTGTTTTCGTATTATTTTATGTTATAAAATTAATTTTGAAATGCAACGTGCTTAAATATTGCCCCATAAAGAAAAATAAATAAAATGAAATGAAACGAAAATGAACGTCTCCAAGTCTTTCTGGATAACGTCATTAATTTCATGCTACACTGTTGTGCAGACGTCTTAGCAGTTCGAAGGTGCCACACATCTTGCTATAGGTCAGTTACAAAACTAATTTTTTTCTCGTTGCACGAGGGTCGTTCGAAAAGTAACGAGACTCATTTTACATGCTGCAGAAGCCCAATGCATTATACATATTTACACTTACACAATTTTGAAGTATTATCCCTCTAGATGAATGCACCAGTCCGACCTTTCTACCCAGTTCCGGAAGCTGTGTTCGAATTTTTTCCTTGACATATGATTCAGGATATTCATCACATCATTGGTCAGTTCAGTATTCTATGCAAACGGGCGCCCCGAAGATGAATTTTTCACTTCAGGGAATAGGCTAAAGTTACACGGTGCCAGTTTTGATAAACCCTCACGGGGTGTCATCATTTTCAATCCTATGTCTTCCATAACCTCCTGGGCAAACAAAGCACGATTTACAGGTGCATTATCTTGATGCAAACTTCAACCAGTTTGTGCATGTTCCGGAGTTTTGGGAAGCCATTGGACATCTGCATCAAATTATTAACCTCCTAAATGGACATTCGATGGTCTTCGCACAGGATTGACGCCTTAGGATTGGCCTTAACGTCCGTAGTCGATGTCAATGACTTTCCGGAGCATGGTGGTTCTTCAAGACACTCTTCACCATTCACAAATTTCTTGTACCACTGAAAAGCTCTTGTACGGAACAAATCATGTTCCTTATAAGACGTTTTAATCATGTAGTGCGTTTCTGTGGCGGCTCTATCAAACGCACGCCAAATTTTATAGCTGCGTTTTGCTTCAGTTTTAAATCAGTACTGGTGAACAAAAACTCGTCTAAAATCTATGACGCCTACTACAAGAACGGACTAACGGAGATTTGTAACGAAGTGTCGTCAAGTGATTGACTTTGCAGGTGTTCCGACAGAAACAGCTGCATTTTTCTGCGTGAGATGGGTTCAGCGCTATGACGTCAATCTCGTTATTTT
The DNA here is from genome assembly GCA_039090855.1 of Macrothele yani. NCBI lineage: Eukaryota > Metazoa > Arthropoda > Arachnida > Araneae > Macrothelidae > Macrothele > Macrothele yani. The sequence continues at coordinate 121,748,517 of CM077017.1, forward strand.
TGAACGACCTGCATACATATAGGACCATTGTTGTATATCATATCGCATCATGTGCATTGAATAAGGTTCCGTTAATTTTTTTCTCTTCCAGATTATAGAATACTCCACCGTATCTTATGTAAACTTATTATGTTACGTTCAAAAACGTCATTCGCACATGCTGTACTCTTGTTATATATATTTTTCAACTAATTTTGTGAGAAGCGTTCCTGAGGTACTAACAAAGAATAAACAATAAAATGGCCAAAATGCAAAACGATATTTGAACACACATGTATATCTTTAATTCCGAATCGTTTGCTAATGTTTTTCATTATAAATCAGCATTTTAACTGAGAAAAATTACATGCAATTCTTTAAACAGAGGAAAGAAAAAAATTGAAGAATGAATTTTCATAGATCCACAATATCCTAGAATAAAGCTGAAATTTAAATTGTTCCGTAAATTCCAGAACAAAATTCGATCTTTTATTTGATAAAGTTATTTCACATATTTGTTTAGCATAAACGAATTTGTGACTGAACTGATTTAATGCAGGTATGAGACCTAAGTAACCAAATTTTGTGTATTAGCAGACACTTTATTTTTCTTAAAATAAATTATAATTTAGAAACTTAAAACACGATTTTTATGTTATTCAGTCTATTTGCGATGGTGTGATACACTACCTGGTACTGAAATATCGGGAAGTTCCTTATGATTTAAGATCATGATGTTCAAGTATTCATCTCGGCCAACGTTTTTCTAGTGAACCAAGAGAAAGCAAATTTAATATTGTTGGTTTTGCGACGTAAAAGAAACAATTCAAATTTATGAAACCCCGTACAATTTCTGTCATATAGAAAACTAAGTGCTAAATACGATATACTTTACAGGTGGACAGACACCATACGTTGAATGTGCAGTCATTGTTATATAATGCCAAAACTTTGAAAAATGTGCTATGGCAGAGTACATACTTTGTACTGCTGAGTGTGCGAACACACAAACAAAGGTGCCAAATTTTCCCTTTTTGTCATTCTGACGCAATTCTGAGCTTTCCGTTTTTAGCACGTCATCCCATAATTCTAAATTTGTTAATTTTATGTATTTTACCCTAATTGACAAAAACGATAATTGTATCTTAACGTTAGGTAACTGCCTGACCAATAAAGTAGGTTAATAAAAGCGTCGTGATATATTGCTATCAGCGATAGTGGGAAAATGACATTGTAAAGATCACCTCCTGTTGCTTCTCTATGATATCATTCAACTTTTTTCCAATGTAACTGGTGGATAAAAGTACACATTCAAGAGGAAGTTCTTCGACAACAACATTAAAATAATCCTTGCAGGACACCCGATAATCCATCACTTTCAGAGGATCGGTTGATCCGTATCAAATACCAATAGAAAGTGACCCACACCAGTGTACTACCTTCAGAACATTTAGTTGTGATTACAAACCAAGCTGGGACAATTGGTCCTTCGTGTTCTCAGTAAATTTTCTGTCTACCGTGGGCACAGAAAAAGGTATATCTCGACTCGTCGGAGCGCGTGACGGTTTTCCTCTCTTACAGTATCCAGTCACCCTGTTCCTGACACCACTGTAGAAGAACTTTCCGTTTCTTCCTTGAAATCAGTGTTTTCCCTAGAGGCATGCAGCTACCAGTACCGATTATCTTCAATTCTCTGCACACAGCTAGCTGATATAAGGGTTTTGATAAGCCTTTATCGTTGTTTTGGCCAACTGTTGCCCACAGAAAATCGATGTTCCTCAATACAAACTTTCTTACATAACGCCGATCTCGTTCTTGATGGATTGTCGTCACGCTGCAATTATGCTTCTTAGACAAGCCATTCAGGTTGTAATTCCACTGATTACAGACCCGAGATATCTCACCTTTCGAAAAACCTGTTAGTCTTGCTAATTTCGAAATCTGCTCGCCTGACAGACAGGCACCAACAATGAGCTCTTTATCGAATTCCGTAAGAAACTTTATTTTTCTACTATGATCAACAATGCTAACGATATTTTTAAGCCGTCCCGGTAGCGCAATGGTCAAAGCGCTAGCCTCTGACCTGTGGCCCTGAGTTTATGAGTGACATGGATGTTGAGTTTGTATTACGGCACTGGCTCTCACTTTTTCCTTTAACCAGTGACCCTAAATTACGGACGGGCGACAGCTTATAGCCCATTGAACTGCTAATACCATGGCAAAAACGGACGGGGAAATGCGTACAGACTGAAAAGTGTGACAACTGCGTACAACTTTTTCATTGCATGTGGCATTTGTAGACAAACTCTTCAAAGGCAGGAACAGTCTTCCAAAAAGAGTAAACTGATACCCGAAATAATATAACTAGGTATAAAAATAAAATTATTGGTTTTGAGTGTATTTTGTTTGCATGTTTTTGGAACTTGTTGGGCGGTTGCTAAGCTGACCGTTAGACAAGGTTAATAGAATATAAGGCTAGCTCATCCTGCATTTCTCGCCGACGAGTAATCGTGACGTTAGTGAGTGATATCATCGTCCTAAAATCTGGATCGTAGATCCGAACTATAGCTATGTATGAAGATGTCTTGTCAATAATTTTTATAACTCAAACACAGAACAAAAGCTTACGCAAAAACATATTTATATTCAATACAGACGCAATTCACAGTCATATAAATATTTTACTGACGGAAATTTTGAAAATACTTCGCGCACATTTTTGTTATGCAAAGGGCGGATAAAACTGTTATACCGTTAAATGTTAATTTAATTGCGCAAAGGTAATTTTTATATAAATTCTGAAGGAAAAAGGCACCTATTATTGTATTACATAAAAAATTTCTGGTTGTACAGCCGAATCAGAACGTTTTAAAGTAGTTCTCGATTTGACGTATGTCGTTTTGCTTTGTTTACATACATCCTGAACACACCCAACGTGAATCAAGATAATTCACGATAAATTCTTCCAGAAATGGTTGAAACGTGTTCTCCTATTGTTTATCGCCTTATACGCCAACGTCCATTCATTATATGAAGCAGAAAACGCAACTCATCGGAGAGGGCAATCCTTTGCCAATCAGTGGAGTTCCAATTCCGATACTGCCGTGAAAATGTAAGCCACTTCTGCCGATGCACCTTCGTTAGCATAGGTGTAGTGACCATCCGTCGTCCCCGGAGTCCCATACGCAGAGTGGTTCGCTGAACTGTCATTTTAAACACACTTCCGGTAGCCACCTGGTTTATTCGGCCAGTGACTTTTTCACTGTAGCGTGTCGATCTGCCCTAACGCGCCTTCGAAGCCGTCGTTCAGCTTTCACATCAATGGCACGTGGTGCTCCGCAGTTTACAAGTCGCTCTTTCGCATTGCTGCAATTTCTCCAATCACGATACACTTTAATCACAACAACACGGCAATAATTCACAAACTGTGGTGTTTCCGGGCTAACCTTGGCCCGTAGGCCTATTATCATCCCTTTCAGCAAATCTGATAAATCGCTTCTTTTATCCATGACATCAACGAATGATATGTTTACAGAATGCCTACAGCACACCTTATATACCCTCCTAGCCAGCTAACGACATGTGCCTTCTTTCATTGGCTACGTGTTGTTCACGTCAAAAGTAGGAGGTGGTCTTAATATTGTGACTCGACTGTGTATTATTTTACGTATTACTGTCTAATAAAAAAATCAGAATACATTATGTATTAGTACAGTAATAAAAAAACTGGGATCTAGCCCAGCAGATTTTTAAGCACGCCAACGAACTCAAATCAAATATTTTTTTTATATAATACTTTTTTTTAGATATTTATTCTTTAAATTATTTATTTAATAATTTTATTTTTTTAAATACAGTCAAAACAAATAATTTAATTTTTATTTATTATTTCGGTTATCAATTTTATAATTTGAAGAGACTGTTTCATACCTAGTGTTTGTCTGCGAATGTCCCATAGAATGAAAAAGTTGTGAGCAATCGCCACTCTTCAGTTTTGTCCGCATTTGTCCCGTGCGCTTTTGACCGCGAACCCTAACAGGCAAACGAAACGCACATATTGCCTTTTATATTGTTGGAAATTGTAGCATTGAAAACAAATTGTTAGGCACCGTTCTACTCTGATTAATCGCTACTGATATGTACTTACGGTTGTTATGAGCAGAAACTGCAATGACGACCTGTCGAAATTGTGTACTTAAGGTTGTTATGAGCAGAATTTCCACGACGACCTGTCGAAATTGTGTTTCACTCTTGGTGTGAGCTCTCTGATATTCAAGCAAAATATCAGCTCCCTGATGCAGGTATCCAGTTTATATTCATTATCTTTTGGTTCTATTTGACACACAGATGATGAAGCAAGCAGTTGAATTCACGTGGGGCCTTCCAATGAATCCCTGCAGCGACCACGCATTCATACTGTTCTAACTAATGACCTGCTGCCGATCAGCGTAAACAAACAGCTAACGAGGGATTCCTGCTCTTTTGTACATTTTAATAGGAATATTCATTAATGAAGGCATTTCACATTTCTCGCGGCAAATAGTCGAATAATATTTGAGCCACTTGTGCATTGAAATCAGAGGCACAAGGTGGTTTGCTACGCATTTTTTTACACTTCCTGTTTGGTTTTATATCTTGGGCTTTTACAAACGAGCTCATGAGCTTTAAAACCTAGATCATGCACGGTTCGTTTTGATTTAGTGTTTCCACTGCAAGAATGAATTCAAGAAAGTGTAAGAAATTGGAAGAACCCTGCGTTGAAAGTGATCAAATAATGACATACCAAATATACTAACGGACAAACAATGAGGAAATATAAAAATGCTGATTTTTTTTTGATTGAAAGTTTAACGACAACGGTGAGCAACTCATTGTGCCCTAAGCAGTCGCCCGTTCAGAATTTAGTGTCACTGGTTCCAAGAAAGTGAGGGAGCCCGTGCAATAAAACAAATACAACATTCCTGCCACCCAGGGATTCGAATCCGGACCCATCTTGGACGAATAGTTGGTAATAGTCCAATGCTTAGACCACTGCGGAAAAAATAAAAATTGAAATTACCTTCTTATATCATTGCACTCTTCAAAACGCATTAATCGACGGTTCACGTGGCTTCTTCAAAGAGGAATATTTCTTTTAGTTGGGTGTTTAACGACCACCGTGAGTAACTGGGTGGGCTATAACCAATCGTCCGTCCCTAATTTATGACCACTGGTTCCAGGGAAGGAAGAGAGCCAGTGCCGAGAGAAAAATGCAACAGTCATGCCTCTCCGGGATTCGAACCGGTACTTTTTTTAGACAGATGGAAAACACCCAGCACTTAGACCAATGCGCAACCTGGGCGACGCGCAGAGGTAAAGAAGCATATCCTTTAAAGATTTCATGACATAAAAATCTGAATTTAAGCTCCTCATATATAATTGTTGTGAATCCATTAATCACTTTAATAGCTGACGTTAGCAAAAATGATTTGCGGTGTTTTGTTCTGCTGAAGGGGGTATTTCTTTTTCTTCACTAATGATCAAGGTATTCGTATATTTACATATTTTCAACCTTGATTAAATCATACGGTTTTTTTTTCTTCTTCATTTCCAGAACATAGACCAAAATTCGTTTACAACTACTGTATTAGAACAACGTCTGTGCGTTACCATCAATTTATGAATCTCCAGTTTTCTTTCTTTTGAACTCCAGGGTCCATGTCAGAACTACATTGCTGGCCACCCAAACTGCAACAAAAAGAAGGAAGCATTCGATTGGCCTGAAATTCGCAGCATACGTCGCCCGCGAAAGGACATGCAAGCGATTAGCATTGCAGGGTATGTGCAAATAAGGTGCGCCCGGCACGCCACCGAGAAGCACTAGAACAAGGGTGCACAGAAGGCCGGGTGTAAGTAGTGGAAGTGTGTTATACTGCCGGACTTCTGCGTGGGAAGCTTCCTGATGCCTCGTCGCAGAATACGGCAGTCATTTCAGCTCGTATCGGAGTACGACAGAGGACGAATAGTGTCTTATCGCGAAAGCGGTTTATCGTACCGAGACATCGGCACCCGTGTAGGACGATATCCAGTCATAGTGAGGGGAGTATGGGGTCGTAGGGTGCAGAAGGGACGGACGGACCGACGTGAGTGACTTCCGCAGCCGCGGCACACCATCGAACGAGAGTATCGGCATGTTGTGCGGCGGGCAATGACATCTCGAACGTTAGCGCAGGAATTGGAGTGTGTTGCGCAACAACCTGTGTCAGCACGTACCGTTCGGTGTCGTCTGTAGGAGCGGGAACTTGTCACACGGTGCCCATTGCTCCGATTACCATTGACGTTACGCCACCGGTGAGTGCAGCGGCAGTGGGCCATTGAACGCCGCACCTGGCCTACGTAATGGCACGACATTGTCTTCTCCGACGAATCCCGCTTTTGCTTGCAACACCACGATGGTCGGATCCGCGTGTAGCAGTACTGCGGCAAAAGACTGTATGACGCCTGCATTATGCATCGCCATACCTGTCAGTCACCTGGCGTTATGGTTAGGGGCGCAATTGGATATGACACCCGCACACCTCTGATACGCATCGCCGGTACACTCAACTGCCACCGCTACATCTCCGATGTTTTGGAGCTTGTCGTCCTCCTTTACCTGCAGGAGCTGTGAGCGGCCACGTTTCAACAGGACAACGTGCAAAAATTCTTCACAGCCCACCAAGTGTCACTGCTTCCGTGGACCGCCTGTTCTCCCGATATGTCGCCCATCGAACACGTCTGGTCGCTGATCAGCAACCGTGTGACCCGGGAAGCACCACCCGCGGCTACGTCTGAGGAACTGTGGAAACGTGTGGAAACAGCCTGGACCGATATACCCCAAGCCCACATCCAAAGCCTCTTTCGTTCGATGCCGCGGCGTGTAGAGGCCATTATTGCCAGCCATGAGGGCCACACGAACTATTTATGTCTGCGTGTTCCGCAAGTCGCACGGGCCTATAAGCTCAATCGTTTCATCGTTGTATCTGTTGTTATGTGTCCAGTAAATCTAGCTTTGCTATCTCGTGTCCTTGTTGATGTTGCATTTTGTTTGATTAGTAGTGTAGAAGTCTTCCCATCGTTGCTGGATGGCTGCGTGTATCGTTCATCATTTTATATCATTTTCAGTAATTTGAACATCTTCTAATAAGCATATTCTTTCCTTGTTATGATAAACTTGTTTCTAACTTCTTTAATATCTATATAAAAAATACGGTCATTTTCGCTCTCTTTTCACGCAGGTAGCAGATTGTTTTGTTCCTCTTTCAGCTCGAATTTTAGGTCAGTGGCCAGCCTTTTAATTTTAGTCGCTTTAATTTTAACTGTTTCTTTTCAAATGCGTTAGAAGTTCATTCTGTGGCTTGTTAGGTATAGTAGGCACACTGCTTTTTGGAGAAGTGAATTTGACAGTTTTCAGTATCCAGATATCACAATCAATGAATCGTAAACTCTACTTGTCATTTTAGCAGCTTTTGTTTTGAGCAAACACGTTGAAACGGGTTTATGTATACACTTTATTGACAAAAGTCACCGGACACCTAGAAGAGAAACACAACATAGCATTTATTTACATACATTAGTACGGTGTCGGTCCACCTTTCGCCTTAATGCATGTATTGAACTTTCGAGACATGCTTTCGACAAAGTTTTGGAACACAGCGATAAGTATATGCTTCCATTCAGTACATTTTGCTGCCGCAAACTGTTGCTTACTAGTAGGCCTTGGTTCCAAACTTCTTAAGCGGCGCTTCAATTCATCCCATCGTTGAACTATGGGATTAAGATCAGGAGCTCTGTGCTGGCCCGTCCACACACGATACGGGATTATCGACAAAAAAGGCCGTAACAGTCCTTGCTTTATGTCTCTGTGCATTATCCTGCTGGTACCAACAAGGCTCGGTTCCATAGTATTATCACAGAGTTTTTAGGGCAAAATTGTCCAGAAAACCGAGGTACATGTGCTGGTTTACAGGTTTGTCTACGATAATTAATGGGCCGGGACCATACAACGAAAGACACCCCCACATGAGTACACTGCCATCTCGAATATTGACCGCAGGTACAGTAAACTGTGGCAAAAAACATTCCCCGGCTGCCGCCATACACAAACACGGCCACCAGACTGATGGATCGTGTGTCTGGTTTCATCAGTCTATAGGACCCGTTTCCATTGATCTACAGTCCACGACAAATGTTATCTACAACATGCTAAACAAAGAGTAGCATTTCGAGTGGATATGAAAGGTTTATGAGCAGCCACACGACCACGGTAACCCATGTAATGAATTTTTTTGCAAGTGGTACGTGCATATACCGAGGTTCCAGCATTTTTACTAACCCGTACACTGAGGTCTTCTACAGTACTCTGTCGATTAGCTGTATCGATTCTCCTGAGGCTTCGACGTCCTCTATCACTGATTTTCTTTGGTCTGCCGGTACATTTTGCTGCTTCAGGTAACCTATGTGCCTTAAATTTATTGAGTACTTCCAAAACAGTTGACTTGGATATATTTAAACGCCTCTCGATTTCTCTTAGGGCAGCCCACTAATGTAACACCCAACAATCTTTATATTCTATAAGTTAGTTCTCTCTCGCTGCGACATTTTCATTCAACCTCACAGTGCGATCGATATAATCGCAGTCTGCTACAGGCTTGTTTTAATACCGTTTGCAGTTGTATCGCGCATTTTAACAACTCAGCGGATCCGTTCATTTGCTTTTGAAGGGGTGTCCGGTGAAGTTTGTAAATAAAGTGTATATCCAACTTTTGAAAATATATACCAAAGCCTCATTTTAAGGTACCTAGCAATTTCCAAATTCCTTACAACACGGTCTTTCACCTATCTCTAAACAGTGAAGGCCATTGTACACTCATCGTCAAAAAAATAGTTGCACCCAAGGGGAAACAACAGACACTAATGAAACTTGATGGGTAGGTTGACATCGTGAGACATGCAAATGATTTAAGTATCACGCTCGGCCGCGCATGTGACGCAAGCAAGGTGGGCTGGTAGCGTACTGCTTGACCGACTATATAAGGTCGTCTATTTGCTTTTGCTTGCCATTCTGACTCGTGCTGTGGTGCTGATTGTATCATTTGCAAATAAAGTATGCCACATAGAAAAACTCGGAAGCAATTGGAGCAGTTGGAGGAGTTAGAAAGGGGCCGCGCCATTATACTCCGAAAAGCGGGATGGTTTCATTGTCGTATTGCGCGCCATACCGGTCATGCTGATATCAACATAGCACGCTGTTGGATCACATCGATAGAACACGGCACGCAGCAGCGACAGGAAGTGTCTGGGAGACCTAGACGAAAAACGAATCGATAGGACTGATGCGTTGTTTGACATGCGCAGAGTGACCCAACAGACACGCGTGCGGATATTCAGCGAGCAGTGGTGCCCTCCATGCATCGTCCGATTAGTACCAGTGCCATTAGCAGACGGCAGCAGGACATAGGACTACACGCACGCAGACCGTTACGACGACTGTCCGTTAAACCATTGCATCGTCCCCAAAGACTACAATGGTGTCGTGCCTGACTGTCATGGAACCATTCAGAATGGTAGCGGTGATTTTAAGTGACGAGTTCCGCTTTTGCCTTAGAGAAGAAGACCAACGGATCCGTGTATGGAGGCATCCTGGTCAGCGCCAATATAAACGATTTGTTGTAGAACGTCACACGTCCTGGTGTAATGGTATGGGGCAATGGCCTACGATGCCATATCAATTTGGTGGTCATTACAGGCACTTTGATAGCCAAACGTTACGCTAATGAAGTCGGCCCTTTCTTTTTAAACGCTAACCCGCTGCGATTTTCTAAAATAATAACGCTCGTCCGCTTACTGCTGCTACCTCAAGGGCTTACCTTCAGGACACTGACACTCTGCCTTGGTCAGCTGCATAGACAGACCTATCGACGATTGAAAATACGTAGTATGCTAATGGACGCACTCTCCACACCCCACCCCTACCGTGAGATCCGCAGGAACTGCGTTAGAAGGTTCAAACTGCATGGAATGGCTATCGCAGGGCAACATTTCGGACCTGTTCAACTCCGTGCGAAACGTCTGGCATGCTGTGTGAGCAAAGGTGGCTGCAACGCCATACTGAAAGACACTACTTATTGGCATGTAGCTCAGTAAATATTGCCCATATCAATGTTAATGCTTAACCATTGATTGTTCCTGGTAACTTTGACCTTTCTCTCGAATAGCATTGCAATCCGATACGTCTTTCTGGGTGCAACTATTTTTTTGGCGATGAGTGTATATTTAAAGTTGTATTTTTCCATTTCGGCGAAATTTTATATCTACGAATCAGGCAGTATCGAGATTTGAATGAAATATTTGTGTTCGCCAATAATATATTTTACTTACAAAATGTCCCGCGGGCTCTTATGCTTTAAAAAATAGCTTTGTCTTACAAACACGGAGATAACAAGTTTACAAATTTTAATTTCTGTGTTGGAAATTCATTTCCACCAAAATTCAGCACGTACGCGATTTGTCATAATATCCGCAAAGTGTTCGAATTCTCATATGTCTACAGCACATCAGGCGTTCACAAAATAGGCTTTTAAATGTCTTCTACGTTTTGAGGGAAGATTTCTCTTGGATCTGTTTTTCCATCACATTTTCAATGTGGTTCAGATACTGGCTTTGTAAAAGCTAAGAGAAACGGTGGAAGTCACTATCATCCTACAAGATTCTGTAAATCACAGTCATATTAACTGCTGAAAATATCTTGCGCCATGAACAGTATCATTGTCATCCACAAAGCAGACGCCACCTGCTGGATAAAAACTCGGTCCTGCACGATGGAACAGATCAGCAACAATATTCAGATAACCCTTGGAGAACATTTCACCCTTTGGCAATATCGCACGACCTGTTACGTAACGACAGAACGTGCCTCGATCCACTACGTCACTTCCAAAAGCTAGGGTTGTGTTTACAAGGCAAGCTGGGCCAATTTCTTCAATTAGATCCCGCTAAACTCTTCCTCTAATATTGGTACAGAACAATGTGTACCCTGATTCGTCAGACCAAATAAATTTTTCCAGTCTTCTGGTACCCACTCACCCGGGTTCCTGACACCACTGTAGACGAACTTTCCGGTTCTTTTTAGAAATATTCAGACAAAAGGAGAAATCGTAATGATACTGCATTTATAAATTCCAATTGTAAACAACAACAACTACAGATTGTTGTTTCGAAATGGAATGAATTATTGTTTCATGATTGTTGTTTCCGCACATCCGCGATCTAAATTTTGAAGTTTATCACAACATTATTCCTAATCGTAAATGGTGACATAAAATACATCTGTCAAATGATTCGTATTGTAAAAATTGTGGTCTATTGGAGAACACTAAACACATTTTTGCTAAACGTGATTTTTGCAAAAAACAAAAACAAAAAAACATTTGGATATTGTTAAAGAATTACTTACATTTAAAGGAAGGTTTCCACAGTAAACAAATCTTATATAACGCACTTTTAAAATATAGTGATTAAAAAAGTTATGCAATTCATTATCTAATAGCACTTACAACATATAATCTGTGGAAAAATAGAAATTTAATGTCATTTGTTCAGAAAAACCGAAATTCGGATCAAATAAAATTACCATTAAATACGATTTTTGAAGAGTTCCAAAATTCGAAAATAGAAAATATTGTGCCAATAGAACTTTTAAAAAAGTTAATATTACTAAAACCAATACTTTATAAAAAAAGATAAAGATATCCCTAATATAATATTGGAATAAAATAACATTGAATAAGTCACAAATTTATAGTAGGATCTAGAATCAAATGTTCGTTTTTCATGTGTTCGGAATTTTCTCTTCCTGTGGCTATATTGTTTTCATACTCTCACCTTCATTCTTTAACGATTATTTTTTCCTTTTCCTTATATTTTAAAGTATCACTTCAGTATGGGTCTGTTCATAGTGCTCCCTGATGGGGTGATCTAAAAGATCTAAAAAAACAGTTAAACCTGATTCAGATGGATTTTTCCGTGAAGCCCCCCCCCCCCGCTCCTGCAGCAAAGATGTTTTGAAAGATTCGTAAAACTTTGTCTGTCTGACACACATGAAATTTATTTTGAATAGTATATCTGTGAGAAATATTTTAATATTGGTATATTAGGAAATATTTAAACATATATTGAGAATATTTTAATATTGGAATACTAAAAATATTTTGTATATTGGGAAGAAATATTTTAACTTGGTGTTCTTTGCTGTTTTTACCCCAGCAACTCGTTTAGAGTGCTCCTTACCTATCTATTCTGGTAAACAATAGCTTATTCAGCAGTTTTAGATAAATCTTTAGATTAAGCAAATGGCGTTAATGTGAGTAAAAGTTGTAATTAAATGTGGTTATGGAAAACAATAAATAAATATTTGACAATTCTTTATGAATCCCTCATGGTCGACTTTCATTAAGTTCAGGCATGGCACATAAAATAAAGGAACGAGAAAATATATTTGCATAGGACATGTGTTAAGAGGAAACAGCCTAGTGAAAAGAATGATAGAAAGGAAAATTGAAGGAAAGTGACCCAGAGGAAGGAGACGACTAATGATGGTTGATGAAATGGTGGGCGCAGGACGCTATCAAGGAATGAATGAGGAAGCAGAGGACAGAAAAAATGGAGAAGGGAACTTTCAGAGTTACCGTTGGACCTGTCAAGTGAAAGAACACTAACGATGATGATAGGCAGGCGACTGTCAATGTCAATTCTCTTCAACTCCCTACACATTGTTCGCTGAGACATGGCTCGGACACAGCCTTCATTTAGTGCTTCGGTCAGTTGCCGAACACAAGAAGTCCTGTTTCTCTGAATGGCCATCCTCTTCAATTCCTTACACATGGTTCGCTGATACGTGGGTCAGGAACAGCCTACATTGAGTGCTTCGGCCAGCTGCCGTACACAAGAAGTCCTCTTTCTCTGAATGGCCATCCTCTTCAATTTCTTACACATGGTTCGCTGATACGTGGCTCAGGAATAGCCTACATTGAGTGCTTCAGCCAGTTTCCGTACACAAGAAGTCCTCATTCTCTGAATGGGCATCTTCTTCGATTTCTTACACATAGTTTGCTGATACGTGGCTCAGGAACAGCCTTCATTTTGTGCTTCGGCTATTTGCCGTACACAAGAAGTCCTGTTTCTCTGAATGGCCATCCTCTTCAATTACTTACACATGGTTCGCTGATACGTGGCTCAGGAACAGCCTTCATTTAGTGCTTTGGCCAGTTGCCGTATACAAGAAATCCTGTTTCTCTGAATGGCCATTCTCTTCAATTCCTTACACATGGTTCGCTGATACGTGGCTCAAAAACAGCCTTCATTGAATGCTTCAGTCAGTTGCCCTACACAAGAAGTCCTGTTTCTCTGAACAAGCTTTCGCAGACAACAGCGATCTCGTTTCTGACATACTGTAGCTCGCCACAAGACAAGCAATGTGGGTTATTTTTCTACTTATTGAAGACTCGGAATAAATCACCCTTTAGGAAATCAGAAAGCTTTTCTTTTTTTATAATTGTCGCTCCAGCCAGTCAGGCACTCGCAATAAGCACTTTATCAATCTGAGAAAGATCTTTTGCTTTTGCCATTGTGATCAAGCAACAGTTACGCCTCTTAAGCAAAAAATGTGGGTTGCTTTTCTACTGATTAAAGACAGGGAATGTCTCACCCTTCAGGTAACCAATCTGATCTTCTGTTTAAGAAATACTGGCTACAGTTAAACATGCACTCAAAATAAGCAGTTTATCGAAATCCAAAAGATATTTGCTTTTCCTATGTTAGTCAATACTACTGACGATGCTAGTCTTAAAATAGTGCCGATAAAGATGAGAAGCAATTTTAAATAGCTGCATAGATATTACGTAGTGACGAACGTGACCACGTATTTTATAAAAACGCTATGTAACTGACATTGACGTGCATCTGTACAAAGGTTTCTAACTCAATCGCAGGTGTAAGCATATTTAAAATAAGTTATATATTTAGGAATAACTTAACCATGAAATCCCATTGCGGTCCAATTGTAATCCCCAACGTTCGAAACAATTTCTCTCAAAGCAGTGTCCTAGATTAATCTGGCAATGTTTTTTTCATAATTTTATTTCTTTTGTTTATTGAGATTTCCTGACGAACGTTACCGATAATTAAACCCTCTCCTGATACTTCATCTCAAATACCACAGTATATTAAGATAATAGAACGTAGTTTGTCACAAATATTTATTTTTAAACCCATAAACAAAATAAACTTTTTAGGATCAAAGGACTATGTTAAAGACAAAACCTCGTGTGGAATTTATCAAATTACATGTGAATGTGGCGCTTCATATACAGGACAGACCCGTAGAGCCTTGCGCTTTCGTTTAAAATAGCACAAGACCTACATTCGGAACTGTGACCTAAAGAAGTAAACGATGGCTAAACACTGTTACGAAAAGGACCATACATTTCTCTTTGAAAAAGGAAAACTAATTGAGAAGCCAGATTCAACCACCAAACTTGATATTTTGGAAGCTTTCCATATATATCAGTAGTCTGCGCAACTTGTTAATGACAAGGCATCCACCATATTTCTATCAAGCGCGTGGAAGCAACTAACCCAAACCCGCGATTGTAAACTCCGTTTATGATATCATATGCAATTTGAATATTTGCGTTCCATTCGTCCTCTCCTGATACGTCTGCAAAGATGTACTTTTCCCTCGATACACTGTAAAAATAACCTGAAATTCACATTACTTTTTTTCTGTGAATTTACATAAACAATCTGTTTTTTCAGGTGATCTGTGTTTTTCCTGGAATTTCAGTAAAACTTTCGAACATTGTGTTAAAATGTTTGTAAATTCACAGAAAAACTTAGTCAGAAAGATCTGGCAATGGTTTATAGCGTGACACGCATGCGCAGTTCGAATCCACCAACAAAAACAACGATCAACGTGAACAACGATCAACGTGAATGCAAACCCCATGTGTAGCACGAAACCTTTCTGGTAAGTACATTTTTCAGTTTCATTATGATTTAAATCAACTGCAGTTAATTGATTTCAGACATGTGCGCTGCTCTTGTAGTATATTTGAAATTGTGTGTGTTATACTAACATCTTCAAAATCCATCATTTACACAGTACGGGGCTGTTTACCAAACTATTTTGTTATGATATTTTAATTCACATATATAAGGTATTTTGGTAAACCTTCCAAATTGTAAGTTACATTAGAAAAATAACTTAAAATTTCATGAACAAGACGAAATTTCAATAGGGAACGTTGCCTGACCAAACCGATCCGCCTAATTGAAACGATAACAGGCAACTCCCAATACCAAATTTTCGAATCAGAAACCCTCTGGCCCTAAGGTTATTGTGTGATACAGAATGATATAGCGAAATATCGCAATCCTACGCATTTTTTATCGCATTGGTATTGTAAAGAATTACCAATCAGAAACGTGGTGAGAAGTAATTAGAATCGGCAAATTGTCAGAAATTTTTTAGTTACACAACCCTGAAAATTTAAACATCCAGCAGACACAAGTTTCCAAAGGCCCATTAGGAATACTGTTTTTAACGCCCCCCATCCAATTTAGCTTTCTTTTTGTAAAACGTTTAGCCTATATGTTCTAGCTATTTATTTTTTATTTTTTTTGTATCGATTTGCAGTTATGGTGATGCAGTGGTACGAGCCCCTTGGATAAGTTTTACTGAAAATCTAAATCCCTGCAAAATTCGTTCGGTTCCTATTAGGATTGAAGAGACTTTGGAATGACGAAGACTGAGAATTTGAAGATTTGTTTTCAGGACATTTCACATGAAAGCATCTGTAATGTGAAACAAATCCAGCACATTTGTGAAATATCTGACAATTGTTTTTTTACCGATATTCTAACTTATCGGACCGCAAGCGATATTTTCCAAAACAATGATTTTCCTCGAAATTCTGCATCAGCTATATTAAAAATCTAATTTATGTTCAATATTTAACGGTGAAACAACTTATCTATTGATTTAAAGGCCAAGTCTTAAGTATCGCTATCACGAACTTTCCAAATCAGAAACCAATTCGATGGCACTGCGGGTCAATAAAACGATGAGATGCGTAACTCGGAGTATGGCACTGCACCCATTAAACGAAGAGATACGTAACTTGGAGTATGACCAGCCAGAGTTAAAAAGAATCGCCAAAAAAATGAATTAAAGGTACCGACCGGTGTAGAATACTATGAAACTAAAATTTGTATTTTTTTGTTTCTCTACAAATGTATAAAAAATGCTAAAACTCCCACTTTTTTTTTTTTTTTTTATGCAGAACTGACATTATTTCATTGGAAATATCATACCATGAATTCAAGTGGATCTTCAAATTTCCGGTGTAAAATAAGCAAATCCGTTTTTTCGAGACTTAAGTCCTATTCAACTCATATAAAAATACACAAAAACATTACTAGGGTGCAGTTTCCTTGTGGTTTCATAACATGCTCTAGAACATTTGCTAAATATTCATCTTTGAAGACACATACTTCTCGTGACCATCTGAAACTTACACCATTGTATACTACTCAGATTTAATTAAAAATAGCCTGCTTCATACAAACATGTCAGTAACAGAATGCAGACTGAGCTTCCTTAATTTCACATGTTCAACTACGCATAAAAAGACCAGATTAAATTCCACGTCCTTGTGAGCAGTGTAGTATAACATTGGTAAATTTAGTAACAGGTCGACATTTTCATCGCACTTGTCTCAAAAACATACAACAAATTTTCTGACGGCCAATAAATTCAGAAACAACGAACTGTTACAACCTTGTACAATTTTTAATGCATGCAAAATAATGGGGAAAGGTGCAAAAATACAGTATTAGATAAAAGGAAAGAAATTTACGTGGGACTACGATGGTTTGGAAGAGTACATGCAGTAGGCCTAGGACGACGGGGTGAAGGTGGAGTCCGGTGAATGGGAGCTTTGTTTAGAAGGGCAAGTAATGAGCGGAAGATTACAGAAGAAAGTGGTTCCGCAGTACGCTGTCATAGAAGCATCTTGTAGGAATACGCTGAAGGAAACAGGTCGGCTTTACACAGCTTTGTAAACTGTGGTGTTGGAAGCTTTTTCAACGGTGTGAGTGGCTCTTTCCAAAGTCTCCATACTTCATTTCAGATTTCGTCAGGGCTTAAAATTTCATTATCAGGCAAAATACAATAAGCTCTTGACCTCCCTGCTATTGATATCTAAATTAAAGAAAACTCCTTTATTTTCAAAAATATCCGTTTCAGTGCGCAAAAATATCAGCTACACTATACGGAATAAGAGCACAACTACAAATGAAGTACTTGAAGAAATCAACTACCCCTGTACATCTTTGAAACCATAACTAAAACTTTAAGTTCAACCGGAACCAAAAGTTCTTACTCAACACTTCTTTCGTACATGAAAACATTTACATTCCTTCATTTGTTTCCATTCGGATACATTGTGAAACTAATAATGACATTCCGCACATTTCTTTCTCAAAAATTAAAAAAACAGTTTTTGAACTATTTCCACTTGCGCCACATTTCAGCACGCATCACACTCTTCCGAAGAATACACTCCACTTTTATTGTATTCTGGGCATTCACTACGAACTTCTGCTCCCTATCAAAACACGGAAGCTTCACGTCGTTGCCGTTAACAGCGCTTAAGCCTCCTCCCTCACCAACTGCTACACACCATCGTACTCCAGGTAAATACTTCGGGGAAATTATTTCACATTCTTTTAAGCCGCCCCGGTGGCGCAGTGGTCTAAGCGATGGCCTCTGATCATTTGTCCGTAAGTGGTCCGGGTTCGAATCCCGGTCAGACATGGATGTTGTGTTTGTTTTACGGCACTGGCTCTCTCCCTTCCCTGGAACCAGTGACCCTAAATTAGGGACGGGCGACTGCTTGTAGCCCATTGAGTTGCTCACGGTGGTCGTTAAACCTCCAATAAAAAAAATCACCCTGATGTCGTAACTTCGGGAGATATCTGGATATTGCGATATTGCAGAAGGATCGCATATACACCTGACTCGCTGGAAAGGGGATGTTTGTTAGTTTTTCTTTTAAGCATAGTAAACATAAACACGCAAAAATTTTATGCCCACATCGTAGTTCGCCTTCTTCATGCAGTTCTTGAGTTTTTAAGACACTTTTGGTTTGTGTAGGGAATCGAGCCGCCGTAGCAAAGCTGCGGGTATAGGAAGTTTCAACGGTACTTCAACAGACATGTCAAATTGGGATTTACATTTGAACACAAGGGATTTTTCACATTTGGTTCTGTACGAGTTCTACTCTAACAGATTCAATTTATTTTTTTGTTGGTGCTTTACTCTTACTCTGAAAATTGATGTCTTACGCTGAAAGTTCATGTAAAGGATTTCACAAATTTCAAAATTTTATGTGGTGTAAAAGTTTGATTCAGCAAATAACTCGAATGAATAACTATAAGCATTTAAATAACAAATATTAGTAGTTTAAAAACCTGAGCTTCCCACCAAAACTTGAAACAAATCGGTTTCAAAAGATGAAATTTTAAAATGTTCTGAGGTGTCCCATATTTGAATAACTAAAATTCACATCATATGCTTGCCTAAACCTTTATTACCTTTTTGAGAACTCTTTTAAGGCAGTGAGGCATTACACCCTTTAGAAGAAGAAAAAGCTGTATCACAAGCATTGCATTGAGATATTACTTATAGAAATATGTATTTAGTTTTAGTGAAAAAATACTGTCAGTCTTAAGAAATTGTTTTCAGATCTAACCAAATAGCTTTAACCGTTTCAATATTCATCTTTGGATTAAAAACATGACTTCTAATTATGAGTAGAATGCTAGCTACATTAAAAAACGTGGTTTCCAGAAATGTGAAAATAAGCATTCCTTTAAACTTTTCCACACATTTTTCCATGGAAGAAAAAACATTTGGTGCTAAGGTAATAATTATTTGGAAATGTACTTATGCGCTTTTGATGATTAAACATTTCTGACTAAGACCGTGTAAACATTTCACAGAATACACTGTAAAAAAAAATCTGAAATTCACATTACTTTTTTCTGTGAATTTACATAAAAATCTGTTTTTTCAGCTGATCTGTGTTTTTCCTGGAATTTCAGTAAAACTTTCGAACATTGTGTTAAAATGTTTGTAAATTCATAGAAAAACTTAGTCAGAAAGATCTGGCAATGGTTTATAGCGTGACGCGCATGCGCAGTTCGAATCCACCTACGAAAACAACGATCAACGTGAATGCAAACCCCATGTGCAGCACGAAACTTTTCTGGTAAGTACATTTTTCACTTTCATTATAATTTAAATCAACTGCAGTTAATTGATTTCAGACATGTGCGCTGCTCTTGTAGTATATTTGAAATTGTGTGTGTTATACTAACATCTTCAAAATCCATCATTTGCACAGTACGGGGCTGTTTACCAAACTATTTTGTTATGATATTTTAATTCACATATATAAGGTATTTTGGTAAACCTTCCAAATTGTAAGTTACATTAGAAAAATAACTTAAAATTTCATGAACAAGACGAAATTTCAATAGAGAACGTTGCCTGACCAAACCGATCCGCCTAATTGAAACACCAACAGGCAACTCCCAATACCAAATTTTCGAATCAGAAACCCTCTGGCCCTAAGGTTATTGTGTGGTACAGATACATATAGCGAAATATCGCAATCCTTCGCATTTTTTTTATCGCATTGGTATTGTAAAGAAATACCAATCAGAAACGTGGTGAGAAGTAATTAGAATCGGCAAATTGTCAGAAATTTTTTAGTTACACAACCCTGAAATTGTAACCATCCAGCAGACACTAGTTTCCAAAGGCTCATTAGGAATACTGTTTTTAACGCCCCCTTCCAATTTAACTTTCTTTTTGTAAAAGTTTAGCCTATATGTTCTAGCTATTTATTTTTTATTTTTTTTTTTTGTATCGATTTGCAGTTATGGTGATGCAGTGGTACGAGCACCTTGGATAATTTTTACTGAAAATCTAAATCCCTGCAAAATTCGTTCTGTTCCTATTAGGATTGAAGAGACTTTGGAATGACGAAGACTGAGAATTTGAAGATTTGTTTTCAGGACATTTCGCATGAAAGCATTTGTAATGTGAAACAAATCCAGCACATTTGTGAAATATCTGACAATTTTTTTTACCGATATTCTAACTTATCGGACCGCAAGCGATATTTTCCAAAACAGTGATTTTCCTCGAAATTCTGCATCAGCTATATTAAAAATCTAATTTATGTTCCATATTTAACGGTGAAACAACTTATCTATTGATTTAAAGGCCAAGTCTTAAGTATCGCTATCACCAACTTTCCAAATCAGAAACCAATTCGAAGGCACTGCGGGGCAATAAAACGAAGAGATGCGTAACTCGGAGTATAGTACTGCACCCATTAAACGAAGAGATACGTAACTCGGAGTATTACCAGTCAGGGTTGAAAAGAATCGCTAAAAAATGAATTAAAGGTACCGACCGGTCTAGAATATTATGAAACTAAAATTTGTATTTTTTTGTTTCTCTACAAATGTATAAAAAATGCTAAAACTCCCACTTTTTTTCTTTTTTTTTTTTGCAGAACTGGCATTATTTCATTGGAAGTATCATACCATGAATTTAAGTGGATCTTCAAATTTCCGGTGTAAAATGTGCAAATCCTTTTTTTCGAGACTTAAGTCCTATTCAACTCATATAAAAATACACAAAAACATTACTATGATGCAGTTTCCTTGTGGTTTCATAACATGCTCTAGAACATTTGCTAAATTTTCATCTTTGAAGACACATACTTCACGTGACCATCTGAAACTTACACCATTGTGTACTACTCAGACTTTATTAAAAATAGCCTGCCCCATTCAAACATGTCAGTAACAGAATGCAGACTGAGCTTCCTTAATTTCACATGTTCAACTACGCATAAAAAGACAAGATTAAGTTCCACGTCCTTGTGAGCAGTGTAGTATAACATTGGCAAATTTAGTAACAGGTCGACATTTTCATCGCACTTGTCTCAAAAACATACAACAAATTTTCTGACTGCCAATAAATTCAGAAACAACGAACTGTTACCAACTTGTACAATTTTTAATGCATGCAAAATAATGGGGAAAGGTGCAAAAATATAGTATTAGATAAAAGGAAAGAAATGTACGAGGGACTACGATGGTTTGGAAGAGTACGTGCAGTAGGCCTAGGACGACGGGGTGAAGGTGGAGTCCGGTGAATAGAAGCTTCTTTTAGAAGGGCAAGTAATGTGCGGAAGATCACAGAAGAAAGTTGTTCCGCAGTACGCAGTCATAGAAGCATCTTGTAGGAATACGCTGAAGGAAACAGGTCGGCTTTACACAGCATTGTAAACTGTGGTGTTGGTAGCTTTTTCAACGGTGTGAGTGGCTCTTTCCAAAGTCTCTATACTTCATTTCAGATATCGTCATGGCTTAAAATTTCATTATCCGGCGAAATACAATAAGCTCTTGACCTCCCTGCTATACTATGATATCTAAATTAAAGAAAACTCCTTTATTTTCAAAAATATCCGTTTCAGGGCGCAAAAATATTAGCTACACTATACGGAATAAGAGCACAACTATAAATGAAGTACTTGAAGAAATCAACTACCCCTGTACATCTTTGAAACCATAACTAAAACTTGAAATTCAACCGGAACCAAAAGTTCTTACTCAACACTTCTTTCGTACATGAAAACATTTACATTCCTTCATTTGTTTCCATTCGGATACATTGTGAAACTAATAATGACATTCCGCACATTTCTTTCTCAAAAATTAAAAAAACAGTTTTTGAACTATTTCCACTTGCGCCACATTTCAGCACGCATCACACTCTTCCGAAGAATACACTCCACTTTTATTGTATTCTGGGCATTCACTACGAACTTCTGCTCCCTATCAAAACACGGAAGCTTCACGTCGTTGCCGTTAACATCGCTTAAGCCTCCTCTCTCACCAACTGCTACACACCATCGTACTCCAGGTAGATACTTCGGTGAAATTCTTTCACATTCTTTTAAGCCATTGCGCAGTGGTCTATGGCGCTGGCCTCTGATCATTTGTCCGTAAGGGGTCGGGTTGGAATTTCGGTCAGGCATGAATGTTGTGTTTGTCTTACGGCACTGGCTCTCTCCCTTCCCTGGAACCAGTGACCCTAAATTAGGGACGGGCGACTGCTTATAGCCCATTGAGTTGCTCACGGTGGTCGTTAAACCTCCCAAAAAAAAAACATTCTTTTAAATTACTGTATTTTGGCAGCTTGCCCCATTATTTCGCATGCTTAAAAGTTTTTATGTCGCACTCTCCCCACACAGTAAACTTTTCCCTACTAAATAATTTAGGACGTTATATTACACATTTACCACAATGGTAAATTTAGTAACAAGTCGACATTTTAATCGCACTTGTCTCGAAAGCATACAACAAGGTTTCTGACAGCCGATAAATTCAAGAACAACGAACCGTTACAACCTTGTGAATATGTTGACAGTGAGAGTAACCTAATTAAGGAGAATGTAAATGAACTGAGTAGCAGTACAAACAGTAAAATTTCAGCCTTGGACATGAACACATCAGTTGCTTTGTTTTGTTTAAGGCTACTGGAGAAATTTTATTTACCTTCTTTTGTTGTCGATGTGATCATTACTGAAATGCTGAATATTCATGAAATAAATCAGGAGAATATTATGCAGTTCATAAGCAGTCGGTTGCAAAAAAGTAATCAAGTTAATGAATTTCAGATTTCTGTAGTTCTCCAAAAAGAACAAAAGCACGATTTTCTGAATCAAGCATGCTCAAATAGAGGTTTGATTGTTGTGACTATTTAACGAAAAAATATTTTTAGCAAATTTTCAGTTATGTTCATCCTGTTGCCATGAATTTAGGCAGAAATGGTGATAATAAAACATCTACTTTCTACTGCGTGCCAGTCTTAAAAAGTCTGGCAGTTTTAATACAAAATGCTTCTGTAGAAAAGCAAATCAAATCTCCACTTCTGTGCTCTGAAGAAGTTTTATCAAACTTCACAGATGGTACCATTTTCAAAGGTGTTAGGTTTTTTCATGAATCAGAAAATTTGAAAATTCTGCTGTATCAGAACAGTTTCAAAACAGTAAACCACCTTGGGTTTGGAAAAAAAAAGCATAAAATTATGGGAGTGTATTACACATGGAATATATATCCTTGGTTCAGATCAAAAAGGGAACTAATGCAATTAGTTCTGTTATGCAGACAGGTGGATTTTGATTTTTATGGGCATGAAGCAATATTCATGCCACATATGCAACAAAAAAGACCATATTTAATCTTTAAAGTGTTTACTAGATATTTACTTGTTACTGTATATTATTCGCCACTAAAGAAACTTTTGTTTCCCAAAAATAGTAAATGTTCACCAAATTTTAGACCACGTAATAATGATAAAGTGATAACCAGATATTAACTTCTCATCATTTTCTTAATTATTGGACAGTAAAAAACTGTGTCTCCCAAAAATACTAAATGTTCACCAAATTTTAGATGATATCTAATTTAAGATCAATAACCTGATATTGACTTGTTAGTCACTTTTATCATTTGTAAGCAAAATATTATTTACCAAACGTAAGACTACATACTTTTAAAACGGGAAAAATGTAATCATAATTACGTTATTCTTATGATATTGGAACTGAAATTAAAATTAATAATTCATGAATAAATCTAAAGTTCTTTTTCTGACCAAAAAATAACAGTAGCAGCGTTCGAATCACCCAGTGGTCGTGATTGGCCAGTAAAATCGGACCATTGAACTATTGATTTTACTGGCCCAGATGGCCAGGAATTTTTTTTTCCAATTTGTCACAAGTTAAAAAATAAATTTCTGTTTTTTTTTTACCTTGCTGTATGGTTTTCTTTTTAGGCTGCAAACTAATGACAGGTTTAAAAACAAATATTGGATATAATTCCATTGAAATGATACATTATTTTCTACATATATTGTAAATGTTGGTAAAATTTTCTTATTATTTTTTACAGACCAGTAGGCATTTTGGTGGACCAGTGGTTTGCCAATTCTAGTGGTCCACTGGGCCAGTTGATCTTATCCTAACCCTGAGTAGTAACACCCATATACCTGCCTGCAGTTACCTGTAAATACTTGTAGTTATAGGTGTTAAGCTAATACAATGAAAACTAAACTTTTAATGTGCTAAAGTTTTATTATAATAATCATGATATAGAAATTAGTCTCACTAATTATTAAAAATAAAATCACATAATAATCGTGAAATAAGAAATTATTGAATTAGTAAGGCTTTTTTTATTTTACTGT
Organism: Macrothele yani; assembly: GCA_039090855.1. Taxonomy (NCBI): domain Eukaryota; kingdom Metazoa; phylum Arthropoda; class Arachnida; order Araneae; family Macrothelidae; genus Macrothele; species Macrothele yani. The sequence continues at coordinate 121,772,908 of CM077017.1, forward strand.
CAGTCCTCTTTTACCTTTTTCCCTGATTGGTGCATTCTTTGTTTCAGCAGATTGTTCAACATATTTCAGGCGAATTGCTAACCCAACTAAATGTTTACAAACGTAATCACTGATATACTTTGGGCAATAATTGCATGTGCCATTCAGCCAATCAGTCTTGTCCTGTGGTAATTCTATTTCCCACTCGCTAAAATGTTGTTCCTTGTACTCATCGAACGTTTCCCAGGGATTGCCCGAAGTTTCACATTCCAATGAGTCACCACCTGAAATTCGTTTGGGGGCGGGACCTATAATTACACCGAAGAGCAATCGAATTAGAGACAGCTGGCGTTATGCAAATGTGGTGCTGTGGGTGGCCCTATAAACGGAATTGACATGACTTATACAACGATCTGACAATATAAGGAGTGATGCGACGGAAATCAGTAAGAGTCGGACGCAGTATGGGTAAGACGAAGGATCAAAGCGCATTTGATCGTGGGAAAGTTGTCGGGGCCCGACGAATGGGTCACTCCATCTCGGAAGTCGTGCAGCCACTGTGTCTCGGGTGCACTTTGAGTACGTTGAATCCGGTAAAACCATCCCTGCAAGGGCCAACTGCCATTGACAACAGCGTGTGGATGAGCGGGGTCATCGTCAGCTAGCTCGCATTGTAACAGCGGATAGACAGGCCGCAGTGCAAGAAATCACTCGGCAATTTAACGCTGGTGCACAAAAACGTGTAAGCAGCCACACCATCCAGAACCATCTCCTCGCTATGGGGTACAGAAGCCATCGACCCACGAGGGTACCGCTGCTGACCGCACATCACAGGGTGCAAACATTAGCGTGGGCTCTGGAACATCGCCACTGGACCCTAGACATGTGGGAAAATGTTGCCTTGACTGATGAGTAGAGATTCACGTTGGTACATGCGGATGGTAGAATACGAGTACGGCGCAAATCACATGAAGCGATGGATCCTTCTTGCCAGCAGGGTACTCTTCAAGCTATGGGGGTGGCATTATCGTCTGGGCACTGTTTACGTGGACTGAAATGGAACCCCTGGTACGTGTGACACCGTCTTTTACAGGTCAACGTTACCGGGATATCCTGGACGACCATTTGCTCCCATTTGTGAGTCTTCAACATCCCACTGGGGACCTCATCCTGCAACAAGACAATGCACCCTGCTATCGGTCCCAAATTGTATCCGAATGGTTGGATGAACACTAAACCGACGTGACCTCGCTTCCTTAGTTAGCTAGGTCACCTGAATAAATCCCATCGAGCTCATCTGGGATGCCATCGAGAGAGATGTTCGAGGCTCTGACCTTCCCCCTCTCATGAAATCTTCGTGAACTGTGGCAGCTTGTTGACGGGTCGTGGATCCGTATGGCTTCCCAAAGCTTCAGGTGTCTTGTCAAGTCCATGCCGAGACGAATCGCCGCCGTCATCAGGTCGAAAGGTGGTGCTACACGTTACTAGATAGGTATCTCTAATTCAATTGCTCTTCAGTGTATGCTAGCTAAATAATAATTTGATGTAATATTTTTATTTTTTTTATTTTGACAAAGTGTTTATTGCAACAACAAAGACTTTATTTTTTCAGCATTGTCGTGTAAATTTAGTGTTACACATTTGGTAAACATTTACTAAATTCGGTATAGCAATAGTATTTAAAATACAGGCATTACTAAAACAGTAGATACCATTATTATTTTAGTGACTCAAATTTCGTTTTTTGATCTATCATCATTTAGTATCTCAAAAGTATTTTTGATATTCATTATTTTTTTTTATTTTTTGGAGTACAGTGCTATGGGTTCAGAGTTTAATTTAGTAAACATTTAATTTGATCCCCTTATTAATGACCCGAAGAAACTAGAAAACGGAGTCGATCTGGGCACAGGTAATACAGTGAAAGGTTAAATATTTATTAATATTTAAATTTAAAATTACTTGTTTAACTTTTTATTGTATGAGATTGAATGTATTTTTCAGTTGAAAAAATGCTGCAAAATATTATGAAGTATAAGAAAGACATGTTTAAAAGTATGATTTCCCCTGCACAACACTTTTAATAATTTTCAAAATTTTACAACACAAAAATATTCTCAAAAGTGATGCTACTACTAATTCAAGAACACATGTTATTCTCTGAAATTATTTATTTCTATATACATAAAAGTGAAAGTATGTTTTGTTGGAAACACAAGGAAAGATACTGCGCACTTCGCAGTAGTCAAAAAGTAAAAAAAAAGTCCACACAAGAGAGGAAGAGAAAGAATTGTTTTGAAATTCTCTTTGCGTCGAGTGCGTGGTTCATCATATGAACTCTATACAGCCGCCCCGGTGGCACAGTGGTCTAAGGCGATGGCCTCTGATCATTCGTCTGAAAGGGGTCCGGGGTCGAATCCCGGTGAGGCATGGATGTTGTGTTTGTCTTACGGCACTGGCTCTCTCCTTTTCCTGGAACCAGTGACCCTAAATTAGGGACGGGCGACTGCTTATAGCCCATTGAGTTGCTCACAGTGGTCGTTAAACCTCAAATCAGAAAAAAAAAACTCTATACGCTAAGTGGCAACCGAACGGAAGTTGTTCATCAGCAGCTGCAATAATGCAAGCTTTAAAAAGAAATGAACCCTCAATATGTTATGTGTATAGTGCTCCTATTACGTTATTTTATTAAATAATAGTTTTGTTCATTTAATGAAACCATTATTAAAGGTGAGTTTGTTCATGCATGCAATAGTTCTCCTTTTCCAAAGTTTTAAGTCCGCCATTGGGGCATTGGGCTACTTGCTTCCGAAAGACATCAACGATAAAATGTAGATAAACAATATGTTTGTTCCGCATATGTTCGTAAGCGGTTTGATGGATTTACACCAAAATTGGCATACAAACTCTTAATCACCCAGATCAAAAAACAGGTATGACGATTTTTAGAAATTCCATCCCTAAGGGGGTCAAATGTGTTTTTATGAGGCCCTCTATAGACTGGGTGAAAGTCGGCTGCTGAAGTATTGCTCCATGTCAGAGCAACAGTCTTCAGGTGACGCCTCACTCCTCGCAAGTGTCCGTGGTACAGGCATACGGGAAAAAGTCCAAATGGCTATGCATCATTCGTGATGGTTTTCTAAGCGATTTGCTAGAAAGTGCCTTATCTACACTAGAAAGCTGAATGCGATGTGCAGGAAGTGTATTGTACATGTTTGCTATTTCGAGTTTTTAGGGCTCAGAACGGCCATTATAAATTGTGATAAGGTGTTGTCTGAACGGCAGGTGCAAATAAAGTACTGCTTTGTGATTCAGCATGGTGTATAATTTTGAAGTGCTCAAAAACAAACTTTGTCTATCCTGGACAATGCTGGGTACCTCCACTAATAATTGATAAAACATAAATTTTAAAATTGTTGTGGAGGAAACATTGGTTTTGAAAATTGTTAGTGTTAGTCATGCAAAATATATTTCCACTTTGTGTTCTCAGCTATAAATGTGCCTCAGAAATGGCAGCACTTGTAAGGAAAATCTCCTGTTTGTATTCTTGTAGCCACAGGGCAAGAATTCCTAACCAAAAAGCAAATTAAGTAGAAGTTAAAAATTTCCACTTCCCTCCACAACAGTTATTTATTTTACATTGCATTAATAAAGGTAAATAAACCCACTTGAATTTTTTTACAGCTTTTCCAGTACCACAGATTCCATTAAAAAATAAAATTTCAACGTTACTTTAATTTTATCATTATTAGTACTTGCAAAATGTCATGGACAAGATAAAATGGTTATCAAAGTTATTGGTCTGGGCTTGCAAATAAGAAATCCAGTTGTCTGCCAGGTGTGCAAATAAAAATGTGTTGGAAGGGAAAATTCATAGGTCAATTTTTTTTTAAGCATTAATGGAAAAAAAAAGAAGTAAAATAGCACAAGAAAAAGTTGCTCCGAGGTCCACCCTATCCCCCATGAATTCAGTACTGTCTCCCTAATAGTAAATCTTTCCCTGAATTCCGGCCCATACAGCAAGCCAAGAGGGAATGCCGTCATAAGTCATAATCCTTTCAGCGAGCATTGTTCCTGATCATCCTGCTTCCCATTGTTCCTGATCACTCTGCTTCCCGTGGAGACGACACAAAAAAAACCCTCCAACGCTGAAATATAAGCTGATACAAAAACAGTAAAGCCATGTTAAACACTTCCCAAAAACAAACTACCAAATACAAATAACCCAATGGCATGAATTCGTCGGTCGGTTGGGGATAGGTGTGGAATATCAAACACTTTTCTAAAAGTTATAGCTGCTTAACCTTAAATATGTATCAAATGAAACAAAAAGGTTTAAAGCAAACTTGCACCAACACTGAGTAACAAATCTCTCGGTGCTAGCCCACCTAGACTTGTGTGGCTTGGCCTCTATATATTAAAAATGGAATAACTATGTTTAGATGCAGAAACCTAACTTATTATTTACAACTCCTAGTTTAAAATGTAGTTGATATATAAACCTGTTAAGAAACGAATGCATGAATTATGCTGGAAGCCTATGAATTAAAACAAAAAACTTGCCTTTTATGAACTTTTGATTAATAATCTATGAAGATAACAACATAATAAACTGTTTGTGAACTTGCTTTTTAATAATCCTAGATGATAAACGAACGAATATGTACACTCCGTCAAAAACAAGGTTCACACATACGAGCAATACTGTTTTGTTTGAAATCATAAGAACCCTGCTATGACATCACGCTCGACAGCAGCGTCACACATTAAGGCTCGATCAAGTACGACTTCCTCCGGTCTAGACAGCATGGCATCACATCATTCGGAACAGCTATTCGTTCAGTTGGCCGCTCGCGAAGCACTTGAAGTCAGGAGACATCAGAACTTCGAATCTTCGTGGATGTTTAGTAATTATAATATTTCAGCAGGCTTTTAGATTAAAAAGGAAGGTCGCCCATCCTGCTACGGCAAAAAGTGGGTCCTCTGCAATTTCTATCATTGCACTTAGAATAATAAATATTGTTCTCTTTGAATATTAATTGAAGAGACGAGTTAAAAGGTCAACTGTTGCCTAAGTACAGTGGGTAAGCTTTGCTATAAAAAGTGCTAGGTTCTCAAGAAGTCTTTCCTCCATTGCACTACGAAAGGATAAATTTATAAAATAGGTATGCTGCCTTAATAAGTAGGCTTCTCTGCCTTTAGAGGAGTTTAAACTCCCCAATAAAAAGTGCTTTTCTTAGCTCTTTTCAAAGCTTAGGAAAACTTGGAGCAAAATCTGGATTTTTCGCACAAACTCGTGCTGAAAAACTATTTTTGCTAGGAATTGCGCACTAATTTATTTAGAATTAATTAAATTGGACAGCATATTCCTGGTCTTTAAACATACACAAGCACCAAAAAGATTTTCATTTCAGCAATTATTTTCGATAAATTCTGCATTTCTATGTAAAATGATGCAGATGCACTAAATAAAAATCTATGTGCTTCAGAAGTAAATTAAACAGTGAATTGAAGGACTTTTCTCAGATATAAAAGGCTACAAAAATAAAAACCTCGAACACCCAAAGCAAAATAGCCTTAAAAATAAAGATAGTAAGCAAAAAGCTGTAAATGCATAAAACAGCAAGAACTGGAGGAAGTGTGCTCCGCCCCTCTAAAAAAATCCAGAACAAGGAGACAAATTTGGTTCCGATAGAAATAAAATTAGATTATAAGAGAAGCATGCATTTTTCTCTAAAGAAAAAAAAAGTCCAAACGGTGCACAAAATAAAGTAGAAACCACATGCGTTCGAGTGACGTGGGAAGCTAAAAAAGTGGTTTAAATTCAAAATAGACTGCGTGGGGGTGGGGGTTAAGGTGGTTGTTGCAAGAAATCATTCATCAGAAAAGGTATTCCAGTAAAGAAAACCGTCAGCATTTATCCATACTAACTGGAAAAGCAGAGGGAAAGGTCTCGCTCAAAAGTGCAAGTCACCATAACACGGAGTACCAGTTAATGCGGAATCAGCGGAACGAATGATGTTACGTCACAATACCTGGATGCCATCAAAGGTAAAACCTTAAATATTTCCTTTTTTTCCTTTGGCCATCAAAATTCTTCATAAACAAATGCTGAAGGCCCATTTCCATATGCAGAAAAAGAAAAGAGCAGGAAGCGGAAATTCCAAATAGAAAGTGTTTGATTGCTATTTTATAATTCTGATGAAACATGATACTTTCTAGTTGCACATTATGGTATTAACCAAATCATGCCATTATACGTGGAACATATATAGTATCTGAAACAATCATTTGATGTTTCTGAATATTTCTGTTTCACGCGTTATGTTCTATGAAAGTTCGACTGGCTGATACGTAATGTCCGACTGTGAAAATTATTTGTGTGTCAATTGACCATTATAATTACGAAATACATATTAAGCGTATTAATGCTTACCACTTGCGAACTACCCCGCTTTCCTTCGCTGACAATGAAGGAAAGCGGAGTAATTCTCAAGTGGTAAGCATTAATATGTATTTTTTAACTATAATGATCAATTGACACAAATAATTTTCACCGTCGGACGCTACGTATCAGCCAGTTGAACTTTCACAGAACATAACGTGTGAAACAGAAATATTCAGAAACATCAAATGATTGTTTCAGATATGAAACATGATACATTTTGCCTGATAGAAGAAAAAAAATTCAAGTCAATGAATTTCTGATGTTGAGCATGTGTTGAATCCTTTTTTTTTCTATTTTTAGTATGTCTTTGTGAAGGAAGAATGAAGCGGGAATTGCTAAGAATGTTCTTTTCTGTTCGACCCATCAGATGCCCCGAAAGGGTATGCTAAATTTTTAAATTGGAGTTTTAAATCAAAATATTGAAATAGAGAAAGAGAAGGTACTTATGTGAAGAGGATTTGGGGTAGAAAATTTAGAAGCTAGAAGAAGAGGTAATGTAATGCATTACTGTCTTTCAAAAATTCTGTATCTGTTAATTTTTTCTTATTGGCCAAAGTGTAAAGATGTGTGATGTATTCATGTAGATGCAGTGGTATATTCAAGCTGGGGGAGGTGGGGGGTTAGAAATGTGACTGTCTTTAAAGCCTGTTAATAAATATGAGTGAATAATTACAAGGCAATTCTATATAATTTTGGTATATTGGTGTAAATTTGGTAGTTGTGAAAAGAGTAGTTATCCCATGCTTTTGTGATAATTTATTTCGGTGAAAAATATTTCCAAAATGAATGTAAATTAAGTGAAGGAACTGCTCAATGGTGTAGCTTGTGAAATATGAGTCCCTTCAAAGTTCACTTGGGCTTAAACCTCTTTTGGCCTTCTCGGGTGTGATGTGTTAAAATTAATGCTCAAATTCGTCTGTTAAAGAAATTCTGTGAAACAAAAAGTTCTTTTCAGCCAGGCAAGAGGCATCAGCTGCAAATAAATAAATACAGCTGAAGTCAGCTTTCTCACCCAATTTCTGAGTCACCTTTGCTCTTGTATTCAGTGATTCTAGGATAATATGTGCAATTTTTGTGTTTTGTTTAGTGACATCTCATACAATCCCCCTGGCAGGTCATTTTTTTTAAAACAAACTAGTCTATTTTATTTTTGGGGATATTGCGGCAGCGTAATTTATTTATTTAAATTTGTTTATCCATTATCATCACGAGCCTTACTAAGTTTTCTTTGGTGCATACATATATTTTGAGATATGATATTGCAATTTCATAATCATCAAGAATATTAATAATTTTAATGTTTAACCAAATGTACACAACAGTTATACATATCATTAATCTACTTTGCACAATATTTAATGCTATGTGTTTAATACTAATTCTTTGCATTTTCTGTTTTGCAGGGTGCTTTGCAAACATAAACCCTCGGAGGGGAATGAAAGTTCCAAAAAGAAGGTGCAGCAGCCTGCAATAGCACCTAGGGTGTTGCAACTTGAAAAAAAGATAAAAACATTGTTGAAACAATTTTTCAAATTTGGTCCAGTTTTAGAAATGAAATTGAAGCTTTTTTTCTGTACATAATCGGAAATAAAGTGGGGCACATATAATTAAATGTAGTTTGCTGAATCTTTGAAATCTGACATACGTATTTGCATTTTGGTATAAGAATAATTATAGAACAAATATCATGACAGACCATGAGTGTTAATACTGAAGGTTGTAAAAGAGCACGAGTGCTCCTCTAAAATCATCCATCTTTATGTTAATGGTCAAATCTCATTAATATTCTATGAAAACTGCAGTAATTGGATTTGATCTTTTTTTTTTAACTACTAGTAATGCACGGAAAATGCTAACACTCCTATATGAATCAGTAGCATTAACAGATGTAGTGTTGAAAATCACAATTACAAAATGTATCTACATTTATCTTTCCTGTTTATAAGCAATGGTAATTTCTAGTCTTAGTGTAAACACATGTAGGCATTTACAGAGCTTTCAGCTTGATGCAAGATGTTAATCATACCAGCTAGCTTTGAATAATCTGGTGGTTTTGGAGAAATTCAAATATACCTAGGAAATGTTAGCTGGCTAACAACATCTTTGAAAACAGCGGGCTGTGGGCAATTACAATTTGTAATTAATGTTTCATTTGTTTATTATTGTTGTGTCCTAGCATTTTTCTGTGCAGGAAAATAAAATTCTGGAACATTAAATTCCTACCAAAACACTTGAAGTTTTTTTGTTTTTTTATATGCTTACATAGTAGCCATGACCGATTTCTACTCCTACGAAATCTTTTCATTCCATTAAAATTACAAGTTGATTTATACAACAGCCATGTTTATAACTTGGAACATAGATTCAGAATAAAACCCAAAAGCCATTCATTGAAGTGTTGAGAACAGGCAGTTTTTTGTTTTAGTTTTTAATTCTACAATATTCTTCCAAAATTCTGCTGAAACAATGACAAAAAATTTTATTCACATAAGCTGGTGCTAAAAGACACTAAACATATGAGTGACGGCAACAAGAAAAAGTACAGATCTGCTATTGATCATACTGTCATTTCGTAAACAGAACACATGGACCATTAACATGTGGTATTTGTACTGTTTGTATAAGGTGGTTTCTAAAAATGAAAATCTGAAATATTCCTGCAAAAACTATTTGTAAACAACGGTTTTATAAAACAGATCTTCTAACAAAAAAGATATTGTGTGAAAAAACCTGCCAGTTCTTTTTAAATAAGAATTCCTGTAGGACGTTTTGTTGCCAGAAATGTAAATACTATTTACATAAACACAACTGACTAAAATATTAATAACAAAAGAAAAATTTTGTGGTGAGTATAAAAAAAAATATGTGTGGTAAGTATAAACCAAAATTTTTTAAAACAAAATTTGCCTGCTGAAAACAAATACTACTTACATAAACAGTTTATAGAAATAAAATATTATTGAGGTACTTTGCCTATTTAGTTTTCACACCTTATATTTCGCCTGGTTCTGTGTAAATACATGTTCCATGCGAAATGTTTTTGGGTGTTTTCTTACATACAATATTATATGGTACTCGTTTCGACCATAATGTGTGCAAAGAAATTATGTAAAAAACAATGTAATTTAACGGAAACCTAAATATCACGAAAATGATATTTGGAAATTAAAATTTATGAAAAGAAACATTGTCTGAATACATATTTTATTGGGAAACAGGATATTTAAAAAAAATTTCGAAGACCAGACCTAATCTGTCAGAAAACATCATTATTTTGCGGAAAAGTGAAATAATATAAAAGGTTTGTAATTAAATTTATAATTCTATCAGAAAGAAATAATTTGTGGGAAAACGTTATTAAACATAACGTTTCTATTTAAATAATTATGCCCAGGGAATAAATAATTGGATAAAATATAAAACATAATATTTGTAAATATACATAGTAACTGTCAGAAAACACAAATATTTTGTGAAAAAACATTACGTTATAAAACAGTTTTTGTAAATAAACATAATTATTCTATCAAAACACCGAATGTTACAAAACAAATTTTGTGAAAAAACGTATAAATTCTGTCCGAAAACAGAAATATTTTGTGAAAATGCGAAATGGTATAAAACAGGTTTTGTAAAATAACGTAATTATTTTGTAAGAAAACACAAATATTTTGTGAAAATACTGAATAGCACAACACGGTTTTTGTAAAAAAACGTAATAATTTTGTCAGAAAACGTAAATACTTTGTGAAAAGACAGAATGTTATAAAACTGTTTTTGTAAATAAACGTAATAATTCTGTCAGAAAACGGAAATATTTTGTGGAAAAACATAATTTTATAAAACGGAAGTTTTGTAAAAAAACAGAATTTTTATTAACGGAACGGAATTATTTTGGCAACTGTGCTGCCATAAGATTTTACGTTAATTCACGGAAAATTTTTTTACAGTGTAGGGTAATTTCCGGTTAGGTAAAATTATTCGATATCTTTAGTATCATTACGCAGATCTGTTTAAATGAATGAAATACTCTTCGAAAACATTAATTTGGTTATGATCTCAAAACCAGGTTTATCTTGAAATGAAATGTCCATAAATCTGGTCTCAAATCAGAATTTCAGTGTTGAACTGAAAATGATTTCGTTTTATACAGAGGTGAAAGTGTCTGTTTACACAGTTTCGTTTAATAGTGTATGATACTGTAGTTTAAAGGAGTTGTTGATTTGTAATCAGAAAATGTCTGCTGTAACCGCATCCGAAAAAGCGTGTTTTAAGCCATAAGCTGGTGTACAGTATGACTGATGGAGATAATACTATGTTTGGGGACAAAGGTAGGTTCGCAACTCTTTGCTAAAATCATGCCGAGAAACACCAAATTCTGCAAATCACCACTCTATTATCTACCAGTAGTTCTATGTTCGAACGTACGGAATTCTAACCAAATTATAAATGTCATCCTCAATTTTTTTTCAATTCCATACGTGCGCGAAGCTTTCACTGAAGCTATTTTGAGGCTTATCAAAACAAGCTGGGAGCTGAATATTTGGACGTATACTTCCATACAGATATAAGAAGGATGCTTTGTGGGACATTGCTTTTTACAGCAAATACGTAATTTGCGATAAAAATTTCCATAACCGCAACTGAAACACTAAAATTGGCTTAAGCAGACACATTAGTGTAACACTGAGAGAGAGTGAGAGAGAAGTTGAATAAATGAAATTAACTAGAGAATGTGGAAAGTAATATATGTAGTAGCTTTGTGAGCATATTCCAGGAAAAGCTGTCTGTATTTCAAAACCAATTAAATCGATTGTAAACATTTTATAGCAAACCACAGGCTGTAAAACAGTGTGTGGTTGCTACATGGAAGGTCAATTAAGTTTTATATCAAAGTACCACATACACTCTGTATTACGGTGTGGCTTTCTTAAATCAGCCGTTCTTATTTTCCAATGGACATGTTTTCCCACATCCTTTCAAGACATATCAAATAAACGCTCGATGAAAAACCGTGATCATGATCATATTTAGAGGATTTTAGGAAGGGAGTGTCTGACCCCAGGTCTTAAACAACCCTTAGAAATAGGAAACTAGGAGATTTGGGCTAGAGCGCCCCATAGGAAAGTGACACGGAAGCGAAGTAGAAAGGGGGAAGAAGACGCCCTTATTTATTACCGGGGGCCAGTACCCGGGGTCAGACAGCTTAACGTGCCCATCCGACGCACAGCGGGTATTTAGTGGATCGAGCGTTCGTACCTGTCTGGGATCGAACCTGAGGCCCTTCCCGTGGCAGTCACGAACGTTGCCCACTCGGCCACCCGCGGCCTTAATGATGAAAATCTATTTATTACTTCACAATATTTGTAATAAATAATCTTCATAATATACTGGAAGTAAAAGAAACTTCAAAATTCATTTTAAAAAGTTGAATCAACGGCCCGTGTACAATGACGTAGCAAATTCTGAAAATTGTGTGAGGATAAAAACAATTGACATTGGAAATTCAAATATCTCAGTTTTCTTAAAATAGTAAAACAAACTTTTTTCTTAAAAATGAAACGAAGCGAGAACGATTTCATTTCTTCTGTTCGAAATTAATTGCTGTAAAGCAATCTACACGAATAGGTTCGTGAACAAAAAAAACGATAAATTGTAGCGTTGTACTCAGCATTGATAATAAACCAAGACATCATATTTCATGTTTCTGAAAAATTAGCAGCACTGTTTATGTTGAGGAACAATTCATTACATATATGCATTTATAGAGGAAATTGAGGAAATATCGAATATCTGAATAGTATAACGTGTGTACAAAAGTTCTACCCGTTTTAATAGTTGAGAACATAAACAAACGTATTCATACGTAACATCTTATTCGTTTACATGAGTGCTATTTTGATCTGAGGCTTCTTGATATCTTTTCGTAGTATTTAAATTCCCTTTTACTAGAAGTCCGTTTTCGGGTAAAAAAAACTCTTGTAATGCAAGTTCGATATCTTCATCGATGGTTTTTCCAGCGGTATTGTTCTGAAGAAATAAAAAAAGGTGGTGGTCCGTAAGTGCAAGTTCTGGAGAACACGTGGGGTGTGGTAACACTTCGTATCTGGCGTCCAGGAATTTTCTCTGAGTAGCTACAGCTGAATGGGGTCTTGCGTTGTCATGGTACAAGGTGACGCATTCGCGATTTACCAGTGCTAGTTGCTTAGATTTTAATTTTTCTTTCAGCCTTTCCAACTGTAGGCAGTAAAGTTCAGTATTTTTCGTTTGGTTATGTACAACTAGCTCCCAGCAGATTTCCTCTTTGACATCCCACCTTACACTTAACAAGACTTTCTCGGATGAAATCCTCCTATTGAGTTTGATCAAGCAGTCCTTCGAACTCGGCATGTAGTACTTCGGCGCCTAACATTTCTGTAAACGACCAACTTTTCATCACCCATTGAACGAAAAGTGTATTTCTGTGACGCACAAGCAAATAAAGATAGGTCGTCATTCTGTGCGATCGATTTCTTGCGAATATGCCATGTGATACGCACTAGTACGAAACCCAAACGCAAGTATCATTCTTTCTACTGTTGTTCTGTGCACAAAAAAACTTTTTCGTAACTCTTCAACTGTTAAATGTTGGTCAAGAAGATGTTGAAGTCTTTTCAGAAACATCTAATAGAAGTCCAGAACGTGGTTGTTCTATTTATCTTCTGCATACAGGAAGTTCCTGTACCAAAGGCGACATGTGCTTTCGTATACATCATCCTCACCATACTACACTGACGGAAAAAATCCCAACACCACGAAAAAATAGTTGTAGAGGAATGAAATGACGGCAATACATTTGTATAGGTAACATATTTAATCGATTAAGGTTTCAAGATCACAGTTTATTGTAAGCGCGAGAAGAGCCATTTTAAATGTGAAATGCTGGTACATTAATAACCGGTGTAACCGCCAGAATGTTGAATGCAAGCACGCAAACGTTCATGCATTGTGTCGTACAGGTGCTGGATGTCAGTTTGTGGGATGTTGTTCCATGCCTGTTGCACTTGGTCGGTCAATACAGAGACGGTTAATGATGTTTGGTGGTGACGCTGAAGTTGCCGTCCAATGATGTCCCATACGTGCTCGATTGGGGAAAGATCTGGTGATCTAGCAGGCCACGGCAACATGTCGACACTCTATAGAGCATGTTGGGTTACAACAGCGGTATGCGGGCGAGCGTTATCCTGTTGGAAAACACCCCTGGAATGCTGTTCATAAATGGCAGCACAACAGGTTGAATCACCAGACCGACGTACAACTGCACCGTCAGGGCGCGTGGGATAAACACGAGAGTGCTCCTGCTGTCTTAGGAAATTGCTCCCCTGACCATAACGCTCGGTGTAGGTCCAGTGTGTCTCGGCCGCAGACAGGTTGGTTGCAGGTGCTCACCTCGCCTCCTTCTAACCAACACACGGCCATCACTGGCACCCAGGCGGAAACGGCTTTCATCAGAAAGCACAACAGATCTCCACTCAGTCCTCCAATGAGCTCTAGCTTGACACCACTGACGTCGCAAACGGCAGTGGTTTGCAGTAAGTGGATTGCACGCTACAGGGCGTCTGGCTAGGAGCTGTCCTTCAAGTAACCGATTTGTAACAGTTTGTTGTGTCACTGTGGTGGCAACTGCAGCTCGAATTGCTGCCGCAGACGCGGTACGATGCGCCACGGCCATACGCCGTACACAGCGGTCTTCCTCTCAGTAGTGCCACGTGGCCTGCCAGAACCCGGTCTTCTTGAGGCAGTACCTTCCCTTGACCACCGCTGCCAACAATCATGCACAGTGGCTACATTCCTGCCAAGTCGTTTAGCAATATTTCGGAAAGAAAATCCACCTTCTCGTAGCCCTATTACACGACCTCGTTCAAACTCCGTGAGCTGTTGATAATGGCTTCTTCGTCTTCTTAAAGGCATTCTTGACTAACATCAACACACTGCGTCGCATATCAACGATAACCAACGCTCACGAACGTTACAGCGCGTATTTACAGCAAACCTGCTTTGCATGTTCCGAGGGGCACTACTAGCGCAACACGTATGCGCCGAGCGCGAAATTTGCATAGACGTCATCTTAAAGATGTACTCTCACCGCCTACCAACTGTCGTTTATCTAACACAACCCCTCCTTGGTGTTTTGATTTTTTTGCGTCAATTTATATCTGACAATTCTAGCGGCAGGCTGCAGCTGCAGTGCTGCAGTTTTCTAACTCAAAAAGCAAACAAGGCCTCATGTTTTCCATCTGGCTGGACACAGTACCCTTGTGTGACTTATTTGCCAATGAGATTCACCTGCATACTTGGTGCCATTTCATAGCACACTCCGCGAAGCATTTTGAAATCACACATTCCGTTTGCTGTCGCACGTGTTGCTTAGTTTTATATTTGGAATTTGCATCATGAAAAAACGGGTAAAATGTTTGTACTCACTTATACTTAGCTCCAAAGATAAGCGAATGCGAAAAAGAATCCACCGTAAAAAATCTCCGTAGTTTCAACACCTTTTAGTCACGAAAAATATCTTCCTTTTCACTTTAGTTTGCTCTTTGGGAATAAAATTATGAACGTTTGTAGCGATAAAAAGCGGAAACAAATTTTCTCACTACATATGGCACAAATTATCAACTCACTCACTTGCTCAAAGCGAAATAGTTGAGAACAAAATTTCCGAACCGTGTCGCTGTACCCAAAGCAAGAGTTAACTTCCCAATTTGCAGGCATTAATTTATTTAAAGCAGTGGAACAAAGTTCACTCCTACACATCAGTTTATAGGATCAACACTAAACAGAGTGGGCACAGAATTAAAGAATTCATAAATTCGTTCGGAAGCGGAAATATGCAGGAGGAATTTCAATTAATCTTGGTAAAAAGGTTCTTTACATAACAACTTAGATTATTCAAGCAGAAGAACATCATCACCTTACAATTTCTTTATGTTATTATCATATATCATAAGGTTTGTAATTTACTCAAAAGAGCAGTTCATGGAATGATATTTAACGTCTTTATTTAATATTTGTGGTATTTTAATGTGGCGTATGATAATCCCTGACAGCCATATACTTCACAGTACTTATGAGGTTATTGTTGAGGTCTTGGATTAAAGCCCACTTTTCTACGAGAAGAGTTTTGACCTCTTAACTGCGCTACGAATAAATCAGAGAATCAGAACGACACGTAAAGTACTTACCTGCACTGCAAGGTGAATGTAAGAGCCACCATTTATCTTAAGAAAAGCTGACAACCTGTCCTTTCTTAAATAAAAGCGTCGCCGGTTTTAGAAACGCACACATACTTTAATTTAACAAGTAGTTGTTTTTCAGAACAGTGGCTAGGCGTTTCTGTCGTGCTACCTTGTGGAAATGAAAACTGCATAAAACCGTCAGTAGGCACTATCGAGAAAAAAATGACCATGCAAATTGAAAGCATGCGCGAAAAAATGGAGAAGCCAAAATATTATTGAGGAAAAGTTTATATATTCGTGAATACTGTTTCACCTAAACTGCTGAATTGTTGTTTCCAAATATTCTGAAGAATTTTCTCTACCAAAGAATAACATAACGTCATTTCTATTCCAAAAAATATTGTTCTTATGCTGTGAAATTGTATTTTGGAAACCAAGTTTTCTTTGAACTTTGAATTGTTTTAAAGTTTTATGATTTAAACTTCGTGTAAGGCATAAAAATCTGAATCATTATAGTATGATCATGCGCACAATAATTAAAAAAAATATTGTTAACAGATTTGATTAAACAAATAAATCGCAGACCTAATCGAGAAAAATTTATTTGCAACTAAATTTGATACAGCTATGGCGAAATAGATTTTCCTGTCTTTTGGAATTATGAAACCACTCAAAATATGTATGTCCAATTTTGGATAAATGAAAGTTGCAAATGTCGTACACAACTGTTCCATTTTAATGGAAACTTTACGCCGCAGTGATTCCCAGCATTTCAGTCTCTGGTTTTGCTTCATTTTTTGGTTAACTAACTTGTCAGACAATTTTAAAAATTTGGCAAGTTCTCAGAGGCTTCATTGGTTTTTCTTTTACCATGTGAGTATCTGTGCTCTACATTTGCATTTTGCCCTTCTCTTTTGAGTAAATAGGTCAAAACATACATCTAGGTGGACTTACTTTTCTTTCTTCCCTATTTAGGTAACTTCCTAATACAGACAACTTAGAAATCCACCGAGAGATGAACGAAATCTCGAGGCGAAGATCAAATTAGACACGACTGCTATCTTTGGTGACCACCGTCAACTCTTCAACCACTAAGGCACCCGTTTTCAAATTGCGTTTGTTATAGTAACCCAGGAAACCGCCGTGATTTGATGATTTTTTCTCTTTTAAACAGAGCACATATAGGTATAATACACTAATATTAAATTACGCGTGTAATATTAAATGCATACATGCTGATTATCAAAAACCTTAAGGAGAAAATCAGTTTTATGTTTTCCTGGTTCAAGTGCAGTTGTTGTGCGCGGTAACGAGCAAGACCACAAATTAGAAAACCGAGAGATCAGTGTATGCCAATGAGTTGATACCAAGGGTTGTCTCCTGAGCTAAGGGTGACACTGAAACTTAATATCATTTGTTTTACAGCTCAGGAGAAGTGATATCTGCAAAACATTGTCACAGTGGATCCTGGGCTAATACGACGAAAAATGTTATTAATATTATTTCTCTGGCAGCAGGTAAAGCAGTGAGGCAAACAGAGAAAATAGAGCTAGTTTTCAACTTAAAGTTTTCATTATCAGCATGCATGCATTTTATGGTACACGATTGCTTTCGTATTAAAGTACTGTACCTATTCGTGCTATGTTTAAAGGATAAAAATGGGTCCCATCCGGGCTGTGTTTTCTAGTTACTCTTAAAAACGCAATTCGCAGACATGCCCTTTTGAGGTACAAGAGTCGATGTTCGTCAGCAAATGTAACTACCTTGCCTTACAGCAGTCTTCGCCGCGACACTTTGCTGCATCTCCCGGTGGGTTTAAATGTTTTGTGTATCAGGGTATTACCCATATATATTTTACAGCGTAATGATTTTGTTGAAATATATTCTTTTTGGCAACGGAATTCTGTCTCTCGTTTCCCTTATTCCATTTGCACTTTATCTTTTTACATTCAGTTTCTGTATAAGAGTTTTCCTTACAGGAATATCGCCAGAACTAAATATGCCTTATTCTTATTCAATTTCGGAATAAACTTTAGTCTCTCACCATTTACCTCTGTCTCGTTTTGGCATTAATCGCTGTAATCATATGTTTGTACCCAAGTAAAGATCAAGTATTTTTAAAATGTAATTCTATAACTACCATGTAATAAAAAATAAAAGACAGAATCCGTTACAGACAAATCAAATCTCATTTTGAAAAAGATGTTGAGAGTTAATATTGTTTTTGGCAGTAACAGTCAAAAGGAATTAAGTACCCTTCAGTCAATGGAAATCGCAAGGTTCAAATTTAACTGATGCTTCAGAAGTTATGTGCTTCTATAAAATAATTGGGGATATTTATTTGCACTTTTTAGTTGGAAATTGTTTTTATATTTCTTTTAATTGGGCAAAATATCGTTTGTTAATTCATTTCAATGATATTGTAAGAAGTGCTTGATAGTTTGCCAAGTGCTAAGTACTTGCTCTTGAACTTGTGCCAGTGCAGAAGAAATTGCAGTTCTCTTGTTTTGTGCCTAACGAAACAGATTTTGCCAGCACGAATATTATTCAAAAATTCTCATTAGTTGATATGTTTTTTTTTAATAAACGCATTTATCATACCCTATGCGTACAATCAGTTTCTATATAAATTTCCTAGATATTGTTTCTTCTTACATATTTCAACGGTGATTGTTTTTTAAGTTTCCTGATTTATGTCAATGTAATTCACAGCCAAAATAAACAGCGCCATATTGTTTGTCGCGCCGGTGGAAGATTGAAGTTTCGAAATAAATTTACCATAGTTTTTATGAGTCATGAGCTGCAATATATTTGTGTAGTGAAATTCAAACAAAAAAATGAATTCAGAGTAAAAGTAATTCAATAAATTTCTCAAAATGTTTTACTGACTAGACTCATATTTCTTATATAAAACCACAACAATGTGTGTTACCCTGCTAAGGTGATTCAGAAATAAGTAAGAAATGTCGTAATATTCGATTAGAGTTAATCAAAGTTTTTTGAGAACTATATAGCATACTACATGCGCTTGCTGCTCTTAAACGTAAAGATGCTATACCTGAAACGGCAGAAGTAGCTCTTTACATTGCCGGGACGAGTGTGTCAGTGTTCGCTAAATAGAACTATTGTGCTGCTTCAAATGCTGTTAAAACTACGGCAGGTTTTTCTTTTATTTATTTCCTTTGGCATTTTATCATTTTGCCTGTTTTAGTGCCACGAATAAAAATCATTCGTAAAAGTAACGTCTTCTCAAAACCATGACAGTTGCTTCTAAGAACAGCATTCCAAAAGTTGAAAATTAAAAATGTCGTTTCAATAACATTGTTTTTAGATATCATTCATTTGATCTTAGTTATATTATGCTGCAAAATATTTCAGCTGATATTTTATATATTTAAAAAGATTGCTGTGGAAATATTATTCGATGTTTAAACTTGCTTTTTTAAACTTTCTAGAAGCTGTATTCTTATTCATAATAAGTTTAGTTCTGCTAAATTCTGTAATCATTATATCGTAGTTTGTGGCCGTTCGTCAGACGCGGGTACGGGTTCGAACATCGGTGAGGTATGGATCCGGTGTTATTCAACCGTCACTGGCTATCCCTCTTTCATTGAAAAAGCCGTGCTAGGTTACGGATGGATGACTGTTTACTGGGGGTCGCGTTGCTCACCGTTTTGTTCGTATCCCTCAAAAACAACAAACAATAGCCACACTTTCGAAAAGACACTAATCGGCGTAAAATTCCATGCACCAAGAAATAAACCGCGCGATTAACGAGAAACTCGACGAATAGCTACGGGGAGGGCAGACATGCAAATGATTAAAAGTTCGTGTGATTCCGCATGTCCTGGTGTCCAAATCCGACGCTATAATTGCAATCCTTGGGGTTATAAGGCACAGCGCAGGGGACTCCGCATTCGGGCCGAAGTCCTCGGTAAGGGTCAGGGGAAATCCCTGAGCAATAGACATGCCGAGGAGCCGCCATAATTGTGCGTACCGGACTGACAGACTTTGAACGAGGCTGTATCGTCGAGATGAGAGATACAGGATGGCCAGCGCGCCGAAACGACCGCTATTCCGGCCGATCGGCGAGTGTGGTGCGATCGTGTTGGGAACAATGGACACGGGAAGGCACACAGACAAGGCGGGACTGCCTCTGGACGACTCAGAAACATCGACTGCAGAGAAGACCGTGGAATCTTGAGGGCTGTACGCACAGATGCAACGACGTCCTTTTGTAATATCCAGAGACATGTGGCAGCTGTGCAAGAGACGCCTGTGTCCGTCAGAACCATTTCCAGACGTCTGGCAGAGGCGAATCTTCATGACCCATACGCTTTCTGCCGGATGATCGTCGGCTTCGAATGCAGTGGTGTCAGCAGCAAGCAACGTGGAAGGCTACGGACTAGTGACGTATAGTATTCAGCGACATATGCCGCTTCTGTATGGAAAAGTACGACCTCCGCGTCAGAGTCAGGAGGACCGCGGTTCAGCGCTAAAATCCCCAAATTCACTGTACAACGGCACACGTCCCGAACTGTAGGCGTATTGTTTTTTGTGTGAGATTGCGTATGACAGCCGGACTTCCTTCGCACTGATCCGAGGGACGTTGAGAGCCCAGCACTAGGTACAGGAGATCCTGCGGCCCAGGTATTGCCTTTCTTGGTGGACTAACCCGGAGCCATTTCCGTACAGGATAAAGCCTGTCAGCAGACGGGTCGAGTTTCATAGGATTGTCTACGTCATGCTTCAATGCTTCCGAGGCGTGCCAGGCCGCCAGATCTCTCGTCCTTTGAGCACGTGCGGGACCAGATTAGACGCCAGTTTTCTCCATGTCCCAGTTTTCGTGATTTAGAACATCAGTATTACGAAGTGTGGGCCAATCTGTCCCAGGATAACGTACGGCGTCTCTTTGACACAATGCCGGACCTTATAGTCACATGTATCCGAGCACGAAGTGGTCCGACGCGGTACTAACGCTGACTGGAATGTGTATCCTATGTCAGCGGAAAATCGTCCTGCTGCTGTGATATTTCAATCGCTTCTGTCCTTGGTATGTAATATCTCACTACTAAAACCCATTTCAATTCGACGCCTCCGACTTGGTACTCTGATTTTTATGACAATGAATGTATAATTTCCTGTGACGTCCAGGAAAAGCAATGCGCATTGAATTTTTCATTCACAAATTCCTTTATCGTAAATTCGTGCAAATGATCACTGATACAAACTTAAGAATTCTTAATATTTGAAAACATTTTGCATTGCTTTGGAGCTTTATAGCTCCTGTATAATATATGAATTATACAAGCAACGGTTATCGTTACCGACTTCTTTTTTTCATAGGACGCTATTGGCCTAGTTTATCGGAAATTTGCTCAACCCTTCTGTCTGTCTAAAATACCTTTGCCACGATTCAATTTTCAGAAATCAGGTTAGAAAAGACACCAAAGATTAAAAACGTATAACATAGATCAGATCATATGTAGAGGATTTTAGTAAGTGAGTGTCTGACCCCAGGTCTTAAACAACCCTTAGAAATGGGAAGCTAGGAGTTTTGGGCTAGAGTGCACATTAGGAAATCGACACCTAAGCGAGGTAGAAAGGGGGAGGAAAACGTATTTATTTAGTACCGGGAGGTAAGTACCCGGGAAGGAAAAATAATGAAATCACAACCTTTTTATATATTTTTTTAATACATTTCTGAATCTTCGACACCAAAATTTCAAGTACATAATATTAAAAATTTTGGAGCTCAAAATGTTTTGTCAGTACAATCGTATGTAGAAAGCACATGAAATTCTTTCTTTTAAAACACATAAATTACAAATCCTACAATATAAATTCATTAGACTAATTGATCTCAGATCACATCCTAATACCCGACGTTTATTAAATTTTAGAACAAAAGTATGTCCTAATAAATATAATATACTTACTATTACTCAACTATACTATTTTAATCTTGGTAAAATTATGTTCAAATGAATTAAATATAATTTACATTCAGACCTCATATTTCTTAATAAACATGCACATTCGTATGAAACAAGGAATAAACTACAATTTCAACTTATTTTTCCAAAAACGGAATCAATTAAACTTACTCTACATTACACAGTCCCTCAATACTGGAATTCTTTACCTAGCAACTTGACTAACTTAAACAATTTTAATTTATTTAAAAAAACTCTATCCTCTTTTTTTTTTTTTTTTGATTGGAGGTTTAACGACCACCGTGAGCAACTCAATGGGCTATGAGCAGTCGCCCGTCCCTAATTTAGGGTCACTGGTTCCAGGGAAGGGAGAGAGCCAGTGCCGTAAGACAAACACAACATGAATGCCTGACCGGGATTCGAACCCGGACCCCTTACGGATGAATGATCATAGGCCAACGCCTTTGACCACTGCGCCACCGGGGCGGCCTCTGTCCTCTACAATAATTAAAGAAAAGAAGGGATTGGCAAAACGTCTTCTGATTGTCGGACTTGATACGTCTATCTGTTGTTTCATTTGTTTTTTCTACGGAGAGTATATGGCTATGTCAGGCCATTTTGACCTTTTCCCTTATCTTCCCTGTTGTTCAAGTCTATGTTCATTTATGTACTGTCATTTTTTTCCCACTCGTTTTTTTTTCTTTCTTTTCTTCTAGAGCATGTAAAACCAAAAATAAATAAAAAAAATATATGGAAAATTTAGAGTTAGATCTGTACAACAGGCAGTTAGGCGACAAAAAATTATTTCGGTTAATGTATTGGGTTTAAGTTATTTACGTACATTTGCTAAAAAAATATTTTGTCTCCAGCAGTAGGATATTAGACCAAACGTTTCATTATCATTTTTTATTCGAAAATTTTGGAACCAAAGTCTGTAAGTAACAGCATATATTTTCTATTGTCGGTTACGTTAAAAAAGAAGAATAAACAACGTTACCGTGGCCTGAGTCTCACTTAACTGAGCCTCATGATTCTTATTTTCTTTCTTTCATTTGCTTAAGATAGACTTAACTGCAAGTAATAAAAAATGCTAACTGCTTTGGATTAATATTTATTGCAGATGAAAATCCGATTTTTGGCGTAAATGTGACAAGGATGGTAAGTCAGATAATATCCGAAAACTTGAAAATTTTCATCGTCCTGGAGCGGGACTCGAACCCGCGTCTCCCAGAAAACGCCTGAGTATGCTAACCACTACACCACCCAGAACGACCAAGTTTCAAGTTTCCTATTTGGTTCAAATTTCATGTTTTCTTCTGCTGAAGAATCATCTATACAACTTGAAATTTATTCGATGTAAAAAAATAGGCTACTTTTACAATCATACTTAGTGACACTTTCAGTAGAATTTACAAGTTACTTGCGTTATGTGTCTCACGGATTTATTTTTCCCTTGCATTTAAGGACACGTTTTTGCCTAAATGGGAAAAAAAGGGGTAGAAGGTGTGCTATAGTCGGAGCAAAAATATGATGAATTCAATAAATTTATTTTAACACATATTTGAATTGAAGTACATGTTTTAAGTATGAGTCTGTCACTGCATCAGTTTGTTTACATATATTGTGTGCCATATATACGCACTTCCTTATCAGCACACATAAATGACTCAAATCCATCAGAAGGTTACACCAAGAAAATATGTAATATAAGAAAACACGTTGCCGACAGAACCGGGGGTTTGGATGTCAGAGAACTAAAATTGTGTTCCATTTCCTACAATCGGGGGACAAAGTGAAAATACAAGTTTGTCCGCAACTGCCATTAAATCCGTACCCCCTCAATCCGGAGCAAGTCCCTCTCCCAACTGAGCTATGCGGACAGAATATCTCGCTGCATATTTGTCCTCTTGACACATGTTTTCATGTCTGTAGTACGTCACAAAATCTTGTGACGTACGTGTTTCTGCGGGTCAGAACTTTATTTCCGGCAAGGGGAGTACCAACATCATATTACACAGGTAGTTATATATATCATCATCTTTATCATCATCATTGACAACCATTATCAATCCACTACTGGACGAAGGTCTCCCCAAGTTTCCTCCACAACGGTCTCTCTTGTGCCAGTCTCCTCCATGTCACTCCCGCATGCTTTGGAATTTCATCCGCCCACCTCCCATGTGGTCTTCTTCTGGGTCTTTTCCTGTCACTTGGAATCCAATCTAAAATTTCGGCTGTCCATCCATGGTCTGTCCTTCTGGCAGAATGCCCAGCCCATTGCCATTTCAGGGATTTAACTCTAATCATGATGTCTTCCACTCTTGTCATTTTCCGGATCCACGAGTTCCTCTTCTTATCTCTCCTGGTTACACCAAGAATGCACCTCTACATGCTTCTTTGAGTTGTCTGTAGCCTTTGTATGTCTCTTTTAGTTAAGGTCCACGTATCTGCGCCATACGTAAGCACTGGAAGGATGCATTGATCAAACACTTTTCTTTTAAGACATAATGGCATATTTCTCTTGAAAATTATGCTGTTTCTTCCAAAAGCTCTCCAGGCAAGTTTTGTACACCGATTAATTTCTTCATCAAAGTGACCCTCACTTGATATCTGCTGTCCAAGGTAAACGTACGTGTCTGTTATCTCCAGCTTTTCCCCATCAATCGATAAATCTTCATTTCTTGTAAAAGCATTGAACATCACTTTTGTCTTCTGAAAGTTCAGTTTTAATCCCACTTCTTTACTCTTGTCAGCAAGTTCTTGGATCATACACTGTCATCAGCAAAACGAAGGTGGGTGAGATAATCTCCATTAACTTTTATCCCTTTGTTTTCCCAGTTCAGTGATTGAAAGATATTTTCCAATGTGGAATTTAACAGCTTCGGAGATACCTTGTCTCACTCCCTTTCCAATTTTTATGTGTGTTTTATTTTCAAACAGCCGAATTTTTGCACTTGTATTTTCATAGATGTTATTAATAATATTAATGTATGCATCTTCAATACCGCAGGATTTCAAAGCCATTGTAACTGCTGATGGTTTCACCGAATCAAAGGCTTTTTCATAATCGATAAAAGTCATGCACAATGAAATTTCATATTCTCTCGCTCTTTCAATTAGTTCTCTCAGTACGTGGATATGATCTATTGTGCTGTAGCCACTCCTGAATCCAGCTTGTTCTCTCACTTGAGCCATGTCCAGTGTTACCTTCAAGCGGTGTGAAAGAACTTTAGAGAAGATTTTATAAACCACTGATAGGTCTGTAATTCATGAGATCCTCAATGCCACCTTTTTTATGTAGAAGGGTCATTGTAGCGTTGTTCCACTCCTCAGGAATCTTCCCTTCATTAAGGCATCGAGTGAAAATTTGGGCGAGTACTGTATCGATTTTCCACTTTCTTCTTGTATGATGTATACAGTAATTCCATCTTCTCCTGGAGCTTTTCCCCGCTTCATGTTCTTGATTGCATGTGAAACTTCTGCTGGGAGGACTGGAAGAACTCTGGTACTGGCACCATTCATAATGTCTAGAGTACATGTATCGTCCCTTTCATATAATTTGGAGTAGAAATCTTTCACTCTTGTCAAAATTTCGCCTCTATTTCTTGTTACAGAACTATCTTCTTTTCTAAGTGTCATAATCTGTTTTCTTCCCTTACTGAGATATCCCTTTGCTATCTTTAGGCTTTGGTTGTTTTCAATTGCTTTCCTCACTAGTTCACAGTTGAATTTAATTACGTCTTCAGTGATACTTTTTCGTACTGTCTTGCATAGCTCTCTCTCTTTATATATATATATATATATATAAAAGGGGCTCTGACGACCGCCCATAGCGGTATAACTATACCATCGGGATCAGAGGAAATTCTATCCCACACTCACCAACCCGCTTGGCCAGCGTGGTGAGTTATGGCCAAACCCCTCCAAAATGATTCCACAACTTAAATCTTGGCCCTCAGTCTCCGGCAGCTGGAATGTACCTGGCCAAGGCAGCGGCCAGTTCGACATGAAGGCAGAGGGTGCTAAGAATCCCCGGAGGACCGGATGCAGGGGTGACATGGAGGAGACTGGCACAAGACAGACCGTTGTGGAGGAAACTTGGGGAGACCTTCGTCCAGCAGTGGATTGATAATGGTTGAAAATGATGATGATGATGATGATATATCATCATCATCATCATCATTTTCAACCATTATCAATCCACTGCTGGACGAAGGTCTCCCCAAGTTTCCTCCACAACGGTCTGTCTTGTGCCAGTCTCTTCCATGTCACCCCTGCATATTTTCGAATTTCATCCACCCATCTCCCATGTGGTCTTCTTCTGGGTCTTTTCCTGTCCCTTGGAATCCAATCTAAAATTTCGGCTGTCCATCGATTATCTGTCCTTCTGGCAGTATGTCCAGCCCATTGCCATTTCAGGGATTTAACTCTGATCATGATGTCTTCCACTCTTGTCGTTTTTCGGATCCATGAGTTCCTCTTCTTATCTCTCCTGGTTACACCAAGTATGCACCTCTGCATGCTTCTTTGAGTTGTCTGCAGCCTTTGTATGTCTCTTTTAGTTAAGGTCCACGTCTCTGCACAATACGTAAGCACTGGAAGGATGCATTGATCAAACACTTTTCTTTTAAGACATAATGACATATTGCTCTTGAAAATTATGCTGTTTCTTCCAAAAGCTCTCCAGGCAAGTTTTGTACGCCGATTAATTTCTTCATCAATGTGACCCTCACTTGATATCTGCTGTCCAAGATAAATGTACGTGTCTGTTATCTCCAGCTTTTCTCCATCAATCGATAAATCTTCATTTCTTGTAAAAGCATTGAACATCACTTTTGTTTTCTGAAAGTTCATTTTTAATCCCACTTCTTTACTCTTGTCAGCAAGTTCCTGGATCATACTCTGCAGCTCTGATGGGGTAGTTGCAAAAATGACTACGTCATCAGCAAAACGAAGGTGGGTTAGATAATCTCCATTAATCTTTATTCCCTTGTTTTCCCAGCTCAGCGACTGAAAAACGCCCTCCAATGTGGCTTTAAAGAGCTTCGGAGATATGGTGCCCCCTTGTCTCACTCCCTTTCCAATTTTTACGTGTGTTGTATTTTCAAACAGCCGAATCTTTGCACTTGCATTTTCATAGATGTTATTAATAATATTAATGTATGCATCTTCAATACCGCAGGTTTTCAGAGCCATTGTAACTGCTGATGGTTTCACCGAATCAAAGGCTTTTTCATAATCGATAAAAGCCATGCACAATGGAAGTTCATATTCCCTCGCTCTTTCAATTAGTTCTCTCAGTACGTGGATATGATCTATTGTTCTGTAGCCACTCCTGAATCCAGCTTGTTCTCTCGGTTGAGCCATGTCCAGTGTTACCTTCAAGCGGTGCGAAAGAACTTTAGTGAAAATTTTATAAACTACTGATAGGAGGCTGATAGGTCTGTAGTTTCCGAGATCTTCAATGTCACCTTTCTTATGTAGCAGGATCATTGTAGCGGTGTTCCAATCCTCAGAAATCTTCCCTTCATTAAGGCATCGAGTGAAAATTTGGGCGAGTACTGTATCGATTTTCCACTTTCTTCTTGTATGATGTATACAGTAATTCCATCTTCTCCTGGAGCTTTTCCCCGCTTCATGTTCTTGATTGCATGTGAAACTTCTGCTGGGAGGACTGGAAGAACTCTGGTACTGGCACCATTCATAATGTCTAGAGTACATGTATCGTCCCTTTCATATAATTTGGAGTAGAAATCTTTCACTCTTGTCAAAATTTCGCCTCTATTTCTTGTTACAGAACTATCTTCTTTTCTAAGTGTCATAATCTGTTTTCTTCCCTTACTGAGATATCTATTTGCTATCTTTAGGCTTTGGTTGTTTTCAATTGCTTTCCTCACTAGTTCACAGTTGAATTTAATTACGTCTTCAGTGATACTTTTTCGTACTGTCTTGCATAGCTCTCTCTCTTTATATATATATATATATATATATATATCATCATCATCATTTTCAACCATTATCAATCCACTGCTGGACGAAGGTCTCCCCAAGTTTCCTCCACAACGGTCTGTCTTGTGCCAGTCTCTTCCATGTCACCCCTGCATATTTTCGAATTTCATCCACCCATCTCCCATGTGGTCTTCTTCTGGGTCTTTTCCTGTCCCTTGGAATCCAATCTAAAATTTCGGCTGTCCATCGATGATCTGTCCTTCTGGCAGTATGTCCAGCCCATTGCCATTTCAGGGATTTAACTCTGATCATGATGTCTTCCACTCTTGTCGTTTTTCGGATCCATGAGTTCCTCTTCTTATCTCTCCTGGTTACACCAAGTATGCACCTCTGCATGCTTCTTTCAGTTGTCTGCAGCCTTTGTATGTCTCTTTTAGTTAAGGTCCACGTCTCTGCACAATACGTAAGCACTGGAAGGATGCATTGATCAAACACTTTTCTTTTAAGACATAATGACATATTGCTCTTGAAAATTATGCTGTTTCTTCCAAAAGCTCTCCAGGCAAGTTTTGTACGCCGATTAATTTCTTCATCAATGTGACCCTCACTTGATATCTGCTGTCCAAGATAAATGTACGTGTCTGTTATCTCCAGCTTTTCTCCATCAATCGATAAATCTTCATTTCTTGTAAAAGCATTGAACATCACTTTTGTTTTCTGAAAGTTCATTTTTAATCCCACTTCTTTACTCTTGTCAGCAAGTTCCTGGATCATACTCTGCAGCTCTGATGGGGTAGTTGCAAAAATGACTACGTCATCAGCAAAACGAAGGTGGGTTAGATAATCTCCATTAATCTTTATTCCCTTGTTTTCCCAGCTCAGCGACTGAAAAACGCCCTCCAATGTGGCTTTAAAGAGCTTCGGAGATATGGTGCCCCCTTGTCTCACTTCCTTTCCAATTTTTACGTGTGTTGTATTTTCAAACAGCCGAATCTTTGCACTTGCATTTTCATAGATGTTATTAATAATATTAATGTATGCATCTTCAATACCGCAGGTTTTCAGAGCCATTGTAACTGCTGATGGTTTCACCGAATCAAAGGCTTTTTCATAATCGATAAAAGCCATGCACAATGGAAGTTCATATTCCCTCGCTCTTTCAATTAGTTCTCTCAGTACGTGGATATGATCTATTGTTCTGTAGCCACTCCTGAATCCAGCTTGTTCTCTCGGTTGAGCCATGTCCAGTGTTACCTTCAAGCGGTGTGAAAGAACTTTAGTGAAAATTTTATAAACTACTGATAGGAGGCTGATAGGTCTGTAGTTTCCGAGATCCTCAATGTCACCTTTCTTATGTAGCAGGATCATTGTAGCGGTGTTCCAATCCTCAGGAATCTTTCCTTCATTAAGGCATGGAGTGAAAATTTGGGCGAGTACTGTTTCGATTTCTCCACTTGCTTCTTGTATGATGTCTACAGTAATTCCATCTTCTCCTGGAGCTTTTCCTCGCTTCATGTTCTTGATTGCATGTGCAACTTCTGCTGGAAGGACTGGAGGAACTCTGGTACTGGTATCTTTCATAATGTCTGGAGTGCATGTATCATCCCTTTCATATAATTTCGAGTAGAAATCTTTCACTCTTGTCAAAATTTCGCCTCTATTTCTTGTTACAGAACCATCTTCTTCTCTCAGTGCCATAATCTGCTTTCTTCCCTTACTGAGATGTCCCTTTGCTATCTTTAGGCTTTGGTTGTTTTCAATTGCTTTCCTCACTAGTTCACAGTTGAATTTCCTGACGTCTTCAGTGATACTTTTTCTTATTGCCTTGCATAGCTCTATATATTCTACTTTGGAAGTCACGTCTTCTTTAGTTGTCCTCATCTCTCTTCTTTTTTGCATCAACATTTTCGTTTTTCCTGATAAATTGTTTACATGCAACTTGTTCTTAGACCCAGCTAATTTTGTTGCTGTTTCCATAAGAGCTTTGGTTACTTTTCTGTTAACTTCAGAGATGTCCACTTCTTTCGATTTTAGGCCTTCTAAAGCAGAGAACCTGTTCTTCAGTTCCAACTTGAAGGTATTATGGTGTTTTTTAAGGTTGGTTATGTCAATAGATTTTGTTTGTCTTATGAGCTTGCCACGTACAAGTTTAGTGTTGAGGTGCATCTTACATCTCACCAATCTATGGTCACTATCTGTGTTGAACTTGTTTAGCACACAATATATATATATATATTTGCTCTACGGTGTATTTCGATGAAAGGCTGTCGTATGTGACTTTTTTTCAAGAAAATGCAAAGGCTGAAAGAACTAGCATTTACTGAGTTAGCTTTCCATTAGAAACATATACTTAAAAAAATGGAAGAGTTTATACATGGAATCAAGCATTCTCTGTGCGTAACTTGGCCAATGGCCGGGGATCAGCTCTATCAGTTCACGGTAATTCCGTGGATGAGAATCAGCAGTTTTTCCACACCTCGTTCTATAATATCCCAAAAATGTTCAATTGCGTTACACTCAGGGGAGTTTGGTGTCCAAGACAATGTGGGGAGTTCGTTGTCGTGTCCCTCCAACAACTCAATAGTTCGACAAGCCTAATGACAAGTTGCGTTGTCCTGCTTAAAATAGCGTTGTGATCCGTGCAAAAATCCTTCAGATATGGATGGAGACGTTTGGATAAATAGCCTCTGTAACGTTCACCATTCAGTGTTTGCGGGATCATATACCAAGGACCTAGGGATAGACAGCAAAGCACTCCCCAGACGAGAACCGGACACCAAATTAACCAGCCTGTTGAATTCAACATGTGCAACCATGAGATATGGCGTCATGCTATTTGCGCCATATGCGTACGCGCCCATCAGCATTGTGCAAGTGGAAACAGGACGTGCCACTCCAGACTACATTTTTTTATTAGTCGGGGGTACATTACTGACTCCCCTTAGTCCATGCGAAGTAGGTCCAACTGCACCGGTGTTGTACTGGCGTTTAAGGTGGATGACTGTTTAACTTTGTTGCCTAGATACCAGTCATTACACCGGACGCTTATCTCTAGGATCAACCGCGCGTGGCTTACCAATGCGAGTTTTTATGCCGGATGTATCTGCAAAGTTAATCCAGTTATGATACAACCTTGATAAAATAGCAGTAGAGCAGCCAACAAGTAAGGCTATTCCAGAAATATTGACACCTGTCCTGCGGGCCCCAACAATTTCGCTGCCATTAGATTAACTGTGTCGATATCATTGGCAAACATTTACTGATTACGTTCGGAGGATAAGTATGCACAAATTATAGTAACCGCACGTGCCGTAAATATCACGTCGTACTTCGTTTCGCTCCGAATATGTAAAACGGAAGTGTTGCTAATGCAAAGCTAACTCAGGGTATTTAAACGTTTAAAAATTGTGTTGATGTTTCTGAAATGTGGAAACAGGCAGGTGTTAATTAAATCGTCTTAGGAATTGCTGTTCAACATGTATTAGAATGAATGTTTCAGTAAAAAACTCTAAAAAGAAAAATTGTTCATAAAATTTTCTGTCTTGTTAAACCTTAAGAGAGCAGCACAATAATTACATGTAGTGAATGTTAACTCACTTATTTCTGTATAACTGTAAATTGGTAAAGCCTCGCAATTTTAAGAAATCGTAAAACTATACTACTAACCTGATTTATTGGCTTAATAGTATGAAAATAAGCATCTCGTGAAAACTGAAAAGAAATGACATCATGTGATTGGAATCTCCGGTTTTAAAGCGATTACTCTTATTAATTGATAAATATATGGAGGGCAGGATCACTCAGAATTCACCAGGTGATTGACACGCATAGCCAGTTGTGAAAAGACTAGGAATTGAGATACATTATTTTCCAAAAACAAATTCACGTACAATGTTTGAAATGCCACACGTGTCTAAAAGCATGATCTGTCGCGTCTCAGAGAAAGAGCGGCACTTCCGAACAAATCAACGAATCTGCTGCGGGAATCAATCACTTTCCTCAGTCAGGCAGCAAACGAATTCAAAGAGTTCACAAGAGCAAGCATTAGTGGCACCGTCCTTAACCTTTTAAAGGAAGGCAACAGATTTGGGTTTCATGCGATAGCGATTTCAGACAAATAATCTTCTGAAAATAAATATTGCCTTTGGTTAGCTAAAATAGGATGAGGTTGTCTACTATTTCTTCATACCCACCTTTTCTATTATAGGCTGCTTTTAAAGCTTATGAATGGTATTTCGATACGCGAACTCCAAAAGAAAAACAACCTTAAAGGTAGATTGAAATTTTAATTTCGCATTTCGGATTGCTTTCCGAGTTGCAAAACATAATTATGGCAGTTTCTATGGATATGGTTTTCTAAGAAATATTTCTCATATTGCTAGACTTAGCCGTAAGTGCGCTGAAACGAAAACCAACGCCAGTACAAGGTGTTGCGATATAAGAAAGAAAACGGAAATAGATTTAACCCTTCAACCAGTTGGAACAAATTTACTCGATGTTAATAAAATGGGCAAATATCAGCTTCGACGAATGTATTCCGTATGCAAGAATCGGGTCGTACGCGGCTGGAACAAGACAGCCTGCTCACCACGACGCGTTGCTTTCCATTTAGCTTTGTTATGCAAAGTGGTAATTTTGAGGGATAATTGATTTTTATCTTTTTGAATGGACTATGATATAAAATTGTTATACCATTGGCGCCGAATCTCAGAGAAAAACACAATGAGAAGATGTATGATTCTCTTGTTTCCATCCAGTGAAATGATGTTCGTGCCAGCAAGAGTAGCCCTTCTCCATTATGCCTTGAATCATGGAAGATAGAGTAGGGTACTATATTAGGGAGTGCTTATCACCTGTGACAGGTTTACGATCGGTACTTCTGTGATCATAGGTTATGAAAATTATTTTACCATAGATTTCGTAAAATCCAAACTTCATGTGAACGCTTTTGTTGGGGAGAGGGCAGAAAATTTTGGGCGCCATTTGGTTCAGTCAGATACATCGCCCTCTTAAAGTGTTAAATTGAAAAAGGTTCGTATCTTAACTAAGCAGCTGTTTGTAACTAGATATGTCACACTTTGTTGTTTTTAACTTCTATTTTTAGAAACTACGATATTGAATTTTGAATAAATTTTAAAATTAGTAATTAAATGGCGCAGGCATTCAAACAAAAACTGACAAAAACCTTTATTTTGTATGTTTCCTTAATTTCATTCAGAAATAAATCTCAAACGGGAATATTTACTCCTTTGTTCAGTAGTAAATGCAAAATAACTCCAAGAAATGAAATGTGCGAGTGACGATGCTATATCTGAATAAAAAAGCTGAGAATCGATAAAATGTTTCTGGAACCAGCTCAGTTCTTTCTTAAAAATCAAGTTCAGGTAAGTACAAGCAAAGGGCACAATTATGGCAGATGGCTGCTCTGTTTTTATTTATATAGGGAAAGAAAGGAAATGAACCATTGCTGCCCAGTACTATTTGGTCCTTAGAGCTTTTTGGAAACAGCCGCCGACGGAATCATGTATATGATTACCATTACATCAGCTTAAATTTGAACTATGGCGTCCATTGTTTTTCTCCAAATAGGGTTAATTAAAAATTGTACTGCATCTGTTGCCAGATGTTAAATCTACGTCCCTAAGAACACAATTTTCCCTTTAAATTTATTGGTGAGGTGTTCTTTACATTTGTAATGCGCTCGTAAAATTGGGGAACAAAAGAAAATTTCAATATTTTAACAATTGCTCGCCACTCAGGAGAAACACTGGTGTGGATCAGTCTCCGATTTAACCTAAAAAGGGTGTAAATATTTGTCTATATCTAAGAAATATTATATATCTATTCACGTTACTTTTAGTAATCTTTTTATATAAAATGTTATAATTAAAATCTGTAAACTTTCAAATTTGCCTTGTTCAATCTCAGTTCTTAACAACTTGCACGTTGCTTGGCAATAATCGAAAATGAAACTAACAAAACCAGAGTGTTTCTAGGAATAACTTTTGTGGTCAACTTGATGCAAAAAACCAAAGCCATTCACGTATTTCATACCAGAGAGGAATATTTGATAAAATTGTTCAGCTCAGTGGGCTGAATATAATTCTCTGCAGGCTTTCCGTCTATTTAAAGAAATCCTCGCCGGGGCACTATGGTCAAATCGCTAACTCCTTACCCTATCATGAAAGAAATTCGGGATTACGCCACTTACCATCCTTGTCACATTTACGCCAAAAATCGGATTGTCATCTTCCTTACCCTTTGCCTAAGATATGTCTGCTGTCAAATCGCAATGCAGCGTTTGTCTTACGAAACTGGCTCACTCTTTACTTGGAGCAGTGTTCCCAAATTATGGACGAACGACTGCCTACAGCCCAGTGAATTACTCACGGATCTCGGTAAATCACCAAATTGAAAAAAACAATTATGTTAAGAATTTATAAACTTTCATTTGTTTGCAGGAGCCAGATGTAAAACTTCCTACCCTAGCCTGCTCAACGCGATTTAGTGATATTTAAGTAAGAGCTGACGTGCTACCATCTTTCGAGGACTGTGATAGTTGCGGCGAATGAGTTGTGTTAAAAAATCCTTCCAACTATCTATGGATAGTTCTTAAAATCAATTTTATGAATGCCAAATTTGTTCGTACTGCAAAACATTTCTTATGATGGAAAGGGTTTGTTTCGTCTTGAATGGGAAGGTGTCCATCTGGCAGAATAAACCAACTGATTACGTGAATTTAATATGAATTTATTACGTGTGAGGAAAAACTGTGTTTTGCGGCGAATCATCACCTCGAAGTAGTGTGCTGAGGAAAGATGACAGTTCGTCCGAAAAAAATTCTAACATACGGTCTGCCAATTGTATTTTTGATTTACTTGTACGAGTTTGGGCTTGAATGGATGTCCATATAACTCTCCATACCTTGAGTGTGAACCCGGTACCATCATCAACGAAGTTTGGAGAATGGTTCACTGTAAGATGTTCAAATTTTCAGCTTGGCAGGGTACGATAGGCGGCCCATAGATTTGTCATAACTGTTCTTCCTTACTACGCATGTTCCTGAATGAGGAGCAGCAGGGTGTCAGCAGATTGGTTATTGTCAGAGTGACGATTGCTCGATTACCCATTGAAGGATAATCCTTTGGTGAAAAAAACACCAGAATCATCACAACATCTAGAGGAATATGATCCTATGGAAACACACCCTATGGGTGAGGAAACACAGCTCATCCTTCCACGAAACGTGCTCCTTCGTACGCCTAAATTGTCCAAAACCATGAGACATATCTACTTTGAGGGTCATTGGAAGAGTTTCTGAACGTTAACTTGAATTAGGTAGCAGTTCTTGGCGTTCACATCAGCAAAAATTAGTAGTATCACACGTACCAATTTCTTTGAAAAGTTTCTTCCGATTGCGGATCATACAATACAGTAAAACAACACGTCAGAAAATTAACTACAAGCTTCCGCTACAAAAAACAACAACAACACTGGAACTAACAACTACCAAACCAGAAAGAGAGTGCGAACGAAAATGATGATGTCTGCCATCTGCCATCCGAGCATTAATCACAATAATTCTGGGATATCGGACTAGTGTAGGTGTTTACCTAGCACTGCACTTGATTAATCTCTTTAGAGGAAAATGCAGTTTTCCTTACGTAAATCAAATTTTTAACGTGTTAACTCACAGTTAACAAAATGTTTGCTATCTAAGCAGATGTGTACGTACGCTTTGCACTTGCTGAATTTCCCAGTAGTTAAGAAATCAGCTGTAAAGTTCATGGTAAACATCAACTTCAAACATTACTATTTTAAATATAGAATTATAAAAGGATAAACAATAAAGTTGTATGAAATATGCACTTCTACTTCGAAATTTCTCTTTTCCTTTTCTTCACCTCTCAGAGGTGGAAAATGGAAGAGGATACGTAGATATTCCTTACACTATACTTCTTGTTAAATACGCAAAAGTGATGCTTTAGTTTATATAAATTTGGATGCGCTGCCACCTTCCTTTTCCTCTACGCCATCACAAAAGACCTGGGTCACTGGGAATTCCAACGGGCTTTTGTCGTTTTTGTTGCAGTACCAGCTTTTTTAAATAAGGTTTTCAAAATAGGACGCAACTTAAATCTCTGTTAAGAAAAATGCAAATATTTAGCAATATAAAACTTTAAACTTAAATTACAAATGGTATTGAAAATTTACAAGGTAGAGATTAGTCAATTGTATTGAAAAGGAAACGATTTAGCTTCAGTCGAAAGGATCGGCGAAGGTATTTCATTTTATTTTCATGCCTAAATATTTCATATTTTCAATTTTCTTTATTTTACTATACTACTTTAATATGAAAATCATGTTCCATGTAAAGATAAAATGGAAATTTCTACTTCAGATAAAATATTACTGTGGGGTAATATATTATTTAATTATATTGATCTTTAGGAAGCTATTTATATAACCTTTGTCTGGAGGAGTAAACAACGCACATCCTAGGGGGAAATATGTAGGGCTACACGACGAAATGCACGATAATCACAATCCCTTGGCAAAGTCCTGATTACATATTAAAGTCAAAAACGGGCCCAACATCAATTGGATGCTCAATAAAAATTAAAGTCATCCCTTGGAGAATTCCTTGCCTGTGACTCAAACCACTTGTTTTCCACCCAAAGCCGTGCAACGCCAAAATATTCCTATTGTCCCCTAGTAACAAAGAATAGCACATAGCTCTGCTGGATTCATGGTGATACAGAAGCACGTTAATCCCATGTTGTTGCGAGACGATGAAAGCGGAATTGCAATAAAATTGCATACCTCAGAAAGCCTCTAGCTCCCAACCGCCAGACGGTAATGAGAGTGTTAAATGAATCATTGTTTTATGTTCTGCTGAATCATTTCCTACATAACGTCTGACGTGGTAGGAGGTGATGACCCAGCCCATTACCAGGTACTGCACAACCAGGAAAATTTACCGTAAACAACTTTTAGTGATATTTAAGTAAGAGCTTATTATAGTGACATTTAAGTAGAGACTTTATTATAGAATTTCTTTATTTTATATTAATTTTGATGACATTAATCGAAATCTTCACTTCACGGCTTTTGATTCTTTCGTGTCTTGAGGTACCTTGAGGCTTCCAAAAAGGAGACAGATTTTCCCATTTATCATTATGTAACGGGTGTAACTGCCAAGCACTATGCATATGCAATTTCTTTTGTCAGCTCAGTAAAACCTTAGTTTTGCTGGTTTCGTGAAAAACAATGCCTACTTTCTGAAACATTTTAAAGTAATGTTTACCAGCAACTTAATACTATATTTTACGATGACATTACTGTATGTAAATATATTTAGGAAAATAGTAATTTATTTCTTTGTGTTTTACAAATCCAAACGTTGAGCAGATCTTCGAATTTGGAAATTCTCAATTACAGTCATGTATTTTCAAATAAAATGTTTTGATTCAGAAAGCTCGAAGTTCATCAAAAGCTATCTCACATCGGAAGTCTTACAATATCCCACATCTTAAACCTGAAAATATTACCTGCACTTCTTTAGTTACGTAGCTGCATCCGTTGTTTTACAAGCGTTCCTCAAGACTGTCATTATGATACAAATGGCTTATTGTTTCACATTAGAAGAATTGTGGCTATACCACTTTGCCTTCGAAAGACACCGTAGGGAAACAATGCTGATTTCAAACAAAGGCCATCTAGTAGGCAGGTTATATAATCGAAATTGCCAAAACCACTGCTTTGCCATGCATTGCGGTTTCATCAAGTTTTTGTTAAAGTAAAATATTAACTTCGCGTTCATATTTCAAAATCGTGACATACCGTGCATTGTAAAATCGTGCCAAATGGTAGGCTGTGTACCTGGAACATCTATGCAGAACTGCAGCGGGTTCATGATACTCATCGCAAGCGTTCAATACAGCACACCAATACGAATGCAGTTTTTCTGCAAGTGTATAATATTAAGCCCAGATCACACCTTCAGAAAGTTCGGTCAAAAACAACAGAATTTCGAAGAGGTTGAAATTCTACCACATTCTGCATACAATCAGGACCTTGCTTCTCACATCCGATTACATCTGTTTTGCTTCAAGATTAATTCCCTATAAGGACAACACTTGGTTTCACTGGTGGATGCAGAATCTCTGATCAGAGATTATTTGTCGTCGAAACGTTTTGAGTCGTTCAGTTGCGGGATCGCGTCTCTTGTTTTACGTCGGTTAAGAATATATTCAGCAAAGACCTGTAATTTGCACACAGTTTTTTAGAAACGCGATTACGGTTATTTACTGAAAAATCTGGCTTCTTCGCAGCAAAAAGAGGATCGCACAAAATATCCCGGATTTATTGTTTCAATTTTGTGGTATGATAATAAAAAAAAGCTGGTGTAATGAACATTTCCCTTAGCAAATGCAAGAGAAGAACAAAATAATATACATTAAAATTCTTAAATTATAGTTATTTCCTTTTTGTTGGACACTGTAACACGCAACGATGTAGAGACATTTCGTCTGAGGCAATCCATTGCTAGTAAAGCTTCATTTATGATGCATAATGGTATTTCTTTCTCTACGTAACAAAATGTTTTCAGAGATCGCCCTATCGTTGAGAGAAATAAAAGCTGTACTTACGAGATATTAGTATTCTTTTAATTTTTTTATTTGGGTAATTCAACACTCTGGTCAGAAGAAGTGTCATGATCAAAGTTTTCCATACGCTGGGTCAATAAACAAATGCACAGTCTTTCGACATTTGCACATATGCAACTGATACTGTGAAAAACTGGCTCTGCCACCAACACTAATTCGAGATCAGAATTTTAACTTTTACTTTTATTTATTTATATTTGTTGCTCACAGAATGCGATAAAAAAAGCACGGAGTATTATCATTTTTCCCTACCGTCAAATCGCTGAAGGCTAAATTTCATATTTCTTCCGGTTTCATCATAATTGAGTCTCTCACAAGTGGGAGATGTTACATTATATACGAATGGTACATCGTCATGGATTTTCATCGCATTACCATGTGGTTCCATGGTCCAGCTGCAGCTCTAAGAGATACCAAGAATAATTTCTGTGAAATATGGTCTTATGTCTTAAATGATGCTTGCTTCAGCTCTGAACCCTAGTTAAACAAAAAGTTACTGGCTTGATATCAAATTTAGAAAAATGTGAAAAAAGCAATAAATGAATATCTTACATTATGCTGACTCTAGTAACCTGTAAGTATTAGAAGGCATGCTTCAATTTTTGTTATGACACCCTGAAAATATGCAACTCACATGAAAGGAATTAGTCATACCCGGTTGCTTACCTGTCAGTAATTAGGACATGCTCAGTATGCCTTGATTTACGCAAAATAAAATTTTCTTTTGGTAAATATTGATACAGTGTAATTCGGATTTAAAGAATAAGATGCTTCGGCAGATATTATTAACCATAGTTTAGTAAAATTGAAGTGGATATATTCAACACACTCTTTTTGAAAAGTGTATGTTTAATACATTATTTTGGAATAAAGATATTCTGAAATTGTTGAATTATAATTTTACGCTTAATTTGATACAATGACATTTTTTAGAACTTTTGAGAATAGGTCAGTTATAATTTGATGTTGAATTCAATGCAATTACTTTTTTTTTTAATTTATTAAAAATGAAAGCGTTATTAAGAAAAATATGAAGGAAAACAACTAGTTTCCCCGGAGACCAAGTGGTACGAGTTTTTGGTTACCAATTATTCCCCCGACATGAATCCGGAATCAAATTCCGCGTGAGGCATAAGCGGTACGACTGTCTTACGGAGTTGGCTGTCACTATTTTATCTCTGGAAGCAGTGGCTTCAAATTAAGGACAGGAGAGAACTTACGTTTCCAATAGGTTGCTTCCAGTGGACGTTAAACCAAAATATAGAAACAAGACGAACGACTGTTTCCCGTAATATATTTAACTTTACTCACAATCATAGAACTGAATAGGAAACGGTCACTAATTTAGAAACATTCAAATGTTTAGTTATGGATATTAATTATAACACATTTTGGTCTATTCTGTTAGTGATTTAAAAAAAATACTGCATGTATGCTGTTGTTCGATATTTTTTTGTCCATTGCACCGAGAGCTTATCAAAATTCTTAGCCAATGATGCAGCTCATATATTTTTTCGTTACTTTACAATACGGACTCCCGCCATTAAAGGATTTCGCTATTTAAATATAAAAATTGTATTTTAATAAAAATGTGTGCCTTTCTCTTCTTCTTGTTGCTATTATAGGTTTATTGTAGAGGTGGAGAACTATCGATTAGTTTTCCACAGTAAAAACATAACTATCGATAGTTTGTTGGCAAAGCTTCTCGGCAGACAATTGGTTTTCTGCGATGAAAAACTATTTCTGACTGGAATTTTTCTTACTTTTCCACATTGTCAGAAAGCTAAGCTCCGATAAACTTTGAAACTAACCCTTTTTTTTTTTTTTGGTTAGGTGTTTTAATGGCCACCGTAAGCAACACGATTAGCTGTAAACAGCCGCCAGTCCCTGATTTAGGGTTATTGGTTTCAGGAACGGAAGTCGCTAGTTCTGTGAGAAAAACACAACCACAACATATATTTCTCACGGTATTTGAATTCCGACGCATCTGGAACGAATGGTCAGAGGCCAGCGCTTAGACGACTGCACCACTGGGGCTGGGAATCTACGTTTTGACGATATGCTCCCAGGTGGGTGAGCAAAAGTCACGAAAAAAATGTTTTGCTTGAAGAACTAGCTAATTCGTTCTCCTTAATACTCATTTTTTGTTTGTAATGTATGATTTTTTTATGTTTCTGTTCACAAAAGAAAAAGAATCAAATTCTGCAGTTTCGTATGCAAAAATATTTTTTTCAGTAATGTTTAGCAAATCGTGGTACTAATTCGAGAGAAAGTGAAAAAATAAATTTTTGAGTAGGGCTGTTCCTCAACTGTTTTTTCTTGGATCATTTAAAAGAACAGCAGCCGGATGTAGTCGTTTTAAATTATCCCTAAGATTTGACGTGTTGCCCGACGTTTTGTAGTTCTTCCCGCAAAGGCTATATTATGTGTAGACCTTATTCTTACCAAAAGAAAACTAATATTGCACAAAAGATATTTTACTGTTACAATTTATTACTGATTACTTACCTTCAGCAAAAAACTGTTTCAGCACCTGACGCACCTTTAAATTTCCAATACAAACAAGAAGAGCAAAGCTTTTTGACTTGGTTTTTAACTGACTGAAACGTACACTTTCGCTTTGAGCATGACTAAAGAACAAAAACCGCATATCCTCCCCGTTTACTTTTTTGATTACAGTTAACTTTAGTTTCGCATTGTCATCATGTATTATATCAATATAGCTGTGCTCAATGTTTTCGATACCAGTATAAATGAGGTGAAAATGAGCGTTGCAGTCATCAAAGCCATCGGTGGGAGCTGAATAGTTTACAAAGCCATCTGTGGGAGCTGAATAGATTACTTATAACCAACTCACATACACCATCGTGATTTAAACTCGCAGCATCGAAAAACGTAAAGCTATCGATAGTTACGAAAAACTATAGATGCACTATCGATGTACTGAGTTGGACAAACTGTCGATAGTACCTCCAACTCTAATGTATCGAATTTCATAAGCTTTCACTCATATATGAATCCGCCAATGCTAGAAAACTGAAATTGTTTTTGTCGTTATTACAGAGTATGTACCTGCATTTCTCTCGAATTCTTACGATTTTCTTTTGTTGATTTTGCGTTCTTTCAAATTTTAGTGACAAATAATAAGCACTCACACCAATAAGAAATTATTCCTAGTAATTCTCGGCTTCTGGCATTTATTTCTATTAGTTCTCGGCTTCTTTTTCTGGCATATATTGAATTAAAATTACAGTAAACAGAGTTTCAATGCGAGCCTTGAAATTAACAATAAAAAAAAAGAATCAGACATTCTAGCATCTGAATTCTGTAGAGAACCCAATTTCGTAAAAAAAAAATATATGTACTTACCAGAATATTTTTTTCTTCATAGTTTAGGTAATTCCAGTTAACACTTTTCTTAGTGCTCAAGTTTGTTTCAATTTGAAGGACGTAACCGCAATGATGCCGTCTGTACAGACCTTAAGGTATCGGAAAAGGATATCACCGTATACTGGAGTGCACATATTTCAATTTGCTCTTAGCTGCATGTTGGTGTCTAAGCTGATTACTTATAACCAACTACACATAATCTTGTCTCAACTCAGATCCCCTTTTGATAAAATGAGACATATACGTTTACGACCTCAGTTACTTTTCTATTTGCTGCCGCGCACAAAATCGGACAGAATACATCACTTCACTTGAATGAGTACAGAGAACAATGGTCATCGTGTCTTTCATTTCTGTTGTACTCACATTAAAGTGTACAATAAATTTCAGTGCGACGATAGCTGACACGATACATTTCTTTCAACAAATACGTGTTGTTGGACTATTTGTTTAATCCATTTAAAATCACCCAGCGAAATGTAAGGAGTTCATTTTTTTACGTACACCAACGTTCAATACACTAATTAAATATGAATAAAAAGGAAAATATTTTCGCCACAAATGAAATTAGCGGAAACTCCGAAATATTGAATTCGATGTCAAAATATTTTACTGTAGGTTCATTGTCTGAACACCTCCAAAACCTTTTTTGTAATGAATACAGGAAAAGCTAATTTAGTTCCATATTTGGAGCATGGAAGAAGATAAACTGTTACAATTTTTTCAAATTTCATTCACTAAAATTACTTTTCCATAAATAAACAATTACAAAATTTTTGTTCTATGTTTTATAATGTCCATGAGAAAAGCACCTGAACAAACGCCAAACAAAATTTATAATATATAAATATGTAAGAAAAGAGCTAGCAGTATTTTCTTACAAACATAATCTGATCCTCAATGAATTTTGCCAAATGAAATTTAAAAATAGAAAAAGAAATTCTGGTATGTCATTGAGACCTTAATTTGCGTGTTTTAACTGAAATTTTCAGTTCTTTCTCCTACTGAATCCAATACGAAGTCTTCAAAAAGACAACGGGAGAAAAAGGTACATTTTGTTTTCCGATTCCAACTTGGTTAAGATACTCAAGAAATATATGTAACGTATTAAATCCGTTTATTTCGGTGGTATAATAAGCACAAATATTCGCCAAGCTTTTGCACCTCACTGGGAGGCTTTCTGAAGGCAGTGGTAGACGTACAAATGCAGGGAATTCTAACACGTAAGGAACAAAGATGATTTTTGAAAATAAAGTGTGTGACATCACGAGCATATTACATGAATTTCTATCACACAAGCATACGGCGCGCCGTGATGTGTTTCCATCCTTTAATAACGCATGCCAAACCATCGCAAGTTAAGTAGAGATCATATCTTTGCATGCTACTTTGCTGGAGAGGATTTCGATTGTTTCTCTGAGGCAGTCTCTTTATAATTCATGTAAGGGGCAATCTTTCTCATACTATTCCATGTAGAAGCGGCCTGTACCAACCCTGGTTGACACTTTGCACGTATTCTTTACATCTAGTGTCCAAGGATCGCTTTGTTATTTCGACACATATCTTTCACGTGTTTTCGGGACATACCAACGGTATGGAGTACACTCCCGCCTTTTCTTTCTCACACTGTCTCTCCTTTCAACCTGATATTATATGTGATAACGGGGTAGAGGACTTCCTTGTTATTAATATGTTCTATTTACGTAATGGGATGTAAGGTCAGGTGATGCGTAACATCACAGCCTCTCCTTGACAAATGTCAACCCCGCCTTCTCGTGGTGCATCCTGTTCCCACTAAAGGGGCTCTGACGACCGCCCATAGCGGTATAACTATACCATCGGGATTAGAGGAAATTCTATCATACACTCACCAACCCGCTTGGCCAGCGTGGTGAGTTATGGCCAAACCCCTCCAAAATGACTCCACAACTTAAATCTTGGCCCTCAGTCTCCGGCAGCTAAAATGTACCTGGCCAAGGCAGCGGCCAGTGCGACATGAAGGCAGAGGGTGCTAAGAATCCCCGGAGGAATGGACTAGGCTGCCATCTGATGCTGACCTTGGCAACGTACAATGGACGCTCCCTATCTTCTGATTCAAGACTTCTTGAATTGGAAGAGGAACTACAAAGGATCAAGTGGGACATCGTGGGGCTAAGTGAGGTAAGGAGAAAAGGAGAAGATCTCATCGAACTGAAAAGTGGACATCTCTTCTACTATCGTGGGACAGATACTGGCAGAACTAGTGGTGTTGGATTTATAATAAACAAGAAACTGAAGGATAAAGTGGTAGAAGTTGAAAGTTCCTCTGACAGAGCTGCACGACTCGTTATCCAACTATCGAGAAGGTACCAGGCTCAGATTATTCAAACTTATGCACCCACCACAAGTCATCCTGAAGAAGAAATTGAAGAATTTTATGAGGAAATCTGTCATCTAAATAATAAAGGTAAGCAGCACTTGAAAATAATTATGGGAGATTTCAATGCAAAAATAGGGCAACGGCAACAGAATGAAACTTCAGTAGGTAAATTCGGTCACGGCAACAGAAACCAGCGTGGAAATACTCTCGTTGAGTTTGCAGAGGCAGAAGGGTTTTTCATCTTGAACTCCTTCTTCAAGAAAAAGCCACACAGGAAATGGACATGGAGACATCCAAATGGGACGACAAGTGAAATTGATTTTATTATGTGTAACAAAAAATTCGTCATAGAAGACTGCAGTGTGCTAAACAAGTTCAACACAGGTAGTGACCATA
This sequence comes from Macrothele yani, assembly GCA_039090855.1. NCBI lineage: Eukaryota > Metazoa > Arthropoda > Arachnida > Araneae > Macrothelidae > Macrothele > Macrothele yani. Next base: position 121,817,253 of record CM077017.1, read on the forward strand.
GATTGGTGAGATGTAAGATGCACCTCAACACTAAACTTGAACGTGGCAAGCTCATAAGACAAACAAAATCTATTGACATAACCAACCTTAAAAAACACCATAATACCTTCAAGTTGGAACTGAAGAACAGGTTCTCTGCTTTAGAAGGCCTAACATCGGAAGAAGTGGACATCTCTGAAGTTAACAGAAAAGTAACCAAAGCTCTTATGGAAACAGCAACAAAATTAGCTGGGTCTAAGAACAAGTTGCATGTAAATAAATTATCAGGAAAAACGAAAATGTTGATGCAAAAAAGAAGAGAGATGAGGACAACTAAAGAAGATGTGACTTCCAAATTGGAATATATAGAGCTATGCAAGACAGTACGAAAAAGTATCACTGAAGACGTAAGAAAATTCAACTGTGAACTAGTGAGGAAAGCAATTGAAAACAACCAAAGCCTAAAGATAGCAAAGGGACATCTCAGTAAGGGAAGAAAACAGATTATGGCACTGAGAAAAGAAGATGGTTCTGTAACAAGAAATAGAGGCGAAATTTTGACAAGAGTGAAAGATTTCTACTCCAAATTATATGAAAGGGATGATACATGCACTCCAGACATCATGAAAGATACCAGTACCAGAGTTCCTCCAGTCCTTCCAGCAGAAGTTGCACATGCAATCAAGAACATGAAGCGGGGAAAAGCTCCAGGAGAAGATGGAATTACTGTAGACATCATACAAGAAGCAAGTGGAGAAATCGAAACAGTACTCGCCCAAATTTTCACTCGATGCCTTAATGAAGGAAAAATTCCTGAGGATTGGAACACCGCTACAATGATCCTGCTTCATAAGAAAGGTGACATTGAGGATCTCGGAAACTACAGACCTATCAGCCTCCTATCAGTAGTTTATAAAATCTTCACTAAAGTTCTTTCACACCGCTTGAAGATAACACTGGACATGGCTCAACCGAGAGAACAAGCTGGATTCAGGAGTGGCTACAGCACAATAGATCATATCCATGTGCTGAGAGAACTAATTGAAAGAGCGAGGGAATATGAACTTCCATTGTGCATGGCTTTTATCGATTATGAAAAAGCCTTTGATTCGGTGAAACCATCAGCAGTTACAATGGCTCTGAAAACCTGCGGTATTGAAGATGCATACATTAATATTATTATTAACATCTATGAAAATGCAAGTGCAAAGATTCGGCTGTTTGAAAATACAACACACATAAAAATTGGAAAGGGAGTGAGACAAGGTGACACCATATCTCCGAAGCTCTTTAATACCACATTGGAGGGTGTTTTTCAGTCACTGAGCTGGGAAAAGAAGGGGATAAAGATTAATGGAGATTATCTAACCCACCTTCGTTTTGCTGATGACGTAGTCATTTTTGCAACTAGCCCATCAGAGCTGCAGAGTATGATCCAGGAACTTGCTGACAAGAGTAAAGAAGTGGGATTAAAAATGAACTTTCAGAAGACAAAAGTGATGTTCAATGCTTTTACAAGAAATGAAGATTTATCGATTGATGGAGAAAAGCTGGAGATAACAGACACGTACGTTTATCTTGGACAGCAGATATCAAGTGAGGGTCACATTGATGAAGAAATTAATCGGCGTACAAAACTTGCCTGGAGAGCTTTTGGAAGAAACAGCATAATTTTCAAGAGCAATATGCCATTATGTCTTAAAAGAAAAGTGTTTGATCAATGCATCCTTCCAGTGCTTACGTATGGTGCAGAGACGTGGACCTTAACTAAAAGAGACATACAAAGGCTGCAGACAACTCAAAGAAGCATGGAGAGGTGCATACTTGGTGTAACCAGGAGAGATAAGAAGAGGAACTCGTGGATCCGAAAAATGACAAGAGTGGAAGACATCATGATCAGAGTCAAATCCCTGAAATGGCAATGGGCTGGACATACTGCCAGAAGGACAGATCATCGATGGACAGCCGAAATTTTAGATTGGATTCCAAGGGACAGGAAAAGACCCAGAAGAAGACCACATGGGAGATGGGTGGATGAAATTCGAAAGTATGCAGGGGTGACATGGAGGAGACTGGCACAAGACAGACCGTTGTATAGGAAACTTGGGGAGACCTTCGTCCAGCAGTGGATTGATAATGGTTGACAATGATGATGATGATGATGATTTACGTAATAAATTTTTAACCAATATCTAAAGCCTAAGACATATGTGATGGATCGTGGGTATCTCATCATCTTACTAGGATTTTGCTGACGTCATACGATATTTTACAGTTCTATGTATTCTGTCTAGGTCATTCTTCCTATATCCAGCCTTTAGACCTTGCCTTTAAATATTATCCGTTTCCTTATTATTTAGGTATTCGGGTTTGCATACGTTATACGCTCTACCGAACCAGGCCCTAAACGCAGAAAGTTTGAACTCGTTTTGGCAATGCGAATCAGGAGGGACTGGTTCGCTATTGCGGTCGGTTTATAATAAACGTCAAAATCTAAACTGGAAGTTCTATTTCTTCTAAACGCTGCGTAAGGATAATTCAATGTCCCATGCACTTCAAGCTCCTTGGTGAAATTTATCGTATTGTGTAGATAAAATTCACCGTATGAAATAGTATACTTAAACCACAAATCCCATTTTTGGGTGTGGTATAGAAATCGCTAGTATACTTATATACTATTTAAAGTAGAGCTCATGCATAGGTCTTTATTAGTTGTTAAGATATACTTCCTAATAAAGAAGTATTTAAAAAAACAATAGCTGCACATTAGAAAGAATAATCAGAAGTGATATGCTGTCAATCTTTTCCAAAACCTTAATCCTAGGTATCCTGCTATTTTGTACAACTTATGGGGATATTTGACTAATTTGAATAACACGTAGTCTCAACACTGCGTTCCAAAAACTTCCCAGTCTCTAAATTAGGCCGTGCTTGATGAGCGTCTCTGCAGTTCTTGTGTTCAGACGACTGATGTTTTAAATTTCCCATAAATCATAATTATGTGTCATAATGGTAGCCACCATTATTCAAATACTATTTATTTGGGTTTTATCGCACCAAGTTTTCTTTCCGAAAACGGTTTTTTGGTTTTAATATATCCCTTAAATGTTATAGTGTACCTCAATAAGATTCTAAACCACCTAACAAATTCATAAAATATGGGGAAATGAGGGTACAATATGACATTACCTCTATATCTGAGAAGTTCTAATAAACACTTTTTCGAACAACCATGCACATTACCCAAAATATAAATAACACACCGTCTAAGCACGATTTATTATAAAAAACGAAAACTATTTACAGATTAAAACCATTAGCACTTTCAGAGTGCCGCTCACTCCATCATCAGATGTTCCAGGCAGCTATCACAGATAGCTGTATATATACACATGCCATGTGTGACATCACAAAGCCATCTACTTGTTATTCATATACCACAAAACGACATAACATACACAGTAGTTGCCAAAGGTATTTCTTCTTCAGGAGACAAAGTGTGAAACTGCTCACTGCTGGTGGATGGTGTCACCATTTGAGAATAGCAAACAATTATGCAAGGTTTGTTTTCTAAAACGGATGGCATCGGACAGCGAACCTGGAGAGGAGACAATCACCGGAATCCATGGTATCCACCTTCTTCTCAATCATCATCCTCATCGTCATTGTCAACCATTAAGAGCCCACTTCTGGAAGAAGGTCGTTCCGATACCCTTCAATAATTATCTTTCTTGAGCCAGTCTCCATATTACTCCGGCATACTTTTGATTTATATCAACCAATCTCACATGTGGTCTTCTTCTGTGTCGTTTCCTTGTTCGTTTGAATCCAGTCTAGAATTTCGGTTATCCATCGGTGGTCCGTCGAACTGGCAATATGTGCAGTCCACTGTCATTTCAAGCATTTTACTCTGACGAAGATGTCTTTTACTTTTTTTCATTATCCTTATCCAAGAGTTCCTGTCTTTATCTATCTTGGTTACACCAAGCATGCATCACTCAGGCTTTTTTCAGGGGTCAGCAGCTTTTGTAAGTTTTTTCTGGTTAAGGTCTACGTATCTGCTCCATTTGTAAGCACTGGAGAAATGCATTGATTAAATACCTTATTTTTTAGACATAATGCCACATTGCTCTTAAAAACTGTACGGTTTCTTCCAAAAGCTCTCCAACAAGTTTTATACGCCCATTAATTTCTTCATCACTGCGACCTTCGCTTGATATCTGTTGTACAAGGTAAATGTAGGTATCGGTTATTTTCAGCTACCCACCATCAACCGATAAATCTTTATTTTTTGTAAAACTCACTGTACAGCAGTTTTGCCTTTTGTAAGTTTATTTTTTAACCCACATCTTTATTCTTGTCAGCAAGTTCCTGGATCATATTCTACAGTTCTTAAGTGTCATTTGCAAAAATGACTACGTCATCAGCAAAACGAAGGCAAGTTATACACTCTCTATTATTCTTTATCCCTTCGCTTTCCCAGTTCAATGATTGAAAACATTTTTGAATGTGTAATTAAAGAGTTTGGCAGATATGGTGTCACCTTGTTTCACTCTCTTTCCATATTTTATTTGTGCTGTATCTTCAAACAGCCGAACCATTGCAATTGCATTTTGATAGATATTATTAATAATGCTAATGTATGCATCTCCAATACGCAAGATATAAAGCCGTTGTAACTGCTCATGATTTCACGGAATCGAAGGCATTTTCATAGTCCATAGTAGTGATGCATAATGGGAGTTCATCCTCCCTCTCTTTTTTAATTAGTTCTCTCAGTGCAAGATGAGATCTATAGTGATGTAGCCACTCCTGAATCCGACGCGTTCTCTCCGTTGAGCCATACCCGAGAGAACACTAAGATATATATTGCATACAAACTCGCAATATTCCTCTTAATGTTAATCTTACCTTGAATACTCACCAGCAATAAAAGAAATTCTCTTATGAAATTAGTATACTTCTCAGCAGAGTAACGTGAAGAAAATATGACGTCTCAATAAATTTATGCTCTGCGAACCATATTTCTTTGCGTCGCTTTTGCTAGGAAAAATTTAATTTTAAAGCTGCTACTTAAGACGTTCAGGTACAGGGACTCAAACTTTTGATGAACAGTACTGATATAAACAATTCAGTATATGCAATGAACGGCGGTTTCATATAAGATAAGCTCCACCACTTAATATGCAGTTAGACCCAGATATATTTCAATTGTTGAACTTAGTAGTTATGAAAAAGGAATGTAAACCTGTTTTTTAAGAAAATCATATGCAAAACTTCTAACGTAAAACTAAGTTCCAATTTTACGAAAAGTAAAGTGCAAGTAATTATACACTACATATTTGTACTTTATTTTCAACTACGTTTTTTCATACCCTAGCAGGTAGGAACAAAACTGATATCCTGTTATAAACAGTTACATTGCCGAAAGCTAATAAGTTCCACTTGAACATATATTTTTGAATAAAACAATTCATAAATTAATTTCGCAAATGAATTGGGATTTCGTTTTCCATAAATTTATATTTCTTCTCATTTTTTTATTGAACCGGTGCCAGATTATTTACTATCAGGTGATTTCATATTTAAATTCATCCAAGAGAAGTTCTCCTAACAATTAAAGAGTTGATATATAAATCACAGTTATAATTATGGAAAATTAGGAAAACTCGGTTCCCGACGTTTCGTCTTGCACATCCGGCCTATTGCATGTGTTCTGTCTACCCGACAGCAAACCTATACCTTTCAACGACGTAAGACTTTCTTAATACAATTCAGTAAGACTAAAACCAAAGAGTCAAGAAATATGTTATGTTTTCATTGTACAAACAATCTACTGGTTTTTCAACACTTCATCGGTTTTCCTAAAGATTTCGTTTTTTTTAAGGAAGATCAACACCTTTTATTTAATAGTAGGTACTCCTTTCGTGAACTTTTATGTTTTCAGATCAATGGCTCTGAAAGGTGATCATGCTGGAATTAGTTTAAGAAAATACTATTTGAAAGTAATGCAAGTATATCCCTTTTGACGAGTGAAATTATCTGATTTTCTACCCAGAGATATATTCATATTTCTTCGCACCAAGCCTTTGGTTTGGGTTTTCACCGACTGAAAGCTTAAATTGTTATGTGGTTCATGACATCCGTAACATCAACATGACCCATTATCTTTGGGTTGCTTGATGTGCCTACACCAAGCAAAAAATGTCAGATACTTAACTTTATGGCATTGAAAATGTCTTTGTTGTATATTCTTTTCGGTGAATAGCAATAGTGCTTATCTATTCAGCATTTCCATATTCTTCTTTCACACCCAAAGTCTCAGCGATACTGAAGTCAACAAGTATGGGACAGATCTTTCACCTATCGTCATCAAGCAAGAAACACTTGACTTCTTTTTATGAGTCAGAATTATAAGCCATCACAGCTTTCCTGCGTTGTGATAATTGCCAAGTGAAACATCAGGATATCCATATAAATTGCCTAACAAAAGGCGAAACTTAACTATTAGAAATAGGCCAATTGCCTGCAGTGAAAATTAAATTAAAATATTAAATATAATTTACTTTATGAATATAAAAGTGAAAATGTTGTACGATTTAGATTAAAGAGGTATATCATCTAATATATGTAAAACTGGAATACTTTATTGGACGAAAGTTAAATAATAAACGATTTTTACAAAACGTATAAGAAAAGAAATCCTCAAAATGTAAATATAGATTGCTGTAATTTTTAAGGTAAAATCTAATAGCTGCCCTAATCATCGTCAACTTCATAATCATCAAAGTAACTGTTATGATCATCATTTTTCTGAATCTCTTACTGGATGGAGATTTCCGGAGTGTAATCAATAACACTCTACCTTTTTAAGCTCTCACACATGACGCTTCTCATGCTTTCGAATCTCATGCACACATCCCACACTGCGGTTTTCTTTTTAGTCTCCTCCTACTCCTTGGTATCGTATCTAGTATTCAAACAGACCATTATTGATCAATTCGTCTAGCTACATTTAGAGAATTTTGCCTATTTAAGGTCTTTATTCTTATGATGATGATATCCGTTCTGCCCATTTTCACGGTCCTTCAGTTCCTTTCTGTACTTGCTTGGTACACCATTTATAATAAGAATAAGGAATTTTTTTAAGCCACAACATATTTTAGTAATTTGCCAGTTCTGATTTTTCATTAGTTTACTAATTGCTTCTTCTTGTAAAATTTTATAATCGAATAGAGATATATCTGTTAATCACAGCATATTGCTATACATCACCTCAAAATCGTTTTGATAAGAGATTATGGTTGGTAATTAATAAAAAATCATGGCAGATGAAAACTCTTCCATATGTGTGAGTGAACATCACTTTCGGAAACATGTTTTATTGGATTTAATTTCAGTATTTAATAAAATTTAAAAACACGGAAATACTTCCATTTCGAACAAAGCAGAAAATCTAGCATGGGCAAGTTGAATTCGCAAAGAGAGTTGTACTTCAAATATTACGTTAGAACATGTAGCCAACATTGAAATAAATAAATATGTGTTTTCTCCAATGAATATGTTTCATCGTTATGAAGGCATAGAAGACCCTGCCATTGCGGTAATTCACTTGGCAATTTTGAAAAATCTGTTTCGTCTATGTTCTTATCTACTCTGTTGTTTTCATCTACTGTGCCGAATACAGCTTTGATTTTTTAAAGCGAAAGCGATATTCTTTTTTTCGATGAGCGGTCAACTTTTACTTAAAACACAACGCGGAACCTTACCTTTCAGTTGTTTCTTTGGAAACCGCAATTGCAGATATTCATGGCTACTCAGATTTTTAAAATCATATTATTGGCTACATAACTGCATTATATGTAATAAACAGCAAACGGTTTTTAGCTTTTTGTTCTACATTTTTCTGAATATACAATAAGGGATGAGTGATTAAAAGCATTACTTCCCGTTCCTCTTGATTTTATGTAGTCTAAAACTTGGAGAATTTTTATTTGATGCGCATTTTACTTCCACATCATGATCACAGACCTATCAAACGAGCATCGCAATAGTGTACTGCCGTCCATGTGGCGCAGTGGTTTAAGAACTGATCTCTCTCTCTTTTCTTCCGAGATGGGTCCAGGTTCGATTCCCTGTGACGCATGAATGTTGTGTTTGTTTTCAGCCCTGTTTCTCTCCCTTCCCTGGAAACAGTGCCTCTAAATAAGGGACGGGCGATTTATTATAGACCACTGAGTTGCTCACGGTGGTCGTTAAACACCCAATCAGAAGAAAAAAACATTGTACGTGCTATGTAACCCTACTAGTGCATCAGCCTTTGTTTATTTGAGGTAAGCTACTTTCATAGTAGCCTTTGAAATTAAACCAGCAAACAGAGGGTATGAGAAGTTTATGATTTAATGTACAAATTTCATCAAACAGATAATTTAACGCGATACCTTTTTTATCTATGTAGAATCAGATCTTCCTTTTCATGTGTTACCTGGAAGTATGATTAAGTGTTCCAAACTTTTACCTCTTTCATACGAAGCTTTATCGACAAGTGTGTGAAAATTGCAGTTCTTCTTTGTCCGATATTGTGTAATTATACTTTCTTCCTTATCTAATATTTTTAAGTTCTATATACTAAAAAACTTATAAGGCACATCCAGGTTCTAAAGAAAAGCAGGTATTTCAACTTTTTCATCATTTATTTCAATTTTAGGGAACCTCCTATGAGATGCAATATCTACTTTCGGTTTAAGGAAAGCACACGTAATTGTTTGTTTGATTAACTTAAATATTCCTGTATTTTCTTACTATGTATGCTTGGGATGCACATATGACGTTTTTACAAATTTCTAGTGTTTTTTTTCTTATTATTCATTCTTTGCGCACTTTATCATTTGTTGCTGACTGATTGTTAAAATGAGACTTATTCTCAGAATCCCTTTCCTACAAGGGTATTGATGCCACAACGTTTTTTAAGGAAAATCTAACATTTCATGATGAAAAACCGCTCATAAAGGACGGAGAATTTGATTTTTGCGCTGCATATGGTTTTACATTTTAAGAAAAGATAAAGCTACTTCGAAACACCTACTGTTTAAACGTATTTAAGCAACATTTTATTGAAATGATGGAATGTTGGCGGCTTACATGGCGTTTCTTAATGTTACTGCGTAATGACAAAAAAACGTTACATTGATGTTTTGGGAATATATTGGGAAGCCAAATATAGTACAGTGAATTAAAAGGAGAAATTTAAGATCTTTATGCTCGGCGATAGAGATTTTTTATAATTAACCAGTTTTGCAGAACATATCCTCAACTTGCGCGCTAAATCTACAATAATTCGAAAAAAAATTTATTCAGTGTTAACTACTGTAAAAACAGGAACTTGAAACTAGTTTCCTGTAAACCAAAATTAAAAAAAGTCCTTATGCATTTACAATGATCTCGTAATTGTTACGTATAACTGTCATTCGGAAATTAGTGTCATAGCATGCTTTCAATATACAGGGTGATTCAGCTAAGCGTGTACAAACTACTCGGAGGGGTACGTTGCACAATGTCAAATCGGAATCACATAGTAATGCAGGGTCAGAAACGCCATCTTCATATGCTAGTGTACAGCGAGGACGACAAATGCCAGAGCAGCACGTAAGAGAACAAAATAATTTATATTACTCACAAGACATTTTCGAAATGCATTTATGTTACAGCAGGTGTTCAAAGTTGCGACCATGAACTGTAACACACGCTTGACATCGTCGGCGCATGGATTCACGTACATCTTGGAAAATTCCTGGCGGGCTACGGACTTCCGAAGCATCTACAGAGATGCGTGCTACAAGGTCCTCATCACTTTCAACGGGAGTGTCGTACACCAGTCAGTTGATGTAACCCCAGAAGAAGTAATCAAGGCATGTTATGTTCGGCGATCTTGCAGCCCTATGCACCGGACCACCATGCCCGATCCATTGATGTCCAAATGTCATGCTTAAGTGATAACGAACGCCATTGCTGAAATGGGTGGATGCCCCACCGTGCTGTAACTACATTGCACAGCGCAGCGATTGAGGGACCTGTTGTTCGTTCAATAGCTCTGGCAAGACGTCCTCCTGAAATATCCGGTAACTCCTTCCGTCCAGACGAGGAGGCATGAGGTATAGGCGAATTAAATGTTCCCTAACGATGCCGGCCAAAACATTAACAGCAAAACGGTTTTGTGCTGCACGTGTCAGTACAGCATGGGGATTCTCCACCGCCCATAAAGGCGCATTATGTGCATTGAAGCAACCTTCCCGTATAAATGACTTTATTCTGAAAAAACATATGAACAGTCTCGCTGCCGAACAACGCCATCTACGGTACGAAGATGGCGTTTCACACCATGCATTGCTACGTGATTCCGATTTGTATCTGTGCAACCAACCCCTACCAGAAGTTTGTACACGCTTAGCTGAATAACTCTGTATATGTTAAAGCTTCGAACCGGGTATATGAGACTGTCGTGAAACCTTTGAGCAGCGAACGTAGTGTCAGTCATACAGCCATTTTGATCAGGAAATTGCCGGTTACTTCTTTTGGTGTAGGCGGAATTCTTGAAGATGTTAGCAAACCACTAATTCCTAATGCCTACTTACCGGGCGTCTGCTCTAAGAAGCCTTACAGGAGAAGTCAATAGTCAAATACCAAAAGGTAAAAGTTTTAAAAATACAATATGAGCAATATCTTCCTAATAAGCAAATTCAGAGATCAAACTTTTATACAAAAATATGCTAACAATTTACCGAAAGGTAAAATACCTATTAACAAAAACGAATCATTAATTTTATCCAAAAATACTGAAAAGAGTGTACTTCTAGTTTTTGGAGATGTTACATTGGAGTTTCTGAAATATATTATATAACAGGATAATTTACCTGTTTGATCCGTCATGATAAAACAATTAGTCTTTATTCTCTGGCATTGTCAGTTTAAAAATATACATACAATTCTTTGAAAAAGTAAGTTGTTGAATATTTTCTCTCTTCACAGTTCAAAATCTTGTTCTATCGCATATAATAAAGATATCTTCACTTGCGGAGAAAACAAAATATTTTACAGCATATGTCGTACAGTATTCCGGCAAACCAGAAGAAGTATTCATGATTTTAAATCCTTGTTCGCTGTCATAAAAATCTACTGTTGTATTTTTCTTGTGTTAGCACGCTATAAATATTATAGGGTTCATTTAAGTTTCTTAAAGGAATCGCAGTGCTACTATAACTTATATTATTGCATTTTGAATTTGCAGTTCTTACATGTACACTGAAGTGCTACAAGTCATAGGATACATATAATATTGGTTCCATGTGGGATCTTCTAGATTCCGGCGAAGTGCAGCAACCTTGCGGATTTCACAAATGGCCAGAAGACTTCTGGAGAGATGTTGAGCCATTCTCTCGGAACAGCCTCCGACAGATCCAAAGTTTTTTTAGATACCTGGTCTGGTGTGCGAATGGCGCTTTCCACCACATCTCAACAGTGTTCTGTTGGGTTCATGTCGGGTGAACGTGGTGGCCACACCATCCGTCTGTACAGTCCAGAAAGCTCCTCGAACCAATTTTGGACAACTCTGGCCCAATGAGATGGTTAATTGTCCGCTTGGAAAATACCATCGTTTTGGAGGTACATAAAGTTCACGAAGTGCTGCAAATATTCACCCACCGGAGCAACAAAGCGAGACACCCCACATATGTATGGAACCACTACTAGCTTGCACAGTGCCTGTGTGACAGCTTGGGTCCATGGCCTCATTTGGTCTGCGCCACACATGAACCCTACCATCATCTCGTAAACACTAGAAGCATGTCTCATTGGAACACGTCACATGTTACCAGTCTCCCAATGTCCAATTACCGTGTTCACGAGCCCAGTTGTGACGATGTGCCCGATGTTGTGGTGTTAACAAATGCAGTGTGGAGGGTATTCTGCTCCCACACCCCTTGGCCGCTGCATTACGCTGCACTGACCTGATGGATATGTCTCTTGTACTTCCTGCATTGAATGTGGATGTTATTTGAGCCAGTGTATCTTGTATGTTAGCATGGACAATCACGATCAGCCGCGGCTTGTCACGTTCATTCAGCAGCAGATGCTTTTCATGAGGTGTACTCGGTACACGCGTGACACCGTGGATCGAGGAATTTGGAACGTTCGCACGAATTCGGAAATTGAATGTGCATTCCGTATTGTTCACAGTAACAGGCCGCGCTTAAAATCCGATAATTCACGTCGGCTTGCAATAATCCTTCTGTAGATTATTCAACCTGACTCACGAGATTTTCCCTCGTAAAAATCGTGGCGTACGTCGAAGCATTTGAACGACAGAAGCGCCAGTTAAAAACTTCCATACGTCTATCCCATGACTTTTGAGCTTCAGTACATTTCTCTTTATTTAGGTAATGTAGGCGATGGTGTACTAGAATATAATTTTCAATATAACATTTAGAAACTTTGATATTTGTTTTCCATTGTACCAGTCCAGGTATTATAATATTGTTATTTGTGACAACGCATTTTTCATTTCCCATTATTTTCACTTTAAAATTCACTCTTTGAAAAAAGAAGAAAACAAAAATAAAAGGAAACGGAGCACCCAAGAAAGTATTTCGATCCTGATGGAACTCTGCATGCAAGTACCTCAGGACCTAAAATGCAAACGAATAAAAAGCGGCAACCCACAGCGGATGTGAACAGCGCTTCAAGCATGGTATATCAAAAGAAAAACCCGCACACAGTGATATTTCAGATAGTGATAGCGGATTTCGTTTGCATTTACCTCTAGAAACTGTGAGAATTCCTCAACGCCGGATCCGTGTACAATGCAAGCAGATGAGAGAATTTGAGAGATGAGTAATGGGGATGAGAAAGACCGGTTGGTTCAAGTTGCCGTATCACCAGGCAGTTGGATCGGAACGACGCGGCAATCGGACGATGTTATCGGCAATGGATCGTAGACGGTCCACCTCAAAGGTACGTGCGCAGTGGACGCACGAGGGGAACGGCAGAAAAGAGGTGGTTGAGCGACTGGGAGCACTGCAAGAACAGAACCGAATCCGAGGCTATCAACCACCAATGGCCACGTTGCGGCATCTACAGATACGGGAGTGGCCATCCGGACCTTTTTCAGACGATCTGAGGCATGGAGACCACACACGATGAGGCAACTCCGCTTCCTACCACTGTTCAGCGAGAAGCTCAGGTGCCGGTTTGAGGGGGTCGGTCCCGATCTACATGGGATAGTGTTCAGTGGCATCGTGTTGTGTTCAGTGATAAGTCACTGTTTCCACTTGGCGTCATTGACCCCCACGTATGTAGCTGAAGGCGGGGGGACTAGCTCACGGATTCTACCTTAACTGCCCAAAGGCGCACATCTCGCACACCTAAAGTGCATGGCTGGTGGGGGATGGGGATCCTACTACAGCCAGACACACTTGGTAATCCTCCGTAAAAACTTCACGACTCAACGGTACGTCGACGACATTCTTCGACTTATTGTACTGCCATTCCTGTTGCAGCAACGCAGAGCCACATTTTTAAGAGGATAATGGCTCAACACACGCGGTCTGCCTCTCCCAGGTATGTCTCCGTAATGCCGACACCTTTCCGTGTCCATCCCTATCCCACGACCTCTCACGACAGAACACGTTAAAGATGTGATGGACGCCACCAACGCCTATCCCCGAATGTCGGCGAGCTGACCAGCAGTTTGAGCACAATATGGCATGCTATACATCAGGACAGTGTCCGTAAACCGCCAGCATCTATGCCACGCCGGGGAACCGCTTGTACCGAGCGAAAAAGCGCACTACATCGTACAAATGACTTGTTCCACTTATGTAGCTGTTTTATCCGAATAAATCACCAATTTGGTCATGAATCTAGAATTGCAATCATTTCCTGCCGTGTACACGTGCGTTGAGCATAAGAGTTTTCATCACGTTTGGATGATTCCGTCTGTCTGTGAGTGTTTCTGTTTTGTTTTTTTACAGAGAGAGTCTATTTTACAGCAAAATAAGAAAACCAAAAGTAACGTTTAATTCTTGCCAATTTTAAAGTGGACCACAAACCGGAGCCCCACATTTCTTTTTCATCTAAAATTCGGTTCATAAATTTCTTGATTGTTGTATATATATATCTCTTTCGGAAATTAATTTTGCTTAATTGATTAAACATTTCACCTAAGAAATATTTTTCATTATATATGCAATGAGTACGTTGTCAGTATTTCATGTTCAAAATTAAATTTATTACTACGATAAAACGCATCGCATGCTATAATAATGATTGAGCTCAGGCATGACTAAGTGGTAAACAGCATTCTTATAATTATCCTGACGTTCCTCACGGATGTTTACATTTTTGTACTGCTCATTCAATTTCTAAACAGGTGTTAAATACTATGATCTCGCTTACTAACCACAGATTTTGAACAATGAACCCATTGGATTTGTTCTGTGAGAAAGAAATAAAAAATCTTTACAATCTTTAAAAACGTCACGAATATAATAAACAAACCCATCGCTCTTTCCACGTTAAGCAACGCACAGCAACCGAAAAATTGTTATTCGGCCGCTGTCGTTGCTGTGCGTTGCCTAACGTGGAAAGTGCAATGGAGTTATTTACTCAACTGACGCCACATATTTAGATGATAGTCACGAATAGAGATATGCAACGCAGTACGTAGGTCTACCTTTGTAGCAGTACGTAGGTCTACCTGGTCGTTGTGTTACGACCTACGTACTGCAACGCATTACGTAGGTCGTAAAACAACGTAGCTCTGCGATCCCGTAGCCTACATCATGTTGAAACATTGACATTTAAAAAAAAAAAGAATGTGCGCTTTCTTTTGTTCCATATCGCTATCTCTTTCATTTTTTCGGAATATACTTTTCTCTCTGCATGCCATTACTCTTCAAATCCTATCTACAATCGTCGCATATAAATTCACTTATTACATATGCGTAAATTACGGTCATCCTCTTTTTTTGGCTAGGAGTAGGACACATTTCTTCATCTCAGCTGATGGGATTTTCCCAAGTCAATAACCCCTTGGAGTTAGTAACAGACCGAATCTCTGCAACAACATGCTTGTTGAGCATTTGATGTAATCACTCCCATTGCTTTTCGCCAATATTCTTACACTAGAACTCCAATATTCCCAAGCAGTGGTGGAATTTCGTTCCGTATTCTAACATTTATTTTCCTACATTAGGTTCGCGATTCAGTTTTTCTTTTCTTGACTGAAGGTTTACGACCACCATGATAAACTCAGTAGGCTATAAGCAGTCGCCCGTCTCTAATTTAGGGTCAATGATTCCAGGAAAGGGAGTAAGCTACTGCCGTAAGGCAAACACAACATCCACGCCTCATCGGGATTCGAACCCGGCCTTCTTTCGCACTAATGATCAGAAGCCATCACTTAGACCACTAATCCACCTGCGTGGTGCAGAGGAATTGTGCACACCACTTGACAAAGTGTGGTCAATAATACCATACCACAACATCCAGATATTTTTTCAATAAATGCTACGATGTTTTGCGGAAAGATTAATTGAACATGGCAATCATATGATCACCTTAATAAGGCCATATTGTCCTGTATCATCGCCCATCACATATATGTAATCCCTCTGAAATAAAATCGTTTCTTCTGCATCTACTTGTCACCATGTGTTTGGTGATTTCCGTATGATTTCATGCATCCCCTAAGGAGTGCGATTTCTGTGTCTAGTAGTGTGCATTAATTTTTCATATAATTTCTATGGAAGAAGAAACATTTTTTCGTAGCATATTACAATGACATTTTAAAAATAATATCGGACTTTAAGAAATTTTGGTAAAAATCATTATTTGCTATGACTTTTTATTATGAGGATATGAAAAATATTTGCACTTATTTTCTTCTTTGGAGGATTCACATTATTCCCACTAGGAGTGTGTAATTAAGCTACATGTTTGTCCATATATTTGTTTGTAAGTGTTGGATTTGAAAAGTTCGCTTTCCTCAGAATACTGTCACTATGATGAAGAATTTACCTATAAGTTCTGAATCAAAGTAAGTCATATTTGCGACGCCAGGGCGCATAAATAATTATATCTCTTTCTGTAAGAGTCAGTGATAGAACAGAATAGCTAACGCTTTTATTTTCATAACATTTTTTTAATTTGTCATAAGAAATAGTTATTTAAATACTAGTCATTTTTCCCAAATGTGCCTGCTTCTACTACTGGGTATCTTCGTTTTCTAAAAATCTAACTGAAATATTTGTTTCTTTTTAAAAATGGTACAAATCATGTGGTATTTAAACCTTAGTTTTCGGTATATGTTTCGTTGTTGATATTGCTTAGTGACGCTTATTAATTATTACTCAAAAATAAAAAGAAAAGTGAAGTAAAATATTCTAAACATATGCTATCTATAAAATCCATGCCAATAGGTTTTCTAAAATTTATCTCCTTTCCTTTCCATTTGCCTTTCAGTAGGCTACTCAGTGAAACAAGATAGGTGTTAAGCGGCATATGGTCGTACAGAATTTACCTTAAAACGAGAGCTAACTTCAAGCTCTACAAATAGTATATATTTATTATACAGACCAACAAAAATAAAAAACATTTTCGGGTGCCTCGGAAGTTACTCCTATTTTTGGGTCTATTTGGGGATCCCAAAATAGCATCAGTTTTGCCCTATCAGCTCAAGTTTTGGAGATAGTGCATACCCGCGCTATATGCTAATGTGCAGAAATATTGTTATTTTATGTGCGTAAAGTCAGTGTATATTGTTATTTTATGAGTGTAAAGCCAGTGTCTGTTAGTCTTATTGGGAGTTTTTGAACAACCATACAACCAGATAATTTAATGTGATCTAAATTTGTTTGCAGATTGAGTAGACGTCATGGCGTCCCCAAGAAGAAGTTGCTTGAATCAACCAGATGTCTTTTGCTGCATTTGTGGCGAGTACATACTTAAAGAAAGTAGGAAACCTCTTTCTCAGTTTGTGAAGAGAGCATCCTTTGGTTATTTTGGTGTTTAGCTTGGGAACCAAGATACGTCGTGGGCTTCTCATATTGTATGCAAAACTTGCACATCACATTTTCGGCAGTGGGCAAATGGAAAAAGGAGCTCTCTGAAACTCGGAATACCAATTGTGTGAGGGAACCTAAAAACCACCATGATGACAGTTATATTTGTCACGTCAGCATCAAAGGCATCAATCGAAACAATCGAAGCTATTGGACATATGCTGACCTCGATTCAGAAAGACGACCGCATCCACACTCAAATGAGGTACCGATTCCATCTTTCATCCAGCTACCAGAACTGCCAGAGAATGAGGAATCAAGCATGTCTGATCACATATAAGATAATAGCAGTCGGGAAAGTGACAGTGATTTCGTAGAAACTTCATCAAGTGCTCGGCCTTTTAATCAACATGAACTGAGTGACCTCATCAGGGGTTTAAACCTCTCAAAGAATCTTCAGAGTTGCTGGCCTCCAGGTTGAATAAAAATAACTTACTTTAATGTGGAACCAACATTACTTTTCACCGTAGTAGAGAAAATAATTTGCTGCCCTTTTTCTCTAAGCACAACAACCTAGTGTTCTGCAATGATGTCAGTGGTATAGTGCTTTATATGTCTTTGGAACAGCAGAGCCAAACACGGCCACTGGTTAAGAAAAATGTGGCCTCTCAGAAGAAATAAGGTAGTTGGAGAACAAAATGTGATTAAAGAACCTTTGGTAAGCTGAGCCAAAATCGTCCTGCCACCTTTAAATATCAAGTTAGGCCTAACGAAACAATTTGTAAAGGAGTTGAACACAAAAGGTTTGGGCTTTAGCTATTTATCACGTACATTCACTGGACTGGGCACAGAAAAGCTTTATGCAGGGA
The DNA here is from genome assembly GCA_039090855.1 of Macrothele yani. Classification (NCBI taxonomy): domain Eukaryota; kingdom Metazoa; phylum Arthropoda; class Arachnida; order Araneae; family Macrothelidae; genus Macrothele; species Macrothele yani. The sequence goes on from CM077017.1 coordinate 121,835,155, forward strand.
TGTTGGATTGTCCCCTGATAAGGCAGCTATGAACGTTATATATTTCATAGGTTCAATGGATAACATTGAGCATTGTGCCTGGATTACCTTTGTTCTAGTTGTTAAAAACTTTCTTGGCAAATATAAGGCAGACAACTACTCTGAATTAGTTCAGCACATGCTCTCCAATTTTAATAAGCTCGGCTGTAACATGAGCATGAATGTCCATTACCTACACATCCACCTAAGTAGATCGCTTTCCAGAAAACCTTGGCGATTTAAACGAAGAACAAAGTGAATGATTTTACCAGGTCATAAAAGCTATGGAATGCAGATGCCAGGTCAGGTGGGATACCCACATGATGGCAGATTACTGCTGGATTATCTTCGTAGATCTCACTCTAGAAAGTCCTATAAAAGACGTTTCTCAAATGTTGAATGACTGATCGGTTTATATGCTCTTATAATGAAATATACAGATCTAGTAATATGTGCTTGTTTCAATAGTATGTTATTTAGTATTAAAATTTGTCAAAATCATGTCAAAATAGTCCTATAAATAACGTTTCTCATATGTTGAATGACTGATCATTTTATATGCTTTTGTGTTGAAATATACAGATTCAGTAATACGTGCTTGTTTCAATAGTATGTATATGGTAACAATATTTGTCAAAATCATATCAAAAATAGTCCTGAAAAAGACGTTTCTTATATGTTGAATGATTGGTGATTTTATATGTTCTTGTGTTGAGATACACAGATTTAGTGATGTGCGCTTGTTTCAATAATTGTATACAGTGTTAATATTTGTCAAGATCATGTAAAGAATAACAGATCATGCGATGTAGGATCTCGAATTTTGACGGAAGATCGGTGGAATCAGCATATGTGGTGGGTATGCCCTGTCTCCAAAACTAGAGCTAATAGGGCAAAACTGATGCCATTTGTGTACTCTGTGACTGAAACTCCTAAAGCAAAAGTTCCCTAACTAGCCGATTGTGGACGTCCTTCTTTTAGGCGCCCCAACCACAGACAAAACGATGACATGCAATGCTTTTCACAGCAAGTATTACCATTTCATCTCCTTTTCGACTGACTGCGGTGCTCGATTTGAAAATTTAAACACGTGGCGTACACGCCGCAGCACATGCGGTTATGCATATATTGCAAAACAATTGCAAATTTAGTTGCCCTTCTGTCCGGAAGAACAGCGACAGCACTGAATTATGGAGCCCATTGACAAGTCTTAATTATACTGTTTCATAACTTTCACAATTCCCCGTCGTTTACATGACTTTCACAATTCCCCGTCTCTTACATGGCTTTCATAATTCCCCGTCGTTTATTTGCTACGATTTGCATAGCGACGTGCTGCTCAAATTACTTTGGATCTTCGATGTCTCGGTGTGTATGCTCTATTAAAACTGTAAAAGGTGTTCTGAAATTTAAGATAACTGTTGCATATGAAGACGGCAATCTCGTTCCTGACAGATTGTCGTCCAGCTATTATTACACCTTTTAAAAGCAATGTGTGTTATTTTTCCAATTATTAAAGACCACCGATGTAACTCTTCTTTTGAGAAAACCGTCAGCTCCGGTATTTTGAAAATAGTCGCACCAACCTTACGGAGTGCCTCAATTTACCTTTATCGAACTCCAAAATGTCCTTTGCTTTTCGCATTATGATCAACACTCTTGACGATTTTGACTAACAACTATGTTAAACAGTTGCCTACAAGACGTGTAACCAACGTGTCCACGTTTTTGGCATATATTCTGTGTAAGTTACAGTTACTACATCTGCGTAAGGATTTCTAATTGACTGGCCTGTATATGCACCACTATTTCACATCTTGGAATGTGAAATATTGGTTACGAAGATAATATGAGTACGTTTTCAGTGAAGTGCTCAGAAACATTATCCGTTTGCATGCTCATTTTGCCCATAAAACTCTATACTAATGCAACAAAAACACTAAGTCGAATGAAACGTTGAAACACAGAAACTCATCCATGTGTTATATTTACGTGGCCGGCAGACCTTTCTGTCGAAGTATCTTCGTCAGAATTCGCTAAACATTCAAAACGGCTTGACACAAATTTACATCAACGGGAACGAAAATTCGAGTTTATTATGTTATCTTTTATATGAGCTTTTAAAATCAGAGAGAGCGATTTAAGACTCGATGAAATCACCTTAATTACCAGATAAGCCCAAGTGTCTGATTACAAATCGTATATATAATTTATTTTAAGGGCATTTTACTGAAAACTATACAACAAATAAAAACACCAAAATTTAAAAATTGTGTTACTACTATTTATACCTACATGAAGCAAAAATGTTGCTGTTTTCACGAAATGTTGAAATTATTATCTTTATATTTCATTGAATAATTCATTATTTAGAATCGTTTATATGGGCGATCATTTATAGTTGTGGTAAATATTGCAACAAAAACCTCTATTGCGTTATCTTCTATTAAATGAATAATTATTCCAAAAATTAACACCCGAGATGTATTTATCCCACCATCTACCATTCGGCATCTCCTAAAAAACCTAAGCTTTCCTTGTGGTTTAAAAATCAGATTTCTTACATACGTTTGAAGCTTTTTTCAGTGTGTCTGCGTTGAACATCCTAACATGATATAATGAACAGCAACTTGGAAGCTCGCTTTGCTGTCTTCATCTTTAATGTCCAAATACTGGATAATAAACTGCAATTTGAATTCAAGCCGATTTTTCATTTTGCAAATCATATTTCTAATTTTCCGCCGGAGTTGTCGGTGGGTTTGCTTACGTGTTCATTTCGCAATATAAATACATAATTCTGCAATGAAATGAGAGACAAGATGGCGATTTTTATTAACACATAAAAATATATTTCAATGAAACACAAGTAAAATACTGAGAGTGGAATGTGAAAAATTGAATTTTCCCCCTGTTAGTGCAAAGTAAACATCTCCTCTTGCGGCCATTATCTGATGGAAGACGTGGCAAGTCTTTGGAATGTCCTGTGTGTAAAAACGGCATACGCTCTATTTAATCATGCGTGAAAAGTATTAAAATTATGACAACCACTTACTTCGCTTTCAGATCTTTCACTTGAAATGACACATGTCCCTAACAATTATGAAACAAAACACTCTCATGAATTTTTATAAGCCTTAGGGTTTTCGGAATGGAAAATTTCAACCGCACACACACGCAAATCGTGTGTTTTCTCTTGTCTCTAGATATCATCTCAACATGTCGCTCATACTTTTTTCAATATGTTGTTCAAAACTGAAACTTTCTTTGTATATTCCATTTAAGTATCTGTAATCGGAGGTACTTTTTTCAGTCTGTGTAATGACAATAAGTATCAAAACTGGAATGAACTTAACAAAGATATTCTGTAAGCTCATAAAGTCTTTAGCTTGAAATATTTTCGAAAATCATGTTTGTAGCTTTCATGTAACTATAATAAAAGTCCAACCTCAGAATTTAAAATGTTATAACAGAAAAATTGTAAATGATTTCTGCTGCCGATTTCCGTGTTGCGGATTCGTATTCCCGAATAATCAAGCAATATGACATCATAAAATGCCTTTTTCGCTCCACTCGTATGTTACATATCATAGCATAAAACCATAAAACCGAAGATTTAAATTTAGTAAGACATTTGAAGCCAAATTAAAGTTCTCGCGCATATGTTACTCTGAAACTATACATTATTGAATCATTCCTAATTTACGAACGATCCTAAAATGAATTGTATGGGGTATTTATTCATTTGTCCATTTCAATCTAAATGTACCGTCTATGTATGTTTACTTGTCCTGTAGTGTACAACAATTAACTTTCATTCCAGGGTTAGGTGGAAGAGCAGAAGGCATATCAAACCATACTTTATTGAATCATTCCTTACTGACGAACGAACCTAACATGTACTGCAGTAGGTAATTTATTCATGAGTCCATTTCAATCTAAATGTACCCTCTATATGAGTTTACTTGTAGTGTACAACAATTAACTTTCTTTCCAGGGTTCCATGGAAGAGCAGAAATCGTATTAAAACAAATTTTATTGACTAAACCATACTTTATTGAATCATTCCATACTTATGAACGAACCTAACATGAATTGCAGGGAGTTCTTATTCATGAGTCCATTTAAATATAAATTTACCCACTAAGCGAGTCTACTTGTGGTGTGTATCAATGGCTTGCTCCAGGTTTCTTAAAAAAAGAAAGCGTATTCGTGTTTTAAATAACAAAATTCCAACAATGTACTGATTGAACTAGCTAAAGCGTTATTGCATTATTATGAAAATAAGTGGCAGTTTATTTCGTGTAGAATTTCGTATTTAAGTTCGCACAGCAGTAATAAAGACATGAAAATTTTCAATTCAAACATCTTATTCTGCAAAAAATCTGTGAATCTGTCATATTTCATCTTAGTTTCAAAATGAGAAACCTATTTTTAAACATATAAATAGTTAAATAATTTAAAAATATATTGGGTTTAAGATTGCACAAAAACGAATAAAAGGATTATTTAAATTATAATTATAAAATTCAGTAGGCCCTACATAAAGGGTCACAAAAAGCGCATGTTTCTTAATGAAGGTTAACTTTTCATAACACACACTATATTGACACAACTCACCGGACACCTAGAAGAGAAACACAACATAGAATTTACTGACATACTTTAGTACGGTGTCGGTCCACGTTTAGGCTTAATGCATGCACTGCCCCTTCGAGATATGCTTTCGACAAAGTTTTTGAACCTATAGATAGGTATGCGCTTCCGTTCAGAACATAGTGCTACCGTTAACGGTTGTTTAGTTGTAGTCTTTGGTTCTAAACTTCGTACGCGCTGCTCTAATCCATCTTATAGGTGCTCTATAGATTTATGATCAAGGCTCTGTGCTGGCAAGTCCACACACAATACGGAATTATCATCAAACCACGCCGTAACAGTCCTTGCTTTATGGCTCGGTGCATTATCCTGCTAATATCAACAAGGCTCGGTTCCATAGTATTGCCCCAGATTTGGTAGAGCGTAATTGTCCAAAATATCGAGGTAACGTGCTGGTTAACAGGTTTGTCCTCGATAACCAACGGGGAGCCGGCCCTCAGGTTGTATATATACTGCACTGTGAACTTCACCTGCACCACCTTCCTCTCTCCAGGAGCGCTCAATTCTCTAGGTTTGTGGTGGTCATGATGTAATGGTGCCTATGTGGATATCAGTCACATTTTTTACTACGAAAGCAAATTTTTATTTCAGTACAGAAAAGTAAATAAATTGTATATTCCTTTTTGCATTTTTATAAAAGGATATCCTGAATTCTGATTTTGAACTGTGATATTTGTTTTTCTCGTAAAATGAGTTTTTTTAATTAAATAAAAACATATGATTCTTTTAAAGTTTTCTAAAACAAAAAGAACATGTTCTCATTGAAGGAAGCAATAAGATCGTAAAGAAATTTTGGACTGCGAAGTTTTACGGTTCCCATTAAGGACGATTTTAGTTCTTTATCCATGAACTGCTCAATTGTATATTTTTCTATAAATAAATGTGAAGAACATATAATAAAAAAAAAGAAAATTGATCATGCATGTTTTTAGAAGTAATGGTATCAAATCATACACTGATAATTATATCTACATACATATTTCGAAAAAGCAAATCATGTTAATTAAACAAAATATCTTTTGCTAATCCTCTCTCCTGCATCGAATTTAGAAACTTAGATCCGAGTAATGATTTGTTTAAAAGAAAACAAAAGAGAATTTCATAAATTATCTTGGCTTAAAATATAAAAAATCCGGAAAATTTCGATACAAACTCTGATAATGTTACAGCTCATATTCACATGAAAGTTAAACAAGTTATTTCTTAATTTGTATTCATTAAAACCATCAGCATATCATATATAAATAATATGTGTAAATAAAGATTTGACATTGGTTCTTAATTTTCAGTATTGTGATTGAATAAAAATATACTTAATCTAAGTTTTTTAACTGGTTTTAAAATGATTTAAAACAAAACAGGTTATGCGTAAAATCTTCTGCGGAAACAATGGCGGAAGTTAATTCGAAAATGTTTTGTATGTCGCTCGCCAATACTTCGCAGGCGTACCGTGTCGGAGAACGAAGTGAAATTACCAGTATAGGTAAATGTTGTCATGAGCTGGACGTTACCGTCCTTAGCTAAGATTTCACGAGCTTAGCCCTACTTCCTCCAAAATATGTTAAACATTGCAAAAATATATATTTCAAAGTTGAAGAGCAATATTAATTTGCTGCACATTGCCGTTGATTGCAAGGATCAACTGCGAATTTAGGAACTCCCATGAGGGTAAAATATTTAATGTTCGTAAACGATGCAATATTAGGGTGAACAGGTGTGGAAGACACGGGACTGGTGTACGTACCACGTGGCCAATTGATACTATTGCGACTGCGTAAACTTGGATGTCGTGTCGACGAGAACGTAACAGACAACGTAAAAACGTCATATGAAACGTTGGAGGGCATATTTCGTACGCTAGGAATTGGTCATAAAGTGTAGTAATTTCCTCTGTTTAGTCAGAGAACGAAAGTATCAGTGGACAATAAGAAGTGGTTGAATATCATTAGATTACTGGCTGGAGATATCCTGCAATCCAATGACATTCACCTAGATCTTTGTCAATGTTATCCCCACTGCTAGTTCTCCTAGTTATGCAAAAATTCCGAATTATTTATTCTCACCATTGCAGAATCGATTGATACTTCCGGCGGGCGACATTCCGTTTACTGGTACTTCCGGTGGCCACAGGTGCAACCAGGCTGCATCATGTAAACATTTTATTAACCAAACTCGGTGAAATTTTTTCAAGTTAGACTCGAACAGCAGCCTAAGACGTAACATGTTATTCCACGCTTAGAACTGCTGTCATTACTGAGAAAATACGACATTCGAACAGTTATATTATATTAAATTAGTTTGGTGAATTTTAATTTGGATGAAAAAAAATCTTCTAAGGGAATATATTTCTTTCCTTAGAAAGAGAAATAGGTTCATAAAAAAAATATGAGAGTGCAGAAGATTCCTGTTATTTGCGCATATACACTGAAGAGCAATTGAATTAGAGACAGCTGGCGTTATGCAAATGTGGCGCTGTGGGCGGCCATGTACACAGGAACGACATGACGAATGCAGCGATCCGACAATATAAGAAGTGATGCGACAGGAATTAGTAAGAGTCGGACGCAGTATGGGTAAGACGAAAGATCTAAGCGCATTTGATCGTGGGCAAATTATCGGGTCCCGAAAAATGGGGCACTCCACCTCTGAAGTCGTGCAGGCACTGGGATTTTCACGAGCTACTGTGTCACAGGTGCACCGTGAGTACATCTAACCCGGTAAAGACAACCTTACAAGGGCCAACTGCCGTGGTCAAGAGCGTGTGGATGAGCGGGGTCATCGTCGGCTAGCTCGCATTGTAACAGCGGATAGACGGGGAACATTGCAATAAATCACTCGGCAATTTAACGCTGGTGCACAAAAACTGTGTAAGCAGCCACACCATCTAGCACCATCTCCTCGCTATGGGGTACAGAAGCCATCGTTCCACGAGGGTACTGCTGCTGACCGCACATCACAGGGTGTAAAGATTATCATGTGCGCGGGAACATCGCCACTGGACCCTAGACATGTGGGAAAATGTTGCCTGGACTGATGAGTCGAGATTCCCATTGGTACATGCGGATGGCAGCATACGAGTACGGTGCAACCCTCATGAAGCGATGGATCCTTCTTGCCAGCAGGTTACTCTTCAAGCTGGTGGGATGGCATTCTCGTCTGGGGACTGTTTACATGAACTGAAATGGGACCACTGGTACGTGTGACATCGTCCCTCACAGGTCAACGTTACCGGGATATCGTGGACGATCATTTGCTCTCGTTTGTGCGTCTTCAACATCCCACTGAAGACTTCATCCTGAAACAAGACAATGTACCGTGCCATCGCTCCCGAATTGTATGCGAATGGTTGGATAAAAACTCCATTGAAGCGACCTCGTTTCCTTGGACAGCTAGGTCACCTGACCTCAATATCCTCGAGCACGTCTGGGATGCAATCGAGAGAGCTTTTCGAAGCTCAGACCTCCCTCCATCAAATCTTCGTAAACTGTGGGAGCTTGTTCAGGGGTCGTGGATCCGTATGGCTTCCCAACGCTTCCGGTGCCTTCTCGAGTCCATGCCAAGACGAATCGCTGCCGTCATCAGGGCGAAAGGTTGTGCTAGACGTTACTAGACAGACATCTCTAATTCAATTGATCTATAGTGTATTATTCAGGGCAACGGTTAAATTCGGACATTTCGCAGAGTAGTTCTTTCTGACAAAGCTTCCAGAACCGATGTGTCCCAATTAACCTGAGTGTACTGTATTTATAAACAGCACCAATTTTCTTTACAACTGGGTAAAAATAAGTTGCACAATATTTTGGAGATTGTTACATACAATGAGATTAACTCCTCCTGAGTAATCTATGTAACCGACCATTCGGTTACATAAATTACCCAGGTGAACTGTGTATCTATGAACTGTGGCCAGCAGTGTATATACACTGTTGGCCACCCAAAATGCAACACCCAGAAGGACACGATATAGCAAAGCCAGATTTATTGGACACTTAACAACAGATACTAAGACGAAACGATTGAACTTACAGTCCCGTGCGGCTTGCGGAACACGCAGACATCAATAGTTCGTGTGGCCCTCATGGCTGGCAATAACGGCCGCTACACGCCGCGGCATCGAACGAAAGAGGCTTTGGATGTGGGCTTGGGGTATGTCGGTCCATGCTGCTTCCACACGTTGCCACAGTTCATCAGGCGTAGCCGCGGGTGGTTCTTGCCGGGCCACTCGGTTGCCGATCGGCGACCAGACGTCTTCGATGGGCGACATATCGGGAGAACAGGCGAGCCACGGCAGCAGTAACACCTGGTGGGCCGTAAAGAATTGTTGCACGATGCGTGCACGTGCGGGCGCGCATTGTCCTGTTGAAACGTGGCCGCTGGCAGGTCCTGCAGTTAAAGGAGCACTACAGGCTCCAAAACGTCATAGATGTAGCAGTGGCTGTTGAGTGTACCGGCGATGCGTATCAAAGGCGTGCAGGTGTCATATCTATTTGCGCCCTAAACCATAAAGCCAGGCGACGGACCGGTATTGCGATGCATAATGCAGGCGTCATACAGTCTCTCGTTGCGGTGCCGCCACACGCGGATTCGATCATCATGGTGTTGTACGCAGAAGCGGTATTTGTCTGTGAAAACTATGTCTTGCCATTCCGTAGTCCAGGTGCGCCGTTCAACGGCCAACTGACGCCGCACTCAGCGGTGGTACAGCGTCAATGGTAATCGATGCAATGAGCGCCGTGCGACAAGTCTCTTCTCCCGCAGACGTCGTCGAATGGTACGTGCTGACACAGGTTGTTGCGCAACACACGCTAATTCCTGCGCTAACGTTCGTAATGTGGCGGTTCTAGCCGACAATACTCGCCGCACAACATGCCGGTCCTCTCGTTGGGTGGTGTGCCGCGGCTGCGGCAATCCCTAGGTAGGTCCGTCCATCCCTCCTGCACCCACCGAATCCATACTCACTTCACTTTGGCTGGATGTCGTCCCACACGGGCGCCGATGTCTCGGTACGATAAACCGCTGACGCGGTAAGCCACTATTCGTCCTCCGTCGAACTCCGAAGCGTGCTGGAATGACTGCCGTATTCTGCGACGAGGCATCAGAAAGCTTCCCATATACAGGTCCGGCAGCACAGCACACTTCCACTACTTACCCCTCGCCTTCTGTGCAACCTTCTTATAGTGCTTCTCAGTGGCGTGCCAGGCGCACATGATTTGCATGTGCCCTGTAATGATAATCGTTTGCATGTGCTCTAGCGGGCGTCGCATGCTGTGAATTTCAGGCCAATCAGATGATTCCTTCTTGGTGTTGCATTTCGGGTGGCCAGCAGTGTATAATAACTAAGATATGTGGTGGATGACACTTGATTTGGCAAATATTTAGTTACTTTTATAACCTGTTCGGCTTAGAGTTTTTACTTACGTCATTATAAGATAGATGGCCCTACAATTGTTCTGCTGAAGAACGAGGAAAATGCTATGTAGCCATTTTCCTTCTGTGCTTCTCAGTAGGGCAGGGCAGAATCCCTTCACTCATTGAGTACGCAATACAAATTGTGTGAAAGAAATGAATGTTATAGAGAGAAAAGAACCTTCTGAATACATCAAATTGATCCATGTAATGAAGCGTTAAATATGGGACCATTAAACATTTTTGAAAAAAAAAATAGAATGTTTCTTACAAACGTAACATGATAATCCCTCATATAGTCAAAGAAGAGCATTTGTCTTTCAGCAAAGGAATGAACTACGATATCTTATTTGATCACGCTATGTACATTAACCCGGCAGTCTTCCTTTTTCCAGGCAAAATCCTTTGCTTGACTGTGAAGGAAGCTGAATTTAATGTAAAGAGGGGAAGCATTTACTCTTGTACATGTAAAACGGCATTTATTTCTTAGGTATTTAAGATCATAATCGCTGTCACTGAGTAAAAAAAAATAATTTATGTCCCACATGCGAAATGGAATACCAAGTATTCACTGACCTCAATGTATTTCCCTGATCTCCTAGTCTGCCCTTTCCGAGCCAAATGAGGCGTATCTAGGAATCAGGCAGCGTTTAGTAGAACGCCGCGAGCTGTCAATTATTCTTGATGCCGTATTTCTATGTCAACGAAGTAGGTGGTGCAATTAACGGTCAGTTGCGGATAATCGTTCTGCCACGAAGGACAACATGTAACCCTCGTATCCGTCCCACAAGTGAGAATACCATCTGCATTCGTGAGAAATAAAATGTTTTGCCTAAAGAACAGTTGCTCATCAACGCGGAATAGCTAGACAAAGAATAACGTATCGGAATCTTATACGTATTCTGTTTTAGAAATATGATAGGGTAGAAGTGATAGTAAAACAAATACTCTAAAGTATTATTATACTAATATTTGATAGTGTATAACTTCATATACAAATATGTATATCATCATCATCATCATCATTGTCAACCATTATCAATCCACTGCTGGACGAAGGTCTCCCCAAGTTTCCTCCACAACGGTCTGTCTTGTGCCAGTCTCCTCCATGTCACCCCTGCATACTTTCGAATTGCATCCACCCATCTCCCATGTGGTCTTCTTCTGGGTCTTTTTCTGTCCCTTGGAATCCAATCTAAAAATATGTATATAAAGTAAAATAAATACTATCAAATATGGCAGAAATAATTATCACAATGAAGTTCGTGTCATATCCGTCCTTGAGTTATATATTCTGAATAACATTACACACTATCTATAAACAAGTAATTGGACACTTCTGCAATCGACGATATCTGCGGTCCTGATACACGTCACGGCTGCCGCTGTTAGATATCGTGTGGGACACAACAACGCAACCAGTTGCATGCAAGTTGCGACGCAGTTCCGAGCTCTCTGATTTCGAGAAAGGTGTAATCGTCGGGTATCACAGAAATGGCCGATCCATACGTGACATATTCAGCGAGTTGAAGTACCCAAAGTCGGCAGTGGCCTACGTGATTGGCAAATGCAAGATGCGAGGGGACTGTCGGAATGTGCCCCGACCTGGCACACCCACAAAACTGTGAGTTAGAAACCGACGGATGCTGGCCAGAGAAATTCGGAATAACCGCACCAAATCGATGGACCACATCCGCGAGGAGTTTTAACAGGCATTCGGGAGTGTTCTTTTGATGAATACCATCCGTAAGGAAGTCCATCTGCTCGGTTATCATGGACGTGCTGCCGCCCACAAGTCTTTGATCACCAAGTCCAATAGTACTGCTCTGTAACGTGGTGCAAAGAACGTCGACAGTAGACCATTGAACAGTGGAAACAGGTTCTCTGCTGTAACGAATCAAGGTTCACCCTCTACCGTTCGAATGGAAAGGTCTGGGTTTGGCATCTGCCTGGAAAACGCCTCCTGCCGGAATGTATTGTGCCAACTGTGAAGTTCGGCGGCGGTGGAATTATGCTATGGGGTGTTTCTCCTGGTATGACACGGGACCCTTGATCGCAATTCCTGGTAGACTCAACGCCGCCACCTACTGCATCATTTTTGATGACCATGCGCTTCCTACGTTGTGGCAGTTTTACGGGGTGGACTCATGTTACTTTCAGGATGACAATGCCACTTGTCATGTTGCGACGTCTACCATGGCTTAGTATGGTGACAATGGGGTTAATCGAATGGACTGGCCTGCGCAGAACCCGGACCTTAACCCTATCGAGCACCTCTGGGACGAGTTGGAGCGTCGACTTAAGGGGTGCTGGCACTGTCCAAAATCGGTGAAGGAACTGACCTGTCTTCTCCAAGCCGATTGGAAGAAAATACCGCTAGCCGTCGTACAACACCTAGTTGACAGTATGCCCCGGAGGGTCGCAGCTGTAACCGCCGCTCGTGGTGGCTCCACCAACTATTGAAGCTGTATAAACTTTGTATTCCTTTGCTATCGCATGTGTTCAATTACTTGTTGGTAGATTGTATGTTAACAAATCCTGTGTTCCATGATCCTTTCATAACATCTCATTAAAAGAATTCCAAAGTTTGGCGGGAGGGATAACAAACAGATTCCAAGATTTCTTCGGTTACAAACGATCAATTACCTCATAGAAGATTAACTTTCAGAACCGCAAAACATTTTCCTAGATTACGGTCTCATAACGATTATTTGTTCTGCTATTTCTCTTACTTTCCAGCAAGGAGCATAGAACGTTTAAAACATAATTCTCTGTATCAAAAAACGGGGTGAGTAATTGTAACGTAAAAAATAATGTGTCTTATTTCAATGTAAAGTATACCTAGAAACACTTTCTTATATATAGATCAACTTAGACAATTCATTTATATGTAAACAAAATCACAAAATTAAAATGTTATATTAATATTCAAACATGCATATGAATTAAGAAATTGGCAGGGCATATAATGTGAAAGTTGAAGTTATTAGACTGTTTCATTTAAACAACATACAAGATTCTACTAAATACTGCTCAAATATCTTCGATCCTGAATTCAAAGACTAGAACATCTACAACGTACAGTAATATATCATAACAGCTGGCTCATCAAAGCCACAACTATTAATAAAGGTGTGAAAATAGTATAATTTGTACATGAGCTTGATTTGGATCATTTGCTCATTTTCTATTAATACTCTTCAAGAATGGGTGCGTTTCATGATATTTCTACAGTAGGAATATCTTCTGTAGTGTTGATATTTTATGGTCTAGGGATGATATTATCCTTAAGGTATAAATCTCTGCAGATGTTACAGAAGAGAAAACAACAGAACGGAACAGCTTCAAATTAAAATTTAGAAGGAAAAGCTTTTTACAAAAATTTATTATCCTAACTCGCAGAAGGAAAGACATAAGAGAGACGTTTCCGCAAATAGCGTACGGCCCAAGGTTTGTTCAAACTGAGATTTCAGATGATCCGTTGCATTGTAGAAATGCATTCTCGTCACATTGAGGATAGTGATTATTTTTTAATACAGTAGATTCCGGCGAACCGGGTATCGGTTAATCCAGGTAAACGGTTATTTGGAACAATTCTTGAAACACTTCATAAGTTAGCGCTTTGGGATAAAGCTTCGCTTATTGGGACAGCTTCTTAATTGGAATAAAATGTTCTGTCCCGATGTGTCCCAATTAACCGAAATATATTCTGCATAGAAGGAAATATTTCAACACCGCTCTAATCTCGCACTACAGAAAGTAATGGAAAAGCGATACATTTTTGAATTTCTCCTATGAGAATTGCTACTTTGTGCTTATCCTTTGAACACGGATTCGTCACAAATTACTTTTATATCTCTATTGGCTTATTAGGAATGGACATCCTTTCGCACGGCGGCAGAAACACCTTTACAGAAGAAAGTAGAGGTAGTAAGGTACGAAATAGAAACGATGAAGACAATAATTAGCATTCCCGAACAATTCACTGCATGCATTACTAGGTCAAAATTTACAGCTTACGTAAAATGTTGAAGGTAAATAAATCCCTATCAGTCCACTTGCCAAGAAGCACTGCTGCCGCATTTGCGATTTTGTTTTTGAAACAGGAGGGATAAATACTTCTTGTTAACTAAAATGTTTTGTTCTTGACAATAACCCTTTTATCTGATCACTTTCTAATAAAATTGTCAATAAGATCGTGTTATTTTTGAGTAACACGGTGTTATTGACAATGAAAAAAAGTTTAAAATAGCACCCCCATCAAAAACATATTATAATGAAACTAACTGGTTTCAATGCGATTAAAAATGACCTCGGGAACCACTTCTTCCTTGTTTTGCATAGTGGAGCTCAGAGATTTATGGAAAACGGCGTAATGAAAGGTACTTTGAACGAGAGTTATATAAAAGTTGGTTGTTGTTGTTTTGAGAGAGAAATTATGTAGGTGTCGTTCTCATTTCATACTTTTCTACTATGTCTGTATTTCTTATTTGGTTTATACAGGGTGATTCATAAAGAAGTACACAGTTTCCAGTGCGTGAACACGCATCCTGCGGTATCTGTTAATCCTGTCTTTTATAAAATGCATTTCTATTCGTCAAAAGCTTACATATAGTTACTCTATGCATTTCTATTAACGCATTCATTTGTCTGCCAGTGTCAGTATAAAAAATCTCAAGCATCGCTTTAGGACAAGGGAAGTGCTCATAAGATAATCAGTAACCATTTCAGAATAGTACATCTACTCTGCAAACAGATATGTTTCAGTTCACAGCAATTTTGTTTTAATAAATACGTACTTAAAAACTCTGTGTGTATCAAAAAGAAAGCGATGAACTCCGTGACTTTCGGGATGTGTTACAACACACGCTCGAAGAAACATCATCCTAGTATGTAGAACTGTGTGGTTTTTGTATCTGTTTTTGAGCACAGATTTGGAAACGTTATTTTCATATTCTCAATTTCCTTTCCCGAAAGAAATAAGTATTTTGAAACAAATGAATTAAATTATTTATTTCTTAATCCAGAAATTTGATTTCTGAAGCTTGTGCAGCAGTAAACATGTGCGGTTGGGGCGAAAAAATGTAGAGAATTACACTGTAGTCGAATTAATTGATATCTAAACTCGACATTCCGAAAATAAATGCAGTTATTACAAAGGCCGTTCCATAAAAACTGAAAGTAATTTTATTTGTATTTGGCAACTGTGCGCAGGAGAAAAATATCCACGCAAGCGTCTAACTGAATTAAGGAAGTACGGTATTTATGGCAACAGTTATTACCAGTGGTAGGCGATTCTGGTTTTCTTATTGCGCAGTTTTTAAGGCATGTCTGCATTTCGCCGTACAGCTATGGAGGTGAGTAATTCAGAGTTAAGAAGTGAAATGCGTAGTGCGATAAAATTTTGCCATCGTTTGTGTGAAACAGCTCCAGGAACAGCTGATTTAATGCAAAAAGCTTACAAAGATACACTTTGGCCGAGTCAACGATTTTAAATGGCACCATGATTTCAAAAAAGGGAATTTCTCAACAGAACTCCGTCCTAGGCCTGCTCGACCTAAAAGTGATGTTACGGAGCGTATTGTTAAGACTGTTTGGGCAATCATGCAAGAGTATTAACGATAGACGTGTGAAGAACAGTGGCGTCGATAAATGTTTCAAAAACGTTGGCATTCTGCATTCTGCGGGACAAATTACCGCCGCATCGTCTGCTTCCAGATGGGAACCTCATCACCAGACAACGGAACAATTATTAGACAGAGTTCAGGTGTGTCATGAGTGGAAACAAACGATTGCAAAGGATCGAAACTTTCTAAACACACAAATAACTGCCAATTTAACAATTGTCCACAATTTCGACCCTCTCATGAATCACATAACGAGTGTCTGGAAGCACAAAGGTTTGCTTCCTCTGAAAAATGTCCGCCAAACCAATCAGCTTTGAAGGTGATAAATGTTATTTTCTTTGATCATAAAGATGTAGTCTTCCAGCATACTGTTCCTCCACAAATTACTGTCAATGCTGAGTAATATATTTCAGTCTGGAAGCGTCTGCGACGATACATGTAGATTAAGCGACCAGAACTGGTGGGGAAGTGGACGCTACTCTGTGATAAAGCCCATCCATATGTGCTTGCTTGTATTCAAC
Source organism: Macrothele yani (assembly GCA_039090855.1). Taxonomy (NCBI): domain Eukaryota; kingdom Metazoa; phylum Arthropoda; class Arachnida; order Araneae; family Macrothelidae; genus Macrothele; species Macrothele yani. The sequence goes on from CM077017.1 coordinate 121,851,380, forward strand.
AGTTCATTACGAAATGCCGTATTGAAATCATGTCACAGCCTGCCTGCAAGTGTCACCTCGCCCCGTGTGATTTCTGGTTGTCTCCCACAATGAAAGGGAAGTTCCGTGGCGCAACATTCAACACAAATGACTATGTTATTCAAGCTGTACAGGGGTCGCCAAAGCAGCTTTTACAAAATGCGTTCGGCACATGCTATGGAAACTGAACTGAATGATAGAACCGTTGCATATCGTCCGAGGAAAAATGCTTTGAGAAAGAATAACATATATTTTGCTGTATATATATTTCTTCATTTTGTGTGATTTTACTTACAGTTTTTTTATGGAAAGGCCGTTGTGTTAATTGAGAAATTCAATTTTTGAAGCTTGTGCAGCTCTAAACATGTGCGAATAGGGTGAAAAACTATGCAGAATTACATTATAGTTGTGCTTTTAATAATGTTATTATGGAAGTACAACTGAGAGAACGACTGGTTCCATAATAGTATACGTAAGTGTGATTTAAGCATGTCGAAATAACAGATTGCTTAAATATAATTACTAAGTGTGCTATTGATACGAAAAAAATAGGAATTTGAAAAATTCACCAGCTTTTTCATTAAAAACGGCAAAAAAATGAAAGACTACTTTGACATAAACAGGTTAAATCCAGCTTTCTTAGTCATTTTTTATTTGTTCATGTTTCACCAACCGCTGAGTTTTGTGCAAAAGTGCAATTAGCAAAAACATACGTGATGCACCAAACCACCGTATGGTATCTCTTGTTGGCCATACTGTCCAAAGGCTTTATATCATGAAAACGGGAGAAGGCGAGAGTGTGTATCAGTTTTCCTTTGAAGAAAACTCAGACTCTGGCAAAAGTGTTATCAATAAGATATATTGCCCAGTGAGATTCATCTTACCCCACTGAGCAACACCTATTATCTTTCTGTGTACTCGACTTTTTAATAGGATCATAACTCAGTGTTACGCAGATTTTTTGAAAATCCAGAAAAAAGCAGAATATTTCAATGCACAGAAATGAAACTAATAAGAATCCCGTCAAAATGGACCAATAAGAATCTCCGTCAAACAAGAAGATATCGCGAGCGATCCTCATCATTTCAAGCAGCTTGTCTCCAAACGAAGGGTGTCTAGTACACAGAGTAATTTTTATATGTAGGCGACCCGACAGATCCTTTATTTTCGGTAACGCACTACAGGAATTAGAAACTTCTGATTGTTTCTGAACTCACCCTAATAACATCTGAGGTTTCACTCGTTCTAATCGCCAATAGTGGACGCTCCATTCACTTCCTCCAAGGAGTTTGAATTCTGCTAGAATTTGAAGTCTGTCTGCTGCCAAATCGGAAACTACTTAACACAAAGAGCAGATACGGCTACCTGAAGAGAATGGACACATGGTGCTGTACACGGTTTTTATAATTATATTTTATCTTTCGTAGAAATGAATTGAGAATGACGCTTTTATTATTTTCATTATTGTTATCGTTGTGGATTACTTTTAAGTAGTAACGGTGCAACTAACATTTCCCGTTTTTACCAAAATACACACTATAGCTTCACAATGCAGAGATTCACCCTTATGACTTTTATATTTGTCTTTACACCAGAATTATTTTTAGTAGTAATTAATCCGACGGAGTTTTTGTTATTTTTCAAATTCAATAACATAATGATGTGGGGTTGGATGAATGTACATCCATTTCCGGGATCGTTCACTTCGTTCCCGAGTTTGAGTGTTCTCTTCGACATATTTACCCAAATCTAGTTAACACCCACGAGGAAAGGCAGAGGAAAGATCTCCGAATAAACTGTATGTGGATTATATTTTATAAAAAAATAATTTAAATGCTGTAACAACACGATTTGTGTAAGCAAAAAGGCAAATTCATAGAATCACAGAATTACCATACTACTGCGAACGTCTTTTAAAGCTAGTCTGCTAGCTCCTGTCATCTGCTAGTTTGAATTCACTTCACGCACCCCATGGGCACAAACTCAAGCGCATGCGTACAATTGGAATTGTGCAAAAGGCCGACCTTATGAACAACAGTGTTTTTTGACACGTAGTATTCAAATTTCTGAAGAGAAAATGCAACAGGAGGAATATAATATAATATATTAAGGCAAAATTGAATTTACAACATATTATTCAACTAAAGAAATCCCATTCATTTCACAAGTCAGATAAAATCTGGTCTTACCTGGAGTGTTACTGTTGCAGTTTCTAGGTATAATTTGTGCAAAATTAATTATTTTAGATCATTGTTAAAAACAAATTAGTATATCGACTTCAAGCATTTCCAATTTCTTTAAACGAAGGTTCTGTATTATCGGTCATTGTGTAAGTTATAAATGCTTTTTATTTTCTGCAGTCATTCGCTCAGGTGCTGATATAGCAAAGAATCGTGAAATCTGGTGCTCAAAAATACAGTTGTTTGTTACACACGTTTTTTCTGTTGAGGTAAATAAACCAATTTTCCGCGCATTCGAGATTTTTCAATATTTCTTGATTAAGTAGCTGTAATTCGAAGAGATTTAAACTTCCAAACTTTGCCATAAAGTGTGCAACAACCGAAAAAACGTTGTTGTGTTTCAACTGAAATTTAAAAAATCTGTTATGATGGTTCTTTTATTATAGGAATAAGAAATACTGCTAGTTGGCTAAAGTGATTAGTATTTCCGTTCTCGAATTATTATTTCTGTAATGTTCAGCGTTTTTAGAAAACTCTCGATACACAAAGCTGTTCTTAGTTGAAGCTGAAAAGATTGTAAAAATACGCTTTAAGTTGTTGCAACCTTTTCACCTTCATGCTTAAATATCAGAACTTCAGTTTTCAAAAAATAAAAAAAAAAGCACAAAAAAAATAAAAAATAAAATAAAATAAAAATAAAACTGTTGCTAATTTCTGTCTTTTAATTTGTCTTTTAATATGCTGCACATAACTGGATGGGATACAATGAAAAGGTAAAATATTAATTCCTATTCTTTACCCAGACGATTAAAATAACACTAAAATTACAGAGCTCACAAAAGTTAAAATTACCCAAGTTGCACAGCATATGTGATATATTCATTAGTTACACCGTTCTTAATAGAAACATACTATGAAATATACCATGTATGCATTATTTTTTCCAGATCAGAATTTTTAATTCACTAACATAAAGACGGCCAGTGTTTATATGTGCCTGTACGCAGAGGTACACTCCTGAATAATTTTATCAGGAACAGTGCTGCTCCGAATTAAGGAACCAATATACATTTCCTGTTCCTTTAAGTAAGAAGTTGGATTGTATCGCAGCCGTAACTTCACGCAAACCTTAATTTCAACTAAATGGAATATTTCTTAATTTTACTAAACGTGTGCTTAAAAATTTTCTGTAGAGTTTTTGTTCTACATTTCGAGCAGTAATGTATCCGAATAAAAAAGAATATGAAATTATTCACTCTGCTAGGTTGTGATCAAGTTTGTGATGGAGTTTGTAAAATTATCTTTTACTGAAAGTGGTTAATTCCGCTTATCGTATAAATTGTTTTCTGTAGTCACACCTCATTAGAAAAGTTATTGAAAAATAGTACTTTATATGTGACCAAGGAGAGCGTGCTTATTCAAAGGGTAAAAGATTGATAATTTTTGAAACTCTCATTTGGATTTCTAATATGCTGCAGTAAAATACCAATAAAATAATCTATATTAAAAAATGCTTAAACGCAAATTTTGAGCTGCGAATGAATTTTAACATTTGTAAGTCACTGTTGAACCACTGAATTTTTTAAAAGTTGTACAATTCTTCAGTAGCAGTCATAAAAGAACTTTCTCTGAAGACTTGCTTCTGTGCTCAACTTAAATGAGATCAAACGGAGATTAACACCCCCAAATCAGTCCAACTTTGCAAATTCTCAAAAGATGGCATTTTTTGTTTTCAATGACCACAAAAAGCATTTTCTGTTCTAAATTTCTGTACAAGACTTAAAATACAGATTTTACATGAAAAACAAGTGTGACACTATACGCGAATCGCTAATATCGTAAATATTTCAAGTCTATCTAAATATAATATAGTATACACGTCAATCACCTGTACAACGCAAGATACCAAAGTGTTAAATTATATTTATTTTTAATTATTATAATAAAATAAACCAACAACATGTGCGTCGCCTACATAATGTAAGATATAAAAATACTTCCGCTTATCTTAAAAATTTAAACAAAAATTAATATGCAAATTAAACTCAAAAATGTGATAATTAGAAATATGTTATTCAATAATTTAATGAAGCAGAAATTATTTTGTACCAGTAATATCATAACATGTGATTACAAATTTTGTGACTGTTTACGGGAGCACTGAAACTGAAATTCTGATCCAAAAACATCCACCACTTCTTTATGTGATCTACATAACTCACATCAAACTGCACAGCAAAGCCACAAAATAACCTCAGTGTTTTCAAGAAGAACTACAAATGTGCAAACAAAAAGGATGCCTCCATTTTATGTCGTAACGAGAACATCTTTTAAATTCTTTCCCACCCGTTATAAACCGAATCAACATAATTTCTGCCATCGATCGAACTTCTGGAAATGGAAATCTCGACATTCTGGTACCAGCAACTGTATAGTAAGTTGCGAAAATTAAGAAGTTGTGCATAAAATTCTCATAGCTGAATGAAAATACCAAACAAAGGTATTGTCAAATCGAACAGTTCGAAAAGAGATGTAGAGAACATAAATATTCGCCGCCTAACGAAAAAATTCAATAGTGAAAAAGCTAAAAATATACGAAAGTTATTCTTCTCAGCGAAATCTATTCTAAGAAAACATAATTTTTGAAATTCGTCTACTGAAACGAAGATAGTTAGAAAGAGAAAAAACTATGCGTCATTTAAATATAGTAATGTTCCATATCTTTACTGTAGCAAATGACATAGGGAAGGGAAAGTAATTTTTCAATACCATTGTTAGATGGCGAGATACAGCTACAAAGATAAATACACAAGCTGAGAATACAAATACGGTACTTTACTTTTCGTGTGCGTAAAACCCTTTCTTTGAGCTGATAATGGAAAATTGTTTCACAGACTTTCGCGAAAGCCAAGGCGCCCCAGTTTTTAACTTAATCAACGAATAATTCTAATTCCGTGAAAATACTAGTAATATGAATTTCCGGCGAAAAGATCCTGGAGCTGCAAATCATTTTGCAATCATCTTCTGATTAAAAATTTATTAAGCTGGATTCGTGCTCTCTGGATGTGAACGCCTCTTTTTTTAGTAAATTACAATTTAATAATTTCTGTTCCTCCCGGTAAGATCTATTTAATTTTCTTTTTAAGTGTACTTGCTTCATTTACTCCTTCCGCAGAATAGTACCGAATAAAGATTTTTAAACGTGAATTTCATTTTCTAAAGACAATTCTTCCACATTTTATTGAGCGAATTTTGTCTAAAAACAACATGTCGGCAGCAATCAAAGTAAGTCGGTTTTTGTTGTTGTTTCGTGGTACAACAACAACTGTGAAGTACTTAATCGATGACAAGCAGTCAAGCGTCCCTATATTAGGGTCATGAGTTCCAGGGATAGGAGAGAAACAGTGTTGTAGGACAAACACAAGATCACTGGTATTCGAAGCCGGACTCTCCTGGGACGATTGGTCAGAAGCCAGAGCTGGTGAAAATCTTCCAAAATATGTGGCGACAATGTAAATAGACAAAGTCATTGCTCTTTCCAACTTTTTCTTTAATTAACAAACAGCAACTAAAAATTTGTATTTCGACACCGCTATGATAGAATTCCAGATCTCATAATAACTAGCGGAGTACGTTCGCCTTAAGCTATGATGGCAACATCGACAGATCTGGGATTCGGTGTCGAAATACAAGTTTTCGGTTGCTGTGTGTTAATTAAAGAAAAACGCGGAAAGACCGATGATTTTGTCGTTTACATTGTCTCCACGAATTTGAATAACGTTCACCATTTCTATCACCCTTTGTATTTATTAGCTATAATTAAATAGCTTGTGCCGTTGAGCCTCACCGAATGGAGACGTCTTAGTTGCTGAGCCCATCCCTACGGATTTGTGAAGTCAAATGCTGAAACATAAACACACATAGCGCCGTGGATTGATGGCACCGTAGCGTAAGGCGAACGCCCTCGGCTAGTTATCGAGAGATCTCGGGTTCGATCCTAGCTGTGCCGAAATACACTTTTTCGTCTCCTGTGTGTTAATTAAAGGAAAACGAGAAAAGAGCGTTGACTTCGTCTGTTTACAGAAGCCAGAGCTTATACCGCCTCGCCACCGCAATTTAGGAAATCAAAAGCTAAGGCTCATACTGTTTCAGTATTGCACCCAGAATATCCGGAAGGATTCGATAGTAATTTGTATACTATGTAAGGTACTAAATTAATAAGGCTAAATTTACTTACAGCAAAACGTTTGATTCCAAAATTACTAAAGATATTTTTTAAACATTAAGCATGTTCTTCGATAATTACAAATGACGTACAAGATTGAAAAGAATGTTCCGCTCAATATTTTCGAAAGGATACATCTTTACACCTTAAATAAAGATTTGACATCAAGACTTACCATGCCAAATGCAACAGTCTAATTCAAAAACTTCCTTACGTAACTGGGAGGAAAATGTGATGATTCTCTTAAATTCTTAGTCGCAACAACCTTGAAGTTCCAATGCGCTCTGTTACAGACATTTCATAGTTTGGGGCATATACAGTACATGTTGGTGGCACGACAGACACGTTTCAAATGGAATTGCAAATGAGTCCATACGTTGGCAAGGCATGGCACTTTTGAAAGGTCCATAAATTCCGCATTCATACTTCATTTACTTTTATCCCTATGCCTAACGAAAGGCACTACAAAATATCATTTAGTTCAACTCTATACCTTCAAGCACTTCTCTTTTTTCAATTATTATAATTTAGTTGCTGAATATAAAACTGAAACTGTTCAAAATTATATTCCTTTGTTTCAGTTATTACACATGGTTTCGATAATGTATCATTCGTTACGAACTATTCATGAAGTTAAAAAAATATTTTGGAAAAACAAAGAACAATCAACTTTGTTAAATTCTGGTTTTTAAGGCAACATATTATTCTTTCAGCAAGTATAGTTTGGATATATTGTATTATATTGTTTACCCAATATAAAGAACCCACATGACAACTTAATCTCTTCTCCTCTTTATCAAGCTAAGTTTTATGTGATCGCAAATGGAACGTGACTATATATATGGTATTTTAAATTACTACAGAAGAGAAGCTTCAGCAGAAAATTCCAAATAAGGAATTATTGGTTATTTTCAGCAAATGATGCTTTATCTATTGTGCGTTATTGCCATTTTCGTAGTTTCCGGGCCCAATTCTTCTGGTTTTCTGAGGGAATTGCAGGAAATTTGTCTCAAAGGTTTCCCACTCTGTGAAATGCTTTTCACCAAAAAAATCTCATGGATTTTCAGATTTTCTCCCGATTAGCGGTGTACAATACAAAGTTCAACAAAAATATATTCCATGTTAACCCTTTTGCCACAATGATACTAAAATGTTTTGTAACTCAGAATACAACAACGCCGAATATTCCTGCTGTTTCTTTCCCAATTTCATTCCCCCTCCATTTGTCAAGTTAAGAAAAAAGGATTAGTGCTGGTTCTCGTTTCCCTGGGGCAATTAGTGCATTCTTTTCCGATTGGTCAAATGAAAACTCCTGAAAATAGCGAGACAAAAGTAACCTGTATGCTGAGTTCATTTAGGGAACAAACTGATTATTTTGGACAATATGTATTACTTATTAAACACTTTTCCATAAGTATTCTAACTTACATATTATGTGCAAAAAATAAACTGTTCTGAAATAAGTAAGGCAATCATCAATTTAAAATCAAACAGCTTTTTTCTTTTTCTTTGCGTTTTACTTTTACACAGAATAAAATCTGAAAACAACTTACCTGGTTTACAAAAGTATAGGTTGATGAATTCTAAAAGTTCATCCTTTTCGGAGAAATCATATTATTTATTTTCTGTTTTCCCCTCCAACATACATCAGCAGAACCAGGCTTTCTTTTACTAACTAAGTTCTGCAATATCTACAAATGTTTTAATGTTACAATGTTCATTGTTCTTCCTTTTTTGTAGCCGCACAGTTTTCAACAATGCTACTAGATTTTTCAATACAACTTTGCATATCCTTCTTGTAATTGTCCCAAATATTTACCATATTTTGAACCAGAATTACTCGCTATGTATTATTGTCTACCGTGCGAGTGATTGACGAATATTTGTCAATAAGGGCAATATTTCTAGATTACGAGATTAAAATTTTGTACTTTTTTTACATTTACAAACTGATTTATCATGAATAATATACATTTTTTTACTGTAAATTATAAGTCTAAGAATGATATTAACATATACAAAATATACAGACTTCTGATGTTCTCTAGAATTTCGGGGTTTAATCCGCAAAAAAATCCGTACCACAATAACCCGTACCCTACTGAGAGCCTAAGACAGACGGAAATGGCAACACCTGGAAAATCTTGCTTACTTTCCCCTTTTCTTGTTCTTTATTGTAAAAAATATGCTCTTAATCTGTTTGTTTTGAGTGAGAAAATGTGAAGGAATTTTCACGACAAATTTTCTGCCATAAACTTAGCATTTAGGACGACAGAAGATACCGCAGCTGATTTGAAATTAAATATTAGGATTTTATGCTGTCTTTGAGGCTGAAAACCACTAGTTTACTGCTAATTGAGCCTTTTTTGCTCTTAATACAAAAAATATTTTATGACGCCCGATTTTTTGCTGCAATATCAACAGAATATGTGTGGGAATGTGTGTAGTCGGTTGGAACGGGTAATTTAACGTAAGCCCAAAACTCATCCTGCCACTTCTATTTCTAAAAGACGCTGGCTCAGTGTTGGGCCTACGTTATATTGCAAAGCTGTGCTACCAGGGACCTATCTTCGTCACCACAAACGTAGGTGTCCACAAAAATGTAATTTAACTTCACTTGGTGTGTGAACTTCTGAATATGAGCACGATGGAATAAAAACTGTTAAAAAGGCCAAACAGTAGGGGGCATATGCATATTAATTTATTTTTAGTGCCAAAGAAAACGCTCAATATTACTAACTCCAAACCATATAAGATGATTACAGCGGAAGCAACCGAAATCGTACGTTTTTCTGCATGCGATTTCTATGCAACCAAAATTTGTAAACGCGAAGAATTGACGCGACACCTGGAATAAAAACTATTAAAAAGGCCTAGGCTAAGTTATTAATATTTAATGCCTAAGCAGAATCGCAATAATACTAAATTGACTTGGTGTGTAAACTTTATGAATATGAGCACGATGGCACAAAAAATGTTAAAAAGGCCTAGGCCATGGAATTAATATTTATTAAAAGGCCTAAGCCATGGAATTAATATTTATTAAAAGGCCTAAGCCATGGAATTAATATTTATTACCTAAGTAAAAGTGCAATAATACTAACTTGAAATGGTGTGTAATCCTTATATATATGAACACGAGGGAATACAAACTGATAAACACTCCTAGGCCACGATATTAATATGTAATACCTAAGTAAAAGCGCAATGACACTAACTTGACGTGGTGCCTAAACATTATAAATATGAACACGATGGAATAAGCAATGTTATAAAGGCCTAGGTCTAGGCCAAAATATTAATATTTAATGCCTAAGTAAAAGCGCAGTAATACTAACTTTGCTTGATGTCTGAACCTTATGAATATGAAAACTATGGAAGAAAAACTGGTAAAAAATCCTAGGCCTTGGCCATTTAATGCCTAAGTGAAAGCGCAATAATAATAACTTGGCTTGATGTCTAAACCACATACATGTGAACACGATTGAATAAAAACTGTTAAAAAGGCCTAGGCCTAGGCCAAGGTAATAATATTTAATGCCAAAGTAAAAGCGCAATGACACTAACTTGACGTGGTGTCTAAACCTTATATATGTGAACACGATGGAATAAAAGCTGTTAAAAAGGCCTAAGCCTGGGCCAAGGAATTAATATTTAATGCCTAAGCAAAATCTCAATAATACAAACTTGACTTAGTGTATAAAAACTTTATGAATATGAGCACCATGGAATAAAAACTTAAAAAGTCCCACGGTTAGTCGTTAGGCATAGACATATTAATTTATTTATAGTGCTAAAGAAAAAGCGTAATAATCCTAACCTGTCGGAGTGTCCAAACCGTATAAATATGATCACAGAGGAGATGTTCGAAATCGTAAATTTTCCTGCATGCGTTTTGTATGTAACCAAAATCTGTAAACGCGATGAATTTGTCCGCGACGAATTGACGTAGTCGACGAACTGACGCGCGACGAATTTACGCAGGCGACGAATTGACGTATAACCAACGAAAGAGGTTGGAAGATATCCAAAAAAGCTGTTTGGCAGATTACTGTGGGAGTTCAACTGCTGCATTTTTATGTAAATTCGTTATTCAATGTCATGTAGTCACTGTTCCACCTAGCCCTCACGTGGGAGAAAGGGAATAACGGAACATTTTCTCTAAAATGAAGCACCAGAAAATGAGAAATTTATCTGTAAAACGCAACGAATAATATTTTCGGATTATTTGAATCTGTATTTTCATCTTTGGAGCTGGGGAATCGAAAAAACGTATTTCGCAGACGCAAGGGTATTGATAAAAACCCATACACAATTATAGAATCTGCTATGGATGAATTGAGTCTCTGCCAAAGATAAGGGCCGCTGATTGCTCAAGTCTTGAACTTCAAGCAATTGTTACAAAACACGCATATATATTAGAAGTTGAACGTTCCTCTGACAGAGCTGCACGACTCGTTATCCAACTCTCGAGAAGATACCAGGCTCAGATTATTCAAACTTATGCACCCACCACAAGTCATGCTGAAGAAGAAATTGAAGAATTTTATGAGGAAATTCGTGATCTAAATAATAAAGGTAAGCAGCACTTGAAGATAATTATGGGAGATTTCAATGCAAAAATAGTGCAACGGCAACAGAATGAAACTTCAGTAGGTAAATTCGGTCACGGCAACAGAAACCAGCGTGGAAATACTCTCGTAGAGTTTGCAGAGGCAGAAGGGTTTTTCATCTTAAACTCCTTTTTCAAGAAAAAGCCACACAGGAAATGGACATGGAGACATCCAAATGGGACGACAAGTGAAATTGATTTTATTATGTGTAACAAAAAAATCGTCATAGAAGACTGCAGTGTGCTAAACAAGTTCAACACAGGCAGTGACCATAGATTGGTGAGATGTAAGATGCACCTCAACACTAAACTCGAACGTAGCAAGCTCATAAGACAAACAAAATGTATTGACATAACCAACCTTAAAAAACACCATAATACCTTCAAATTGGAACTGAAGAACATATTCTCTGCTTTAGAAGGCCTAACATCGGAAGAAGTGGATATTTCTGAAGTTAACAGAAAAGTAACCAAAGCTCTTATGGAAACAGCAACAAAATTAGCTGGGTCTAAGAACAAATTGCATGTGAACAAATTATCAGGAAAAACCAAAATGTTGATGCAAAAAAGAAGAGTGATGAGGACAACTAAAGAAGATGTGACTTCCAAAGTGGAATATATAGAGCTATGCAAGACAGTACGAAAAAGTATCACTGAAGACGTAAGGAAATTCAACTGTGAACTAGTAAGGAAAGCAATTGAAAACAACCAAAGCCTAAAGATAGCAAAGGGACATCTCAGTAAGGGGAAAAAACAGATTATGGCACTGAGAAAACAAGATGGTTCTGTAACAAGAAATAGAGGCGAAATTTTGACAAGAGTGAAAGATTTCTACTCCAAATTATATGAAAGGGATGATACATGTACTCCAGACATCATGAAAGGTACCAGTACCAGAGTTCTTCCAGTCCTTCCAGCAGAAGATGCACATGCAATCTAGAACATGAAGCGGGAAAAAGCTCCAGGAGAAGATGGAATTACTGTAGACATCATACAAGAAGCAAGTGGAGAAATCGAAACAGTACTCGCCCAAATTTTCACTCGATGCCTTAATGAAGAGAAAATTCCTGAGGATTGGAACAAAGCTACAATGATCTTGCTACATAAAAAAGGTGACATTGAGGATCTCAGGAACTACAGACCTATCAGCTTCCTATCAGTGGTTTATAAAATCTTCACTAAAGTTCTTTCACACCGCTTGAAGGTGACACTGGACATGGCTCAACCGAGAGAACAAGCTGGATTCAGGAGTGGCTACAGCACAATAGATCATATCCACGTACTGAGAGAACTAATTGAAAGAGCGACAGAATATGAACTTCCATTGTGCATGGCTTCTATCGATTATGAAAAAGCCTTTGATTCGGTGAAACCATCAGCAGTTGCAGTGGCTCTGAAATCCTGCGGTATTGAAGATGCATACATTAATATTATTAATAACATCTATGAAAATGCAAGTGCAAAGATTCGGCTGTTTGAAAATACAACACACATAAAAATTGGAAAAGGAGTGAGACAAGGTGACACCATATCTCCGAAGCTCTTTAATGCCACATTGGAAAATGTCTTTCAATAACTGAACTGGGAAAACAAAGGGATAAAGATTAATGGAGATTATCTAACCCACCTTCGTTTTGCTGATGACATAGTCATTTTTACAACTACCCCATCAGAGCTGCAGAGTATGATCCAGGAACTTGCTGACAAGAGTAAAGAAGTGGGATTAAAAATGAACTTTCAGAAGACAAAAGTGATGTACAATGCTTTTACAAGAAATGAAGATTTATCGATTGATGGAGAAAAGCTGGAGATAACAGACACGTACGTTTATCTTGGACAGCAGATATCAAGTGAGGGTCACATTGATGAAGAAATTAATCGGCGTACAAAACTTGCCTGGAGAGCTTTTGGAAGAAACAGCATAATTTTTAAGAGCAATATGCCATTATGTCTTAAAAGAAAAGTGTTTGATCAATGCATCCTTCCAGTGCTTACGTATGGTGCAGAGACGTGGACCTTAGCTAAAAGTGACATACAAAGGCTGCAGACAACTCAAAGAAGTATGGAAAGGTGCATGCTTGGTGCAACCAGGAGAGATAAGAAGAGGAACACGTGGATCCGAAAAATGACAAGAGTGGAAGACATCATGATCAGAGTTAAATCCCTGAAATGGCAATGGGCTGGACATACTGCCAGAAGAACAGACCATCGATGGACAGCCGAAATTTTAGATTGGATTCCAAGGGACAGGAAAAGACCCAGAAGAAGACCACATGGAAGATGGGTGGCTGAAATTCGAAAGTATGCGATAGTGACATGGAGGAGACTGGCACAAGACAGACCGTTGTGGAGAAAACTTGGGGAGACCTTCGTCCAGCAGTGGATTGATAATGGTTGACAATGATGATGATGATGATATATATATATGGAAGTAATTCCCGTATATATATTGGAAGTAATTCCCATAGAATTACTTCCAATTTATAGCCCATAGTCTGATTTTATTTTTAAATACTTGCATTGCCATCTGATTTCTCCCAGGGAAAATATATTTTTTTACTTCTGCAGGAGAAAACTAAGAGTACTTCATCCAAAATAGCAGGAACAGTAGTTAATTTCAACCGATAAATTTTCCCGAATCATCATCCTGTTGCTTTGGTGCTGACGTTCGTTTACGTGCAGGTACGTTTCAGCTTTCTAGCATAGTTAGAAACGTGTAAGAAAATGGCGGCACGATTGAAGCTGGTTAACAAATAAAAGTCTGTAGTCTGTATTCCTTCTAAAATTACTTCACTCTAATGAAACAGGCCGATGGAATAAATGTCGATTTTATTAGTAGTGTCAGCCCCATTTCCATGAACAATTGTCTAGACACAAAAATATTTCATAGTGCTTGTTGATACGAACAGAGGTTATATTGCTCCGGTAGTTCTTCATTTTTGGCGAATATTTATGTAATAGCCGAAACCAACCAGAACTCCGAAATACACATTTCTTTGCATATCCAAACGAACGTCCTAGATCGCGACTTCAAAATCAACCCTCTTTTCTCTAAAGGTTTTGAACGGGTTATTTGCGCCGCTAATTCTATATTTAATAAGAAATAAGAATTGGAAAGCTTTCCCAATTCGAATAACTGTTGCTTCACTGCGGTAGTAATTCAACATATAGGTCACATCCCGCACTTAGAGATCATGAACTTTTTTTGTTAGAAATTAAGCGTCATAAGAAACAAACCTACACACGGAATCGGGTAAACTATGACAAATCCTAACTAAATACCAACAGTAAGGATATTCAAAGTCATGTATTCCCAATTTAGCCCAAATTTCGTCATACAAATATCAAGCCAAAAAGAATTCAAACATATCTCGTTTCTAGAGCAAAGCAAAACTTCTGCATATCAAAAATGTTTGGTCAAGTTACAATCAGGTATCGACTGAGTCTTTGTTTTTCCGTGATCCAATATGTCGAATTAAAGTGGTCTAGAGGAGTTACTGTAAGTGAACGATATATTATGATATTCAATGCGTATGTGTCACATATCCGTAAATGTAAACCTAAAAGCTTTCTAAATTTTACCTCATAAAACTTCTGTATGCATCTTCTTATTTAATTTGCTGAAAAGACTTATTTCATTTACCCACAAAACTAAAGAAAGCGCCTTGTTCGACAAAAACTAACATATTTTCTTAATTGTTTTCTAAGTAAAGCCTATTGAAAGGCGAAACAGAAAGCCATTTTCCAGATTTAACTCATAAAAAAAGATTGCACTTAGTTTTATTTAATTCATTTAAAAAATAAAAAAATAAATAAAGGAAAGCTATTAGAAAACTTAACATCTTGAAAAACTGCAAAGCTGTGTCACGTTGGAAATTGAAGTTAAATTGGCACTACCGTGTCCGTTACTTATTTGAATCACTGGTTAGTTGAATCAGGTTCTTTTATGAATCAACTCACGGAAAACGAAACGGAATCACACATTTCTTTTACATCGAAAATCCGCTGTATATTTGAATCAAAGCTGCAGTGTCACTGAATCAGATTTCTCTCCTTCTTCCGAAAATTCGCTATTCGATGCTTGCTTTTCATTGTTTGTAATCTCCATTTTGTCCTTCCCATTTTCAGTTTTTCCCTTTGTTATTTCTCCAAGCCTGAAAAACCAGTTACCAACGGCGCATAACAATAACAGACCCGGATTTCTTGACTTCTTGGAAAGGGGAACATGCAGGCAGACTGTGATGCCACTCACTCCCGATTTTCTCGGAAAGGAAAAACCCCAGGGTGGCTGTGGAATTTTGGAATGAAAAGGCAAAGGAGGGATGGGCGTGGTCCCATGATTTGTTCGTTAATCAGTCTCTCGTGCTGCAGTAAACCCTTCGAGAATCGAAGGAAAACGTCAGGATTTTAGCTAGTCTGAAAAATACGAACTTCTTAAAAAATTTGATGTTCTGCCAAAATGCAATCAGACAGAATTTGCTTTGAAATTGGGAATAACTCAGCCAACTTTATGTGGTCTTTTGAAGAAAAAGAGTAAAATCGTAGGATATGTATCGAATGCAAACAGGAATTGGAAACGTCAAAGGGTTGGAAAAGCAGAAAACATCAAAGCAACTTACTTAGAATAGTTGAAGGCCGCATAACATGATAACTCGCCACTGTCATGGCCAATATTGAGCTTGAAAACCGAAACATTTGCTGAACATTTTGGAATTGAAGGCCTTACTGATACTGACGGGTAGATGACTAAGAGGAAAGGTCGAAACAACATTGTTTACAAAAAGCAACATGGTGAAAAGACAGATGCCGATACAAGAGATGCAGACAAATGGGTTCAAGACAATTTTCCAGGAATACATTCAAGATACTCTGCAAATCAAATTTACAATATGGATGAGACTGCGCTTTGTTATCGTGCATTACCAGACAATACCCTAATGTTAAAGAATGACTTTCGTTGCGGGGATAAAATACTAAATGCTCGAATAACAGTTCATTTCACATACAATATGGCTCGAACGGTAAAGGAACAACCTTTCTTCATACAAAAGATCAAAAGTTCACGTTGCTTAAAAGGAGTGACGCAGCTTCTTGTAGAATTCGGAAACAATACGAAGTCATGAATGACGAGCACAATCTTCACTAGTAATCCGTATTTTTGGGCGTAGAATAGAAACCAAAGTTACCAAGCTTTCGCACATCAACCAGATGGCATTGGAAAGGAAGGTAGATAGAAAACTATTTACCTTCCTTGTTTGGTATCCCTGAAAAAGACATCTGGTTGATGTGCGAAAGGTTGGAAACTTTGATTTCCATTCTACGCCAAAAGATTCGAACTACTAGTATGCATACATACTTAACATTAAGCTGTTCTCTGATATTCAGAGGTTAGCTGCTCAAAGAAAGACCATCTGACAAATAAACATGTAACAGATAATACAAACCAAAAGAAAAAAATGTAACTGATTATTTACTTACTGTTGCCGTATCAAACTTCTCCATTTACAGCGACCTTGACCACAACACGGGATTCAGTGACATCCATCACGCGTCGAACACAAGACCTTTCTATTTATGTCAGGATACTTAAATAGTATAGTTGTACTATTTTAATTATTCTGACGTAAATTGACTGACTTATATTCTGGAGCTAAATAATTCGGTGCTTAAACAACGTAGCTGCACTCCAAGTTGTTAAAAAAGTCCTTATAACTGGGGTATTTCTAAATTCGATGTACTGCAAAGATCTTAACACAATTTCAAATCTAGGAATATAATATTACATTTTCAGCGATATTAAACCTACAACTGTCTATCCGACGCACATCAACTTTATCAATTGAGAAAACGTAGCAGAAAAGACAACACTAAATAACAATTTTACAGAAAATATGAAGAATTTTTATACATTTTTTGCAACATAAGACTGAATCTGATCATCATTTACCCATCTCAACCCACTGTTTGGAATAGGTTTCCATAGTATCTTCCGAAATTATCTTCCTTGACCATTCATTAGAGTGTCATGCTTACGAATTTCTTGCACCCTGCAAGAAACAAAGCTTCTGTTATTTGGTACAAAGTTTAGTATTTACGCTGTCCAGTGATCATAGTGCCCCAAGAGTGATGACCAACCCAATGGCATTTTTTTGTTTTTTTTTCTTTTCCATGATCCATCAGCTTTCGGCATTTTCCTGATTCGTGTGTTCCTTTCCTTTGTATCTTTGTAATCGTAAGGTTGCATATCTGCATCATTTTTCAGTATTCTGTGGGTTTAAATTTTTTGGAGGTTTTTTAACTTTTCAGCTAGGTTTCATACGTCTTCGAATTGTTAATTTAATACGGCCATCTCTTCATCTTCATATCATTCCCCAAGGCAGGTATATGGATTGGTTATTTGGCTCCATCAGCTTCTAAATCTTCAGTTCTTTAAAACCTCTGAGTATCAGTTTTGCTGTTTGTAATTTTTCCTGTAGCCTTGTCAACAAGTATCATGGTCATAATTTTCAACGCAGGGAAAGGAAAGGACTGGAGAAGCATTATTTGTATATATCGAATGGGTACACCCGACCAGTGATTTGAATGGTAGTAGCGCACCTCCTTCTGGGTGGGGCAATTTCTACGTCGAGCATTGTATATTAATTACTATTGATTACAGTATAACAAAGGCAAGTTGTTTTGTATGCTTTTTTTTTATCTGAAAAAGTGCAGATGTAGTTATACAGAATTTAGCTGATCGTTTCAATATTAACGTACTTCTGTTCAGTAAAACATCATAAAAATTATTCGAATTAAATTCATATCAATGAATTGCTCAAACAACATATGGCTTTTACTATAATTGTACCAACGAGACTATGATCCTCCAAATCGGCCGAGCATAGACTGTAATTCTAAAATTTCAGCATTTTATTTCTGTGTCGTACTGTTTTATTTACATTTGTTCGAAATAAAATGATGGCACCATATAAAGTGATGAGTTTACGGATGGGGACTCCCGCCCATAGGTGCTATGGGCGGGAGTCCCCATCCGTAAACTTTGTTTTTACGTACTGCGAAATTTTTACCGCACTGCGTTATGATATTTGCTTGAAGTTAAAGTACTAATAGCTAAATTGTTACTAGATGGAATAACAAAATTACAATGCTTTCATTGAAATACCATTTCTTCTAGTGCTAGGTCTTCCTGACGGGAATACGTTGTTTCGTTTTCGAGACAGACGTAGCAACTTTATTTGTTTAGGTGTTTAATGCCAACTATGTGAAACACTTCCCATCATAACCTGTCTCCCGTCAATAATTAACTGCCACTGGCGGGAGAGAGAGAGGGAGAGTGACTGACAGAGAGAGCGAGAAAGATAGCAGCTTCTAAGGAAAACGCAATAGCCATTCCATTTATGGGTCCTGAACCCTGTACATGGAACCACCGGTAAGCGATGTAACGATTTCTTTCGAAGAAATACAGCAAATGCTTCCAAGATAACACGGTGTTACGAGCTGCTAGGTGAACAAAAACTGCTGTTTCGAATAACGCATGTTACATAATTCTGTTGCCCACTACAACCCAGTGTTTTATATATAGTTACAATATCCTCCAACAAAAACAGATGCTGAAGGTGTCTTTCAAATTTCATATAGTTAGCAGAGTAAATTCCACTAGTTTAAAAATAATATCAATAAATTATTTTTGTAATAATTTACTGTAACCGGTAATCTAAATTTTTGAGATGGTTATTCATCCTCTGGTGGTAAATATTAGAGCTATGTAAAAATTGTTTATTTTTTCAATTTTTTAAACGTAGCGATAAGTTAAAACAGGCTTCCCTGTTTTTATTTGGCATTACGTTACAAAAACATGGAGCGTGTCAATCTACCAAACAAACCAAAACATTTATTGGAAAGATGGGGTTATTCGTAGTGTATGTGAACCAGAGCTTTTCCCATAATGTTTACTGTCATTAATGGTCAATTTTCATAATGGGGTGATAAATACAAAAACCTGAAAAGATTCTTTATGTTTCGGAAATCTGTTTCTTTGTTTGGGAACTGTACGTTATTAAATTCAGAGACCGCGGAGTCCTACTGTTTCGTAGCTTCAGCTGATCAAGCTAAATATATAATCACAGACCTATACATTTAAAACAACGACTTTTGCAACATTCGTAAGGTAAGCTATCCAAAAATTTCAAAGTTAAAACCTTCTCGTAATGTATAAAGCAGAAATCGAATTGTATTTGGCATTGAAAATTTTGAATTTGAAATTCTGTATTGTATAAAACCATTCACTTGAAATTAGGATTCTGTATTACCTGAAACCACAAATCTGCTTGCATTTTCACCACAAGTAAGTGAAATATGTCTTCCTGATACTATTTTTATAGTCGTGCTCCTCATTGCACGATAACTTAACTTACTGGTTTTCGCAAAATGCGATTTTAGTTTAAAGAAAGTACATTCTGCACAATCACTCTACTAGGGATTTGAAATAATGGCAACCTTTATATGAATAAAAGGAGATCTGTTGGCATTGTTTTAGTTGGTCATATGAAATCAAGATAATGAATTACTGTGTACGCATATTAACAAAAAAGTCATACGTTATAACAAATAATATATTCTGTTTCTTTCAATGACTTTCAAAGGCTGTGATAAAATGGAATTAATATAAAACCCATTGACCAAGCCAGTCAGCTGTCTGTGGTCATCGCCATTTGTTTAAATCCCGACATTTCTCGCTGGATCAAGGTCACCCGGGGTAGGTTTATTCCAGTGCTATATTATTTGGAGCAATATTGTAAAAATACGTTATCGGCAGTTTTAGAGCAAGAAGCACCACAATAACCACTACAGTTTTTGTTTGTTTTTTGCATTTGCATAAAATATAAATGAAATGCAATGGAATAAATCGTACACGCCTAAGATAAAGGGAGATAAGAAATGTGGCTAGCGAGTTCAATCCGAAGCAGTTGGAAAAAGTTTGTCCACCTACCAAATGCCTTTACGAGAGCTTGAAAATGATTGCGCAAACTCATCCGCAAAAACTTATTTTTACTTCTACTGATTTATTTTGGCATCAGGTTATTAAAAACAATATTAAAACGATATCTTCGTGAATTTTGGATTCGTGATGTAATCTCCTTGGAACAGAAATGGGCCCACCCAGAAAGAATAAGACAAAAATCGCCAAAGAAATAGAGGATGTTGCTTTATTTCTAAAAAACGCATCAGTATAATTAACTATATAAAATGATCACGCGACCGAATACAATACATTGTTTCTTTCCATGTTGTTCAACGAAAGTATTCACACGTCCTCTCAGTGGAACATCTCAGCAAAAATGCTATTATGTACTACATATATCTGTGTGCACACAACGGTAGATTTTCTAGATCTGTGCTGCTTGCGAAAAGAAGAGATAGGAAAATGATAGAACCCGATAGGCATCTTTACAGAACTGTCTCAACATGATTGTGGAATCGTGTCTGAAAAGAAGAGGCATATAGAGAAAGCTTGGGGAAAGTGATTCCAGCATTAACGACACGAGAAATTGCATTTAATTTTCCTTAATGGAATACAATTCTACTGCATGACAAAACACTCGAACAAGCGTTTAGTAAACCGTAAACGTGAATGATTCGGCAAAAATGTTCGCCGCGAAGATAACTCATGCATCTTCGTAAAACATGTGAAATCAGGGTATGCACATAATGGGCTGAAGAACTTTGTACTTAGAGTAATTACTGTAGAGGCCAGTTATATTCAGTGACTAGCTTGGAACCTGATTAGCAATGCGTAATCGTTGAAAAACAAGAAACTGCGTACATTATTTCTTTTTCCAGCAGAGATAACATTTTTGCGGAAGCGGAGTCATGCCTCCTGGAGGCGTCAGAATAAGTGCTACAATAGATCATTTCAATATAGTGTGTGTGATTTTTAGAGGAGCAGGATACCGAAATGAGACACAGGAACTTATTTTGTTCCCTATGCTGTTGAAGTTTAATTCAGGTATGTGATAACTATTGGATCAACACTGGAAACTTATTTGATCAAAACATCAATACTTACCTATAGTAATCCCAGTTCTTCATACAAAATTCGTTAGGTGTATTTTTCCACGGAAATGTATGTTCGACTGCACGGGGCAGGTTTTTACTACACGAATTATAAATTAAATTTTTCGGAACCTGATTATGTATTTTTATTTTTAGTTTTGAGGGATTTTATCATCTAACTTACATACGCTTACGAAATTTTAAAAGTTACGATTTGGTCAAATTAGAAAAAAAGAAGATGAATCAGTTGGGGCCCAGGCACGCTATCAAAGTTTGGTTTTGAAAAGTGAGATTCAATTCTCTAATTTTACCGTATCTTAACTTTAAAAATTTTGTAAGTGTATGTAAGTTAAATTATAATAACCTTAAGACTAAAAACATAAATAACCATTCAAGTTCCAAACAAATTGTACTTAGTAATTCGTTTAGTAAAAACCTGTCTCCTCCAGCCAAACATACATCTCCGTGAATATATACGCCTAAACAATTGTCTATAAATAATTTAGGTTATTGCAGGTAAGCATTAATTTTCAAAAATATTTCCAATGTTGATCCAATAGTTAACTCATACCTGATGCAAACTTGAAAGCTGAAGATGAAAACTTAACGCTAGGAATGTTTTACGACATATTCTCTTGAAAACATGATCTGTGCTGTTGCAAGCTGAATTTCTTCACTGTCATTGATGATAAGTTTAATTATCCAATCCCCATTACGTTATACTCATGATAACTGAGGATGGCTGGGCCCTGCGAGGTTGGCCTTCATGTTAACCTCAACCTTCCCTAAAGGGCATGTTCGAGAATTTATATTTTCAGATGATGCGCTTTGTCATATTCACCTACCTTTCAGGAATTGGAACGTTCGTTTGAACAGGAATGTCAAAAATTACCAAATGAAATCCTGTCTAATTTCAATGTACAGATGCCGCACATACACTGACCGAAAAAAAATTCCCAACACCACGAAAAAATAGTTGTAGAGGAATGAAATGGCGGCAATACATTTGTATAGGTAACATATTTAATCGATTAAGGTTTCAAGATCACAGCTTACTGTAAGCGCGAGAAGAGCCATTTTAAATGTGAAATGCTAGTACATTAATAACCGGTGTAACTGCCAGAATGTTGAATGCAAGCACGCAAACGTTCATGCATTGTGTCGTACAGGTGCTGGATGTCAGTTTGTGGGATGGAGATCCATGCCTGTTGCATTTGGTCGGTCAATACAGGGACGGTTAATGCTGGTTAAGATTGACGCTGGAGTTGTCGTCCAAAGATGTCTCATACTTGCTCGATTGGTGAAAGACTGGTCACCTAGCAGGCCACGGCGACATGTCGACACTCTGTAGAGCATTTTGGGTTACAACAGAGGTATGCGGGCGAGCGTTATCCTGTTGGAAAACACCCCCTGGAATGCTGTTCATGAATGGCAGCACAACAGGTTGAATCACCAGACCGACGTACAACTGTGCCGTCAGGGTGCGTGGGATAACTACGAGAGTGCTCCTGCTGTCATAGAAAATTGCTCCCCAGACCATAACTCCAGGTGTAGGTCCATTGTGTCTCGGCCGCAGACAGGTTGGTTGCAGGCCCTCACCTGGCCTCCTGCTAACCAACACACGGCCATCACTGGCAACCAGACAGAACCGGCTTTCATCAGAAAACACATCAGATCTCCACTCCGTCCTCCAATGAGCTCTAGCTTGACACTATTGACGTCGCAAATGGAGTAAGTGGAATGCACGCACCAGGGCGTCTGGCTCGGAGCTGTCCTTCAAGTACCCGATTTGTAACAGTTCGTTGTGTCACTGTGGTGGCAACTGCAGCTCGAATTGCTGCCGCAGACGCGGTACGACGCGCCACGGCCACACGCCGTTCAGGGCGGTCTTCCCTCTCAGTAGTGCCATGTGGCTGGCCGGAACCCGGTTTTCTTGAGGCAGTACCTTCCCTTGACCACCGCTGCCAACAATCATGCACGGTGGCTACATTCCTGCTAAGTTGTTCTGCAATATTGCGGAAAGAAAATCCATCTTCTCGTAGCCCTATTACACGACCTCGATCAAACTCCGTCAGCTGTTGATAATGGCTTCTTCGTCTTCTTAAAGGCATTCTTGACTAACATCAACACACTGCGTCGAATCTCAACGATAACTAACGCTCACGAACGTTACAGCGCGTATTTACAGCAAACCTGCTTTGCATGTTCCGAGGGGCGCTACCAGCGCCACACGTATGCGCCGAGCGCGAAATTTGCATAGACGTTATCTTAGAGATGTACTCTCACCGCCTACCAACTGTCGTTTATCTAACACAACCCCTTCTTGGCGTTGGGATTTTTTTCCGTCAGTGTATATATATATATATATCTGTGTTGAGAGCTGCAAGTAACCTCTGCCTCAACACGTGAAGTTTGATGTATCACAGGTTATTGAAGTTGCCATTATATTTCATGGCCTTTTTAAAGATTGCAAGATATATTTTGTATGGAATTCCAGAAATTAGTGACTGCAATTCTATTCATTGCTATATATAATATATTTTTCTAATACATAAGTGCAAACTTTATAAAATACCGGAGTTAAAACAATGTGGATGTTTACCTTAAGAGAAGAAACAGAATGCAAATCTTTCAAAAACAAAATAGTCATTAGAACTTTCTATTTTAAACAGAACTAATAAATACCTAAAAGTCTGCAAAGTTTCCCGAAACCGCAGTGGTTAGCTGTTTATCACAAAGAAGTAAATGTCGCTGTTAACAGCAACCTCTCAGGTTTGGCCGCTACTAAACTAAAAAGAAGTACTTTGCTTTTTCGATACAGTTTAGAATTTACCTGTAGAAAAGAAAAGTCCTTCCCTACCCCCCTAAAATAAACTTCAGACAATACAAAAGTGTGATATTTAGTTGCATTTCTAAATCCAGTTGCCAGACGTTCATCACATATATTGTTTTTTATTGTCAGTGGTCAGAATATAATGGATTTGACCAAATATTTGGCTGACTCTCTTGTGTTAAGAGCAAAAATCAGTTGACTTAGGCACTCTTTCAATCATAGTGCAGGCCAAAACCAGCTGCAATTTCAACTCCCCCCCCTTCCTCTACCGAGTCGTAAAGGCATCTAGAACACGGAAAGGCATCGTTACGTGCGATGCCCGTATGGATTTCGTTGTGCAAATGCTTCCGTTAGTGTAGTTTGACCATTATTAAAACAGAAAACTCTATATTTGCGTTATACGTTGATTCCTTTGATTTCTCAATGAACTTTA
Organism: Macrothele yani; assembly: GCA_039090855.1. NCBI lineage: Eukaryota > Metazoa > Arthropoda > Arachnida > Araneae > Macrothelidae > Macrothele > Macrothele yani. The sequence goes on from CM077017.1 coordinate 121,875,734, forward strand.
TGTAGTTCATCAATTATTATCATCCGAAAAACCTGGTTCTTTCTGAATCTCACATGTTTGATAAACAGAGTGTTACGCGAAAAATAGTTAGAATACAAATTTTATCGTTTTCAATCATGTTAAATGTATTGTTATAACTGCATGCTCCCAGAAGACTTAAACAGACTTTTGCTTTTTATCATAAATACAAAATGACTTTTCGCTTCTTTTTAAGTGAGACGGAGGGTAGCGAATGAGTTCCATTTCGGATAAGGATATCATCGGAAATCATGCCGAGCTCACACGACATAAACATTTAATTAACGAGAATAATAAAACTGCTCAATGCATTCAGAAAAGCGATATATTCCGATTTTACTACATCGTAGGTGAGTTTTTGAACTGTGGTACACGAACACATTATATTTCCTTGAAATACGTGTTTGAAGAGCCAGCTTATAAAATCTTCGTCTGTGCATCAATGTTCCGCCCGCTCTGCCTGATAGAGGGATTACAGAACGGCCGATTGATGGCAGCACGTCAGCACTCACTCCTTCCTGTTATTTCTAGGATATTTGTAGCACCAGTGTTTTCTACCAAGAGGTTGTAAATACGTTTTGCTCCTTTTTTACTCAGTTTGAAGGGGTTAGTTTGATTTGGAACTGAACGAGGCTTTTTTCTGAACTTTCTAGTTGCGGCGACCATACGTGTATTCCCGGGTGTGAATTGCTACTTCAAGTAGATGTTCGAGGCTCACACAAAACCCTAGGAGTGAACGTGTCTCATCGTTTTGGACAACGCATGTGTCGGAAGGAGCACGTGTCACAGTTAAATAGATTATATTTACTCTGGTACACTTGGGACATGACTCCATAATCTTCACATATCTCTTTATACCGTAGAGATGAGGACAGAAGGTGTTGTCCACTGAAGCGAAACGTAACTCAGCGAAATCAAGAAATTCACCGGAAAACAACAATGAATATTTAGGAAGACGGGAATCTAAATATCCCCTTGACATACCACATACTGGGATATTTATTTAGTCAGAATTATACACTTTCCTTAGAACACTGCTTTGAGGAGTTGATTTGTATTGCGCGACTGTTCTTCACTCCTAGATAATCAATGTTTATGAGTTGTTCTGCTAAGAAGATATGTTCCATTTCATGAAGAAACTAACTTTTCTTTCAGAAAAAAATATTTCAGATTAGGGACTCCGTTAACATTCTCAAAAAACCCTTTTAAGCGTTGGACAAAACAGTGAAGAAACCCGATCAATACAACGGTGACGTATTGTCCCCTGTCAGTCGATTCCTGATCCCTCTACAGCACAGGGCAGGTCAAAGATTTAAGGGAAACTGCAGGCAAAAGGTTTGGCACTTTTAGCCGCAAATAGAGATTTTATAAAAGACATGGTTCCCTAATACAGTAAATTTCCGTTTCTGTTGCTGAAATATATGAAGCCTAAGTTACGCTTATTCTTCCTGAAATACTTTCAACATAAAATCAATTGAATATCTCGAGTAACTCATTTATTCGCTCTTCATTATGATCGTTACAGGGGACATCATGGCACATACACTTCTCTCTGTTTCCAGTTAGGTGATGTAGTGAGGCCATCAGGAGTGTGTGGTGCACCTCACTAGCCTGCAATCGTCAGAAATATTAGGTTGCTTTAACAAAATATTAGGTTGCTTTAATTAGGTTGCTTTAAAGCCTATCAACATTAGTATTGGCCAATAAATGGCCAATCACGATATGTTAGACTGCTGTATCTAATATATTCTCTTGTGCGTGCTTTTTCTCCGTTTATGGTTGGGCCACAGTGCAATGTGATATTCTGTTGTTTTTTGAACCAACTGATGCACTAGCGTCTCCAATGTGGCTTGCGGTCCCTGTAATACGTTTTGTCATTTGTACTTGCTCGAGTGGCGCGAACAAGTCTGATAACAAATTAGCGCATGCTGAGAAGTAATATATGTACTTGACGTTTTCTGCCTGCTAGACAGGTTCTGATAATTGAGGACTCGAAACGTTTTCTTCGGAATACATATTTCGGAGAAGGCATTCAGTTAACCATGCTGCAGAATACCAAAATTAGTAAAGTCTTTGAGATCAATACATAAATTTTGTATTTTCATCTTACACTTCGGCCGATAAATGGCAGCACATCAGCAGTGTTCTTCCATCCCGCAGAGTTTGTGAAAAAACAAATTTGCTCCCGACGAGCATCGAACTAGTGTTCCCTCACTCCAGAGTAAGTCGGTCTCACAACTGAACTACGCGGACAGAAAGTCTCGCTTCAGATTTGTCGTCTTGACACATGTTTTTACCTCTGTAGTACGTCATATCATCGCCCTCTAAATTCTTTTTTCGTCTTTGAAGCGAAGTAGAAATTTTTCATTGACTATGTGTGGAACAAACATCACACATTTTTCGAAGAACCCATCTGCCAGTGGATCCATTTTTCACAATCGGGCGCCAATGTGAAAACATAAGTTTGTCCGCTACGAAATCCATTTATGTCCCCTCACTCCGGAGTAAGTCGCTCTCCCAACTGAGATACGCAGACAGAATGTCGTGCTGCAGATTTGCCGTCTTGACAAAAGTTTTCACCTCTGTAGTACGTAACAAGTTTTTTCATACTTTGTGAAACATATTTTAACTAAATCCAATCTTTAGATCATATATTTCGCTTTAAAAGTTAAACACAGGTATACTTCAAATTTTAGTGTGTTAAAAATTGAACTATAGAATGAAAAATCTCCTTTAAAGCTAACACATTAAATTGGATATCATGCTCTTGGATTGAATATAATTGTTCCTCCTCAATTAAATATTTTAAAGCCGGATGAATTCGATTTGTAATAATTTTAAATAAAATGTTATAATCAACATGAGGAATCGCAATCGGACGGCAATTTTGCGAGTTTTCATGTACGAATCTATCCTTAAATAGTAATTTAGTGGCATCTTCTACAGACTGTTTCCTTCAAAGTCTGGGTTCTTAAGCCTACCTAAGGCGTAAAGGAACTATTCCTCTATTCAAAGTATTCTAAACAACGTTGTCTTGAGACAAATTCAAGTAAAAAATATATTTCTCTCACATAAACATCTAAACACTATAAAAAACATTTCATAATATATTGCTCAGAAGTGAAGTACTTTATCCAGAAAATGAAACTTATTTGCATATTTCAACACATAGATATTAGCTTATGTAAATTATATTTAATTACACGAAGGGTACATAACACCCTATAAACATTTGTTAGGTACCTTGTAAGAACCCGGTAAAATGTTTGAAAATTACAAATCATTTGTGTTAGCTAAGTATGCAGTTTTTAATTGGAGAAACTTGGACAAAATCAATTGTAAATTTTCTAGTAAGCACTCTGATAAATCTATTTTTATTTACATCAAGAATTCGTTCAAAATAAATATAAATGACAGCAGTTTTAGAAATGTATGAGAAGCAAATTCGTTAAAATACCTTGGGACGCATCATCATGGTATTGTAAACGCTTAAGGATAAAAAAACAGTAACATAAGTCTAGACATATTGCTTCCACTGAAGACTACTCTGACTTGCTACCGTATTAGTACGTTGGTACCTCAGACCAGAAACATAAATCTTCTAATGAAATTCAGTACCGCCCCGAAAACATATTTCATCAAATGAAATAAAGGGCAAATGAAAATACTGTAGTTTCCATCGCCTTTCCAGATCCTCATTCAGAGAGCTGCAATTTCCATGATTTGTGAGGAGCAGCTGCTTCCGAAAATAGTTACTGTAAAGTGTTTCCTGGAAAAGAAATAAAATTCTCAATTAAAATTTTTCTTCCAAAAACGTATCACGATATGCGTCTTTCACAGATGAATAAACTAAACCCCTAGGAATATATTTACAATTTTATATCATTTCATCAAAATCAGTTAATGACTCCAAAATTACTTTAAATCAAGGCTAAGAATGGAAATAATTGTATTTTAAACGAATTTACTCGTTTTGCTTAAATCTGAGTGGTTCCATAACATGTTGTAAATTACGAACCACAATGGAACACATAAATCATTGCATGTGAAAAGGTATTTTAGATAATACTGTTCAGCAGATACTGACTGCACAAAGAAATTTCATGAATCATCGTTAAAAATACTAAAGTTTTTTTTTAGCAGAAAGGTAAAAGTTCGTCTACACTGAAGTCATGATAGCTACATTTTTAAATGAAACAACCTTTGTGATCTTAAATTATCATATGCAACACGCATGCAATATTTAGGAAATGAAGTGTATTGAATTCAATGTACAATTATAAAATTCTGTGTACTTGAATAAAAAGGAGACAACATGCGATGAAAACCAAAAAAAAAACAACAACTTTATTTCGACGGAGTTAAATTCAATATCAAAAGAAATTTTCGCTGAAATCTATAGTACACACATACAGTGGGATACGAATACCAAACCATAGTGTGTGAAGCAAAATATTTTGAAGTTCTAGTCGCTAGTATTAAAAGCAAACCAAAGGAGAGTTTCGGCACGTCTGGTAAAATCTTTGAGTTAAACCAGCCTTTCAGTAATTTAATGCAAAAATAATTTATAATAAACTTCCTGCTTCTTAATCTGTTTGGCATTGATCATGATAACAGTCCTTGCACGGTGGGCTTGTTAAGCCCATCATTACATTACATTGGTTATGAATAATAATTGTAGTGGTGAAAAAATTTTGCAAGACGAGCTGAAACGCTCTCACAGACGTGATACTTGCTAGTAAAAGAACAATGGATTTAACTCGAAATATAGAAAGTTCATCATATTGCGCAAGAAATAGGTTATAGCAAAATAAAACAAACCTTTCGATCAGCAATTTCTACTATCGTTCGGCCGTTTTGGTAGATGGAAAGATGATCTCCTAAAATGTTAATAAACCACAGAAAATCACTATAATTTATAGTTTTATTGCTTGATATAGAAAACGCCACAAGAAGAATCATTTACCTGATAACTATGAAAATTATGTGTGTCGAGAATTGTTTTATGATCATTAGTGCATTTGCAAACCGATCAAGTGATGACAAAATTGTAAAAATGCTTGGCGAAGCAGATATTCATCTTTCTGTCTTGGTAGTGTGGACCACTGCATCACAGTGATGGCAGCTGGACAAAGCATGTGTACGGATTGAAATGAATACGCGACGTCATCGGGAATCTTATCATCCCACGAATACTTTTACCTTAGGCTTCATCATAGGAAAACGTACATATCGGTATAGGAATGTCGGTCTACGGTCTCTGCTTCGTATTGAGGTGAAAACCCATCAGGGCGCAACAACAATTGTGAATTTGGCACCTCGGGCACAGTGGCTGGAGGAGGGAAACATGTGTCTCCTAAGAGCGGCTGCTGCACTTATCGAATGTTCAGATTCTTCCACCGACGAATTCAGGAGACAGCCGTAGCATCCCCACAACCCACAGTGGGCGACATTCGACGACGTTAGCAGACAACTGTAGACATCCCCATAGCGACACAGACTGTTAGGTAGTCTAGCTTGCCAGCCGTGGTGACGCTTTCTACACACTGGAACAGCTCGTTGCGCAAGATTGCAGTGGTACCTTAAAATACGTGGCCGAATGAAACTAACTGTGACGTGTTCAGAAAACGTTTTGCTTCCCTTTCATACAAACCATCGCTGATTGTTATTCTGGATACGACGTGGTAATAGCTGACGGTTCTGCCTCCGCCAGTGTTATGCAGATCCCAATCCTAGTGTCATAGTTAGAGCGCAATTAGTTTCAACAACAGTTCACTGCTGTTAGGCATGATTGGTGCAATGACAAAACAGTGATAGGCCAATGCAGTATTGCAGCCCATTTCGTTGCGTTATCTGTGCGTTATACCTGATGCTCAGTTTCAACAAGATTACACTTGTCAAGATAAACTCCCAATATCGTTTCACTCATCATCAGCGATACCTCAGATCACCTCTAATGTTGGTTCATCGCGTTTCAACAATATGAACTGACAACACTAGCAGATACTGCCTGCAAGGTGTCCATGTGAGGTTCTGGCCATCGTGGTCACGAAACTTCTACACATTAGAAAACGTTTGATATGTTTTAGGCAGGCATCTTAATGCTTCTTTTCGACATCCTCTAAAAGTGGATGAATTGTGGACACAGGTCAATGACGCTTCATCAACTAAACAAGTTACGGGTCTTTCCGTCTGGATGCTTGGACGTGTGGCCGAAGGTGTAACTGAGCATCGCACCACAAGACTTATCTGTCTCAAACCACATTTTACTGATACCATCAGAGTAACAACTGTGATTCCCTTTTGACATTCATATGATCCCTCAAAGATTAAATCGCATCCTTTCCAATTCTTTGTTAATATGGATAGTGAGTTTTGTTTATGTCGTGCATTATTTCGTAGTGTGTCACTTCCTATAACGAACAGTCTACTATCATGAAAATTACTGAGAAAACCTTTTTGATTCCTGATGCGCAGTAATTTGGTTTTACGCTGCGGTTGTGAAATCAATACTTTACCTGCTTCTCTGTGACAGAATAACGAAACATATACGATGTATGCTTGCTACATTTCTTTCTAGTTAACATTCTTTTAATGAAAGCAACCCGCAGCTTTGAATATATGTGAAATTTTATCTGGGATCCTAATGTAATTCATAAACATAACTAAAATTCCATCAGCGTCACACAGTTGAAGAGCCTCCTGTTGCACATGCTCAGAGACTCGACGTGTTAGACCAGCCCGTTTCACATATGCCTACTATTTTTCCTCTCTGAAACGCATTCAAATGGCGATTAACTTGCAGACGGCGCGTACTCTGCATTTTAGACCTTTGCTGAACAGTTTTTCAGCATAAACAACAAATCTGAATCGTCCGAAACACCTCTACCGGCTACCAAACGTTACCTCACTTTTCGTGCTGTCACCTTTATCTCACGAATGTGTAACGTCATCGGCTCCGGTTCAACATCATTTTCATATGTACAGTGGGTGCACCCGCCCTGCGATTTGCATGTTTGTAGCACACATCCTTCTGGCGGAACAGTTTCTATGTCAAGCAGTGTGCTAAAGCTCTTGTCTATAGCAGATAATCCAGTAGAGAGGAAGCCGAATTTTGCTACGACGCACCATTTTCATATGATCACAGTGCGTTCTTGTAATGGCTTTTATCAGATTTAGCATCAGGTTCCTGTAATTACGGAGATTCTAATGCGATATCGTAAAGTTTATGTAAAACGTAAAGAAATAATCTTCAGCGATAGTATAGTATAACAAATTGTTGAGTTACAATAAAATAAACTATTGCTCGGTAACTTCATGGGACAGCATTCGAAAATCGGATTTCAACAGTCTTTGAGGACTTGAGATTTGTTGCATGTAAATTTAAGTCAAGGGACATACTTTACTGTTGTCGGAAATGATGCATAGCATCAAAAGATTAACATAATCACACTTGGTAAATTTTAAAATATTAGGAAATTTAAACGCAGATGAAAAAAAAAGCGGATACATTTTCAGAAGTAATAAGAAAAAGATTTCCCTCATAAAAAGTAAAGGCTGGCTTTATAAATTGTCAACACCAAAACGTGTGCTCAAGTATGGGTTCAGATATTTTGTAAGTAGAAACAACAGGCAAATGCAACGTAGTAGCATATAACTGAATACGAATATACCGTATCTTAAGAAAAAAATTTAATTCTCTGAAAATTGGTCATAGTTTAGTCCTTAAGCAACGTTTTATCATCATTATAGTTTAAATTATCATACTTTTAACCAATTACTGGGTTATGTCTGAAGTTTTTCCAATTTTTTTCCGCGTTTCATAACTCTTAGAAATTACAGTTGCTGTAGATAGTCAGCTGTTCCTAACCTAGGGCCGCTCTTTTCAGAGACGGCGTTCAACTCCAACTGGGCTACAACACAGCTCTTGATTTATCGGGATACCAAGCGTATGACCTGCTCTAGCTCATAGCCAGAATCTTACTCTGATGGCCACTAGACACTATTGCAAGCATATGTAATACGACGACGTAATCCAGCAGACTTGTAGGCGCTGTTGCATACACCTGATTTTTTACGTAACTCCAGAAATCCAAGCTCGCATTTCTCACACAGCGTACGTACCTAAACTTCTGATCAGGGTACATTCTGCTACTGGTTTTTATATCGTAGGTACGCTACAACGTCACAATCTGCATTTGCATACGGCTACATTTGCGAAATGTGAATATACATATTCGAATCGTCGCTCATCAATTTCGGACATTTTAGGGTATCCAGGCGACAATTTATCTTGTCCGTGTGAAACAAATGTCGTTTTGTACAAATTAATTGATGCATTACAACTTTGAAATTAGTAATTTTGCTCTATCTCTTGTCATTTTTGATTTGCAATGGCTAACTTCCGCATTTAGCCAGTACGGGCGGTGCTATTGGTTGCATTCGATCAGCCGTAGTCGCTTTACTATCTTTACTATACCGTTATCTCACTTGCATAATTGCACCTCTCTCCGTTCGCAAGTTTTTCCAGGCTAAAGGGACTTTCCTATGCACCCTGTATATATTTTGTTCATAAAATTGAAAGCTTTCTAAAGTGCCTGTGTTTAGTTCTGTACTTTGAATGTCTACCTTAAAAACGGCCACTAAATAAAAAATATTTTAATAAATACTGTAAAAAAATTAGAACACTATATTTCAGACCATTATAATAGAGTAAGTACCTAAAAAGGGCTTTTGCATAGCTTAGAACAACGCACTGGGTAACTGTTTTTATAAAAGAAGTAACATAAAATGTTCATAACTCCAACATTTCAGAACTGGCCACCCCTAAACTGATAAGTCCGAAACAAACAACACTTTTCTTTTAACTTACAATTTTAAATTTTACTGGGAGTTTGAAAATAACGTACAGACCATGAAAATGTCCAGTTTCAATAAACTACTTTGTTCGAAAAACATATATTAATCACACAAAAGTTTTATTCATATTCAGTCGTCAGATTATAAATAACTTTCACCAAATAGTTTTTTGGCTCTTTAATGCCAAAACAGAAGCAGTTGGTCCCGGCGATAATTCAACCAAAGCTGTTCAAACTCAGATGCGATTTCAACCCACATATATATGATCGGAAAAATGCCGCTTGCACAGCAATTCCTCCGCACGTGTGATGTTCGGTTTGACTTGTTGAAACAAATGCTCAATATCAGGGGTCGTCAACGTTTAAATACCTAACGCCCACTTTTGTATCATTGTTGACATTAAAATTTCCTTACCGCCCAGTGGTGCCGCAGTAACTCAATTTAGCGCAAATGCGAAGCAATTTTTAGAGGAGGGTTTGTAAAACATATGTACTTAAATTTATCTTTTTATTTATGCTTTATGTATGTTTATGCATAGATAATTTCAATTTAATGAATTTATGCATCTTCATCGATACAGCGCATACTAGTGTGGCAGCTGCTTAAATTTAAGAAAATGAAAGTTGTATTAGAAAACAATAAAGTTTATTGAAATTACCTTTAATTAATGATTAATGAGACCCTTGAGGCTAATGTTGTGAGACAAATATTTGATACCTTGTTCGATTTTCTGAAGGAAAAGAGGAAGGTCTCCTTCTTCAGTGATATTCAGACGGTTTCCCTGTTTGGTGATAATATGATTGGCAGCACTAAAGCCTGATTCTACAAGATATGAGGTAGGGAAATGTATCAATAAATTAAATATAATTTTCCATATATTTGGATATAACGCAGACATTTTTTTTTTTACTTTGCCAAAGTTTTCGGTATCCACCATTATCCAAATTATATTTGCCATCTTCATCATTTTAAAGTTTTAATAGTTCTTCTTGGCAAGTCATATCAACCTCAGCAAAATTTGCGGTAAAAGGATTTATCATCCAGTCATACATATCTTCAAGTTCAAAATATCATTAAATCCTTTTTCCATATCCAGTTTAAGTTCGTTGAGGTGGCAACTGTACTTTTCAATCTCCTCTGGAGTCACATATACAGAATAGAACACAATTCGGGAAACTGATGAAATTCTCTCTTCAAGAGATTATGACAGAGAAGATCAAGTTTTTCGATAAATAATGACACAATATTTTTGCAGCTGATAAGAGTTACATTGGCTCCTTGAAGTTGAAAATTAATATCGTTAAATCTCTTGAAAATGTCTGACAAATAAAAGGCATTATTCTTTGCTGTTTTTAATTGTTGAGAGAGATCAGACTCATTATTACTTTCAGAAGACTGTATGACACTATCATATAATGCTACAAAACGAGACAAGCATGTAACTTTAGAAGCCATCGAAATTCTGTGTGTAAAAGTAACCTAATAAATGGCTCATTATTGTCCTAGCACAGCTGTAGATACATTCTATCATTTTGGCATTAGATTTGATCTTATTTACAGCTCTAATTATTATTATACGTAATGATGAATGCAGACTTGTACTTAAATGTTTTCATACAAGATGTTGTCTGTGCACCACACAATGAATACACAAAATGTTCGGCACTTCTTCCATTAAAAAGAAACAAATCCACGCCAGTATTTACTGATTACCTTGTTTTAATTATTATCTATATTCAAAGTTCAAAGATGGAATTCAAAAGTAAATTGCAAAAGCATATTTTAAAAAGTCCAACTCGCGAAGATGTTAGCAATGTATCCGATATATGGCGGAAGAAAAATAGTTAAAACAACCGACAAAACCCCTGACTGCCCATAATGAAAGCTTGAATCACCCAGTGGTCCGTTTGGGCCAAGTTGACGACCACTGCTCTACATTAATGAGCACTTTCCACTGAGATTCCCAACAAAACAAAGAAACGTTTTTTTTTTTTGATTGATTGGAGGTTTAACGACCACCGTGAGCAGCTCAATTGGCTATAAGCAGTCGCCCGTCCCTAATTTAATGTCACTGGTTCCAGGGAAGGGAGAGAGCCAGTGCCGTAAGACAAACACAACATCCATGCCTCACCGGGATTCGAACCCGGACCTCTTTCGGACGAATGATCAGAGGCCATCGCCTTAGACCACTGAGCCACCGGGGCGGCAAACGTTTCTTTCTCATGGTTTGAAAAAAAAACTTCGTGACATTGCGGTATTCCGGTGCAGAATTTGTTCTGAAATTTGCACCTGTAAGGTTTTTCATAAATATCTGCCTTTATCCTGTATTGGTGAGAAACCTAGAGCTCCGATCATTCACGCTGCTTGGGTTTTGTCTGGAAAATTGGGGATGAATGTCTGTTCTTACAGTTCGTTTTATCATATTATAGAAAATATCACAGTGTCTCTGAAATGTGAAGCACAAACAGAAGCGATGGTTCATGTTGATGTAAGATTACATTAATAATTGTACGAAGTTACCTTTTCCAGAAATCTGCTTTTTAAAGGAAATTGCACATAAGAAACATAAATTACAGAAACCCTGCAACGATAATCTTTACAAGCATCAACGTTAGAAGGATCGAACAAAAGAAAGATGCATGTTGATGTAATATTACATTAATAACTGTACGAAGTTACCTTTTCCAGAAGTCTACTTTTTAAAGGAAATTGCAAATAAGAAACATCAATTACAGAAACACTGCAACGATAGTCTTCTCAAGCGTCACCGTTAGAAGGATCGAACAAAAAAGATGCATAGGTATTTAAGCTTCGACTAGATGAAGTACTTCAGCGTAAAAACCGTTTGCTCCATATTTCATGGAAAAGGGACAGAATTGCTCCTGTCACAGATATTAAATGGTATTATGCGAGTGTCTCAGCGAAGATAAACGATGTCTGCTATTACTGACTTCCGTAGATCACATGTCCGCATTCCTCTACCAAAGTAATATTTTCTGAAATACTATGCTCATCTGTATTTTAACCAAAATATGTGACAGTGATATCAAAAGTGTAACCTAATCAAGATATAAACCAGTCAGCATAAACACAGGGATGGTAATTGCCTGCCAAATGTTTTTTTTTTCATTCTTGTCTTTTCTGTCAGACGCCTATCTTCACTTTTTTTTTTATTTCTAAATTAAGAGAGGTAATAAAATACAAATGTCCATTTTTCGCCGATGGAGCAGTGCATCTCACTGACTAACACTATTAAAAGGCAAAACTTCTCATTAAATGGAAGTGACTGGAAATTTCTGCATTGGCCTTTTTTATGTGAATTTTTATTCGACTGCTGAAAAATATCGTAGGCTACAATTTTGCTGTTGGAAACACGAGACTGGCATTCATATTGTCATTTATATTAAAATATGCGTCCCACTGTAAAAGTAATACAGTATGTGCCACGAAGTTATTCCCTGCAACATTGATTCACCACGGATATCAACACCTTTCGTTTACTCTCACCAGTTATATAACAGCGCTGTAAATATGGAAAAACACACCAGTGAAACTTCTTTAAGAAAGTTCGCTGCTGGTCTTTTCCATGCTTTTGTGTCTTATGTCTTCAATATGTTGATGTATATAGTTTTCCTAAATTTTCTTCCTGTAAGGAAATAAAGTTGCGGATTCTTAAAATAATTTTCAAAGCGAAATTATGCTTATATATCATAAACGTTTCTGAAGAAACAAACCGAAGCAGTTCATTTCACTTTCTTTACTTTGCGTGTGGTCGTTAAATGATAGAAAATAATTGCATAATGTACAGAAAATTCCGCTCCAAAGTCACGTACGGTCTTATGTGCATGGACTCCATCAAGTCCTCTAGCACATCATTATCTATAGCACTCTCCGGTTTACCGTGAAGTTCATTTTTGAGAAGAATTTCATGTGCGGAAATTTAGCAATGCAAATTTTTTTCATGATTTCATTAACGGCGCATTTCCAAAATGCGGTATCAATGCTGCCGGCTGCATCAGATACACGGTGCCGCAGTTTAAACTAATAAAAATGCTGCTACAGCTGTCCTTTCGTCATAGTGGTCGAAGCGCGTACTTCAATCTATTCTGCCTAGGCAGGTACGATTCCCAATCCCAGGGTGAGGCAAGGATATTGTGCGTTTGTTCAGTTATAGCTCTCTCTTACTTCCCGGGAAAGAGTGGCCCTACTTGTAGCCGATCGCATCGCTCAATAAGTTCGAAAAATCCCGAAAAATAATGAACGGGAAAATTATAAAAATAAATTAATGGTCTTCTTCACTGAATCACAATTTCCTTTGAAATTGAACCTATAAAATGACCAATACTTTATCTAACAGGAAAGGTGATATCACGCATTCATATTTGTTTAATATATAATGCTGAAAAATAAAAAATAATTGCGGAAATTCATTATTATGCATACAAATCTTGTGATGTACCTTATATAACGTGGGGTCGAACTAATTTGGCATTCATATTCCTAATAAAATCTCTGTTATTCTTTCGTTTCGATCAAACAAGATAATGAAATGAGACCATGTGGAAATAAAAATATAAAACCATAAAAATAGAAAAAAGGAAGATCCAATAATGTTTTTTTTTTATTGTGGTGTTTCTATGTCCCAGCGTAATGTAGGAATGCTGGCAAGTTGTCTAAAAACAGTGTTAGTCTAAAATTTCAGCGGAATTTTTCCGAAAATGCTTTCTCCTGGATTTCTATAAGGATATGACTGTCATTTGAGCATAGTGTTTTTGCACTAAATTTAAGCTTGGTAGATTATATATATTTATATGTCATATGATACTTATATCTGTGTTTCTAACCTGCAGTATTTCCACGTTCCGTCACTAAAAGCTACTCATATTTGTTACTGCCCATAATTCGGAATTATTTTCACACTTCGATAAAAATAATCATGACCTCTAGTTTTTTCACTTTTGCAGGAAATCTCAATTAGGATCTTCACAGGTGCATTTTCTAATACATATTGTTAGAAATACGTGAATTCAGTGATATCTTTCATGGTTATCTTTTATTTACTAAACAAAAACACAGTAATTATTTATAAGTACTTATCAGTATGTTCCTTGGAAATATTACTAAAAATATAGTTTTCCTTGGAAAACAAATTTGAATTAGGGATGGGCACATCAGTGGGTAACATCGAGAATCGACATCGGTGGTTACTCATTCCCAAAACATCAATAGTATTGGTTGAAATGTTCGATGTATCGGTTAAAACGTCGATGTTTTTGCTAATAAGCGAATATTTTACTGTTTTCAATCTGCACAGTAAACACGCAATAGATGTGCAAAATCTCTGTTCAATATAACAGTCGTTACTCTCCAGAAACATCGGTATTGGTGAGCAATGACTTATATTGAACAGGGGTTTGGCAGAAATCTGTATTTTTGTTCATTGCGTCGGTGTAAACCTCGATGTTTTGCTAATAAACAAAAGAACTGACACTTCTCCACCTGACCCAGTACGTCAGCAAACGATTTGTAAAATATTTCTTTAATATAACAGTGATACTCACCAGTTCATTATCCAAGAACATAATATTTGTTAAAACGCTCGCTGCATCGTGAAAAACTCGATCTTTCTTTGACGTATTGGTGGAAACCTCGATATTTTGATGTTTTTTCTGATAAACTGAAGAATTCACACTTTTCCATTTGTAGCAATTAATGGGCAATCCATTTGTAAAATCTCTGTTAAATGTAATAGCGATACTCAACTTTACAACATCTGGCAACGTAATATATGTTAAAACGCCCGATGTATCGGTGAAAACCTCGATCTTTTTTCCGATATATCGGCGTGAACCTCGATGTCTTACTAACAAGACGAAGTTTTTAGGCTTTTTGATCTGCAGCAGCGAGTGAGCATATCCGTGGGTAAAATCTCTTCAATGTAATTGGTGATTGGTCGCCAATTCAACCCCAAGTGGCTAATAATATCTCTTAAAACGTTCGATGTTTTTTCGATGTATCGGTGGAAACCTCGATGTTTTCTCAATGCTTCGGCTCACATGACTTCGAGGTTAAGATCTCGGGTTTCGCCAACGAATCAACTAAAACAGTCAATAGGAAGGTGATATTTCCTCTTTATGAAAATGTAACAAAAAGAAATGCATCTACTTTTCGTAGAAGATATTCTCTACCAGTTCCAAATATCGGTAATGAAACCAGAATTTTTTTTCGATGCATCGGCTACTTCAACATCGATGTTCGAAAACATCCAGGTTTTTTGCCCATTCATACTCGGGGGTTTGATTGGTGTTGGCTGTTGGGCCGTGGTGAGAGTTTCAGAGAGTGTGTGTAAACATCACTGAACCAAGTCCAGGTGTATACTTACGGCTGGGTGTACAGTGTGAAGATGTTGCGTGGTAACAAAATCTCGGTTTACGGGTTTTGCGCCTGTGGTCACACAAGAACAGAGCCCATTTGTAAAGCAGGTTGATGAGGGCTGCAGTTCCGGGATCCATATTTTCAAGGGTACCCAGAATTATGCAGGATGCTTGAAGAATTTACAGAATACTATTAAAAGATTTTTTTTTTGCGGACAACACAGCGAAAACAAAAAGAAACTGCTTTGCTTATCCTATAATTGGGCAAAATGTTTTCATGCATTAACCCTTTAAGCGGCTCAAACGAAATAACTCGGGGTACGCAATCTGTCCACTGCCCAGCTCCCCGAGTGACCTCGAACTCCGGATAACAGTGAACATTGCATTCCCCTTTGCTTTGTTATTCAAACTGCTCGTTTACGGGGACGGTTGATACTAATCCTTTCTGACTGATTACAGGCTAAAAGGGTTCGGACAATGGCACTGAATCTAAAAGGAGAGACGTTTGGATGTCATTGCATTTTCTACATTTGTCTTGGAACGATAAATTCACGAAGCTTGAACTGTAGTTATGCGACAGTTAAAACTGAAGGAAAACTTTAAAGTATTTCAGTAATTCTCTGTAATCAACTTGGCAAGAAAAAATATTACTTTCGGGAACACAATCTTTTAATTTTAAAATATTAAATTAACGCGATTTTATTTAAAGAAATAGGAAATCCACTGTGAAACTGATTTTTCGGTTTGCTACAGCAACCTAAAAATAATTTAAATAATATGACATGATTTTTTTTACATGAAATTTCTCATCAGGTGGTACTGAAATTGTGGAGAAACAAAATTTAAATTTCAAAAATTACTTTATTTTAAGATTTCTCAAAAGTGCTTTGCTATTTTAAATGAAAACAGCAACGATTGTATGTTATTTAGAATTCAATAATATTACAAGCTATGCTTATCGGAAAGCTTAATATCGAGTTGCCCACAGTTGGATTTTTTGAACCTGCATATTTTGAGGTGCGAGATCAGACTGGATTAGTTTTTCATAAATACAGTCATGTAAACACTTGCATTTATTTTAAAAACAGCCAACGTCTCCTAATGCACAATCTCGTGACAGTTATGTTTAATCCGATGTTAATAACGAATGCGCGCAGAAATATTGCTCACAGAAAAAATCGCACTCTTCGAAAATAAGAACAAAAATGCCCACGACTTGAAAATAAGATAATATTAAGATGTGTGTTGTTTTCTTACGTCTGTGAGAAACAAGAGGTCATATTTAATTTCACGAAGAAATATCTTGATTTTAACTAAGCAATCGACAAAACTAGTCAGATCATTTCCTCTGCTGAGCATCAGAACTTTATCTAGCATTACAAGGAAATTGAACAGTACTGAAAATTTCACAACAGTCTTGTCGAAGAAACTCAGCGATTTTAATATCTCGTAAGTGTGGACTTGCAATCAAATGTTATTGAGAAGCAAGAACGCACTGAACCTAAAACGCTTGCAAAATTCCTATGCCTTGGACTTTTCAACAAAATTTAGCTTTTACATTGGAGTTTTAAGGTGAGGTGTATTCAAATATACATTCTAAAATTGTGATAGGAGAAGTAGTACATCAATCTTTAGATGCCTGCATGAACAAAAGTACCTAAACTCTTTTTACGACGTTTTCCGTTAAATGCTTGATATTTCATTTTTGTATACGAATGACAATTACCAATAAAAAAATTGAGCACCACATGAAACTCGTGCAAAGCCCCTAAGCTTTTTCAGCAGAATTTTTGTTACAATCATAATGTTTGATATGTTTAAATAAATAAGAGAAAGTGGCAAATGGATATCAACATATCAGTCATCGGATGTTTGAAACAACATATCAGTCATCAGGTGTTTGCATCTCCCAAACTCTTTAATGCACATTGCAAATGCCATGCAGTCACTGAACTGGGAAAACAAAGAGATAAAGATTAATGGAGATTATTTAATTCACCTTCGTTTTGCTGAAGACGTAGCCATTTTTGGAAGTGACACTTTAGAACTGCATTGTATTTTCCAAGAACTTGCTGACAAGAGTGAAGAAGTGGAATTAAAAATGAAATTGCAGAATAAAAAAATTACGTACATTGCAAATTTTGAAGATATGAATCCTTTTTTGGTGTAAATATGACATGGATGGTAAGTCAGATAATATCCGAAAACTTGAAAATTTCATCGTCCTGCTGCGGGAATTGAAACCGCGTTATCCGGATAACGCCCGAGTCTATCCGGGAGACGCGGATTTGATTCCCGCTCCAGGACGACGACATTTTCAAGTTTTTGGATATTATCTGACTTACCATCCATGCCATATTTACACCAAAAAACGGATTCACATTTCCAGATTTGTATTGTATGGTGTAATCCTGTATTCCATTCATGATGTACAATGCTTTTACAAAAAATAAAGAATTACTGATTGATAGGGAGAAGCTGGAGATAACGGATACCCACATTTACCTTCGATAGTAGATATCAAGCGATGGTCCCTTTGATGAATAAATTAATCTGCGTATAAAACTTAATCGGCGTGCTTTTGGAAGCAACAGTGAATTTTTAAAGAGCAATATGCTACTATGTTTTAAAAGAAAAGTGTTTAATTAATGCATCCTTCCAGTGCTTACATATGGAGTGGAGACGTGAACTTTAACGAAAAAAGGCTTACAAAAATACGGACAACTGAAAAAGAAGCTTGATGTAACCAGGAAAGAAAAGAAGAGGATCTCATGAATAAGGAAAATGACATGAGTGGAAGACAGCTTGATCAGTGCAAAATCCCTAAAATGTCAATGGGCTGGATATATTGCCAGAGGAACGGACCCCGACGCAGAACTGAAATTTTAGACTGGGCTTCACAGGACTAGAAAAGACCCAGAAGGAGACCGCATGGGAGATGGATCGATGAAATTCGAAAGCATGCGGGAGGGACATGGAGGAGACTGGCTCGAGGTAGATCGTTATGGAGGAAAGTTAGGGAGACCTTCATTCAACAGTGGATGATAACGGTTGACAATGATGATATAGGTGCGAGAGAAGTGGCCACCGGAGATTGGCCACCCAGAGAACTGAACACAAATATATAAACGGACAGTATAATAATTGTCCATTGGACTGCTCCATGTAAACATTCCCAATTGTACCTCATAAAGACCCTCATAATTCTGTGTTCCCTTTAATTGAGATATTTAGTGTATTATAGAGATGTGAGACTCTTCTTCAGTTCTTTTTCCTGTGATATTACTATGCCGTTTGTCCCAAAAGTGTAAATTAGAAAGAAAACAAAAGAACGACAATTATGATCTTTCTTTTCTTTCTTTCTTTGATTGAAGGTTTAACGACCACCGTGAGCAACTCGATGGGCTACAAGCTGTCGCCCATTCCAAATTTAAGGTCACTGATTCCAGAGAAGAAAACAGTGGCATGAAATCAGAATAATCTCATGCCAGTGTTGAATACATAAGAAATCAGAATGTGGCCCAGTGCCGTAAGACAAACGCAACGTTCCTTAGAGTTATGACTTTTGAATTTTATTCCAAGTAAGACCGGATTCGAATTCCGGAAAAGGCATAAATTATGTATTAGGTTTAAAGCACTGGTTTAAGTAATAATACAGTTATAAAATGTCCTTTTGTATTTAAAATATTTTTCTCAAACATATAAATTTTAAAACTCAAATATTTACTGCTTTGTATAATTAATTTTCTCTATCATATATCAATTCTAACCAGATGTGAAATTAATAATTTCACATCTGGTTTAGAATTGATATTACTGATCGCATTGATTACACATGAAACTATCTGTAGTATACAATGATATGATCTGGAAATAAAGATGCAGGATGCTGTGTCCGCTTCGATTATTTCATGTGGAATCTTCAATCTGGATGATGGAAAAGTTGGCCACTGAGTGCACCCATTTCATTACTTCTGAGGCGCTAGCTTTCCAGCAGAAGTTAATTTGTGCACGTGCTACACCAGAACAATCTTTCAAGGAAACAATGGTAGTTTTATTTAAAAAAGCACGTTGTTTTAGGTTACAATGTCTGTTACAAGAAACAATTTGCAGCAAACACTTCGCCCCCTGTGCTTTTAAAGTTTATATTTCATAACAAATATCTTAAATCTTATATTGGATGATGGAGCATTTAAGCTCTCACTTTAGTTACAAGGACAAAAAATAAGTATAATTGTGAAGTCAAAACGTTTAATAAATAATTTATTTTTGCAAATAAATACCAAGGGCAAATAATAACGAGGAATTGTACACCAATCACACTTAAGATAGTATAACTATATTAGTAATCCGAATTTCTTGGCTTAGATTACAAATCAAGGTTTCAAAGCTTTCGCACATCCATCAGATGGCTTTCTCAAGGAAGGTAGACAGCAAACTGCAAACTGAATAATAGAACGCTTCAACAATTTGAACGCGGTGACTTGACTTGACAATAAACGAGCAGATGCTAAATAATTATTCATCTAAAGACTCGAAGCGTCATGCTCGTTAACACGCGGAATCATAGGCAGGATACACCCTGGACCTGGTACATACCTGTATCGAGAAAGTCAGAACCAGTCATACTAATCTTTCTACGCCGCAACTACGCTACTTGGGCTCATTTCCATACATAACAAATGTTTCTTCTCAGCTCAAGAACGCGCTTAAGAAAATTAACCTTGGTGTTGGCATCACATCTCCTACATCTTTATATGCTATGATTCAGGGAAACTCTGACAAGTCCCCGCTTTCTAATGAGGCAGGTGTTTATGCCATCCCTTTACAATATCCGGACAGCTTCAAGCGAAACTACATTGGAATGGCCAAGCGTTTGTTTGGAACTAGAATCAACGAGCATAAAAGGGACATAAAGAACTGTAAAGTAATAACAGCCCTATCCAGCGAGGTCCAGCTCAAGTCCACTGCTCCTATGTGGGATGACGTAAAGAAATTAGCCTCGTACTCCACCCCAAAATCTACCGCTATTCGCGAAACTTTCGAAATCATCACCAACAGTAAATCATGCAATGACAGCCTCTTGCTGGAGTTGCCACGAGTTTGGAACCATTTTTTCAAATAATGAATGCATTTCGTTTTCTTTTATGATTCCGCGTGTTAACGAGCATGACGCCTCGAGTCTTTGGATGAATAATTACTTAACATCTGCTCGTTTATTGTCAAGTCAAGTCACCGCGTTCAAATTGTTGAAGCGTTCTATTATTCAGTTTGCCGTTTGCTGTGTACCTTCCTTGAGAAAGCCATCTGGTTGATGTGCGAAAGCTTGGAAACCTTGATTTGTAATCTACGCCAAGAAATTCGGATTACTAATATAGTTATCCTATTTTAACCAGGAGAAAAAGTTACACATGTATATATTCTCAATTTAATGTCTACTTCATTTGTCTGTAAACAATTACATCCTGTTTAATCTATAAAGTTTAAAACAAATTACTGAGGTGAAATGCAGTTTAAAATGTTTTCTCTTCATACTCTACACCTTTGATTTTTTCTAATTCTTACATGTACTTTCTCTATAGGAACTCAAAATTCCTTTCGCAAAATCAATTGTTGGCGTTTGAAGTCCATGCTACTGATATTATGAAATCCCTAGTGAATATTTTTAAAAGTCTGAAAAGCAAGAAATTAATATTCGAAATTACAATTTGTCAAAACTTTCTCAATAAATCTGTACCATATTAATAACGCGATGAAGGAATTTTGTAAATTTTCAGTTTTTGTCACTCATCTGAAACAGCGCACATAGCATACGGAACAAGGTTGGCTGATATTGTTTTCTGGAAGAAAAAGAAAAGGATAGTTCCAGTGAAAATCAGCTGGCA
The DNA here is from genome assembly GCA_039090855.1 of Macrothele yani. Lineage (NCBI taxonomy): Eukaryota > Metazoa > Arthropoda > Arachnida > Araneae > Macrothelidae > Macrothele > Macrothele yani. The sequence continues at coordinate 121,896,870 of CM077017.1, forward strand.
CACTGCAAAACAAACGGAGAAATTAACCACGTACATAAATTCTCCCAAAAGAAAAAAAAAAGTAGATAGACAGGGAGAGAGATGCACATACTGCCAGTCATTGCGAAGGATCATATTACCGAGGAAGAAAGAAATATATTCATAAGGTCACATTGAATGCTCCCTAGAGATGACAGAACTCCTAAACCTACAACAGGAGAGATCGTAACATTGCAATATCCCTCCACGTTTGGACAGGTCGAGACACTGAAATCCTCCTCTGCGTTTGGACAAATCGTGAAACTGTAATCTTCCCGTTTGGTCAAATATATTATTACGACATGCGTGATGATGGTATTGCCACTTACAAAATCTACATGACAATTTCGTTCTGCAATATCATACGTCACAAAAATCTCCAAACGAAGTATCTTGTTGGCGATGTTCAGGTAGATCCTTCGAAATTATTTTAAAAACCTAGAGATCCTACGCCACTATTTGAAAAAATCGGTAGATCCTTCTCCATTATTCAAAAAAATCTGTAGATCATACGCCATTATTCGAAAAAATGTTGATTCGTCAGACGAAGTCAAGACACTGTAATCCTTCTCTGCATTTGGATAGATCGTGAAACCGTAATCCTCTTCCCTGCTTGGACGGCAAATCTATTATTACGCCATGCATGGGGATGATATTGCTACTTACAAAATCAACATGACGATTTCGTTCTGCAATATAATACGACACAAAAGGCTTCAGACGAAGCATCCCGTTGGCGTCGTTAATGTAGATTCTACGCCATTATTAAAAAAAATGTTGACCGCAGCATCCGGAGCAAGAGAAATTTGAAAGTTTAAGGTGAAGAAGTAGTACACAGCCAAAATACAGGAAATTATTACCATTAAAGTGCCGAGGACCCAAGTCTCTAAGACAGGAAGAGATCAAGACATACACAGGCAACTAACCCCTACACTCTTGCCAAAACTGTGACAGCAAACCAAGGTGCCAATTAATGACAGTTGTATCTGAGGTAGGATCTCCCCAATCTTCCATTGCATATCAACAACACCAGATCGGCTTCTCCTCGTAGCACCATTGAGTAGTTCTTCATGAACTAACACCACAGCAGGAGGAACAACGTGTCTCTCTCTGCCGCAGAGTGCTGTCAAATTCACAGGGAGTTGGGTAACTGTAAGCGAGCGTTGTATCGTCACACATGACGAAAAGTGGATATTTCTAAGTTATCCTACCAATGGGAACAACTGCTTGAGGAAACGTCAGGTGTCACAGCTAGGGGTGAAAAAGAGATGTTACAGCTGCACCGGTGAGTAGTGGCCTTAGAGTTATGACTTTTGAATTTTATTCCAAGTAAGACCGGATTCGAATTCCGGAAAAGGCATAAATTATGTATTAGGTTTAAAGCACTGGTTTTCTCTTTTTCCTGGAACCGATGACCCTAAATTTAAGGAAGGGTGACTGCGTACAGCACACTGAGCTGCTGGCGGTTGTGGATACACTCCCAGATAAAAACAAACGTTGAGGATCTAAAAACAAATTATTTGTTAATTTTGTGAAATTCCGAGGATCCTCTGATATTGGAACTCACGGGAAATGAAAAGACTCTGGACAAGAATCTCTAAGCTCAAGAACTGCAGCTGGTTCATAATACCATGCGCCAACGATGACCAGTGCTCAAAAATAGGAAGCGGGTGTTGCTGCATGCTGATAATCTGAGAAGTCACACCTCCAGAATGGTCAGCCGAAATTACAGGAATTGGAAGCGGTTGAGAGGGCTCCCATCCAATTGAACTGTTTGGAGATACAGTCCCAATTTGCCACAGCCGACTGCCCTTTATTTTGCTGCATGGACCATTTCCTCGAACTACGGCACTTCTCTGGAATAGTGGATCTAGAATTTGGCATTTGAGAGTTTTCGTATTTAAAACTTGCAGACAATTTCAGTGGTGGGATCTTTACTCTGGTGGAATGTTGGTAAATGCTTATACAATTCAACAATATGTTCTTTGCGTAATGAAGTAAGACTATATGTTTTTTTTGCATCGTAAAACTTTTCATCTGCAAAATTCCCATATAACGTTCAATTACATAATTGGTTCCTCTCTCGAAATATGCCATCAAATATTTCGATCCATGGTTCTTTCATTTAAAAATTTAATTACTTTCAGTCTAGATCTTACCCTTTGAAATCGTACCTTCCACCAAATGACAGTTAAAGTTTTTAGTTATTGTGATTTTTTCCAATTTTCGAATATTCTAAAAAAAATAATAGGATATATGTTTTTAGAAGAAATTACTGTAACCTAAGTATTGGATATTTATTTGTTTGACATGCTACATGCAGCTAATTCCGTACGAACATAGCAGGGAACCAGTTGAAAAAAGGCTAACATTTAACTGACTAGCCTTGGGCCCCTAAAATATGAAAAATGTCAAGTAAAAACCAATTTTCAATTTATATTCGCGTATTTGCAAAGCGATATAATTAAAATTAATCACATATAACTATTAACATAATATTTCTTTAGTGCTTTTTTAAACGATAAAAAATTGGCAAGGGGTTTTATATAATTCTACAACCCGTGCCAGAGCCGAAACAATGAGCACAAATATTGAAATAAATTGCATTAGTAGGAGCACAATAAGAAGTTATCATACCCACGAGTTTGATAAATATGTGCGTGATAACATAAATTTATTGAATTGAGATGTTTGTTGGAATAAACGCGCTCATGAATTAACAACATCAGTTGGTAACTGTATAATCTCTGAAAGATCAATAATTTATAACCACTGAAAGAATATACCAGACGAGTCATACAGAGAAGTTCTTGAACACAATTTTACCAGACCGAGCTTTATATGTAGGGGCAGTAGCAGAATTGTGTGTGCTTCTTCCAGTTCTGAGTGCTTCACATTCTTCTCTCCGATCTTTAGAGGATTCATCGCCGTCACGTCTCTCTTTACATAGTGCACATTCCTTGCTCCCTGTTCCATTCACACAAAAAGCAGCAGCACTTCGTATATCGCATCTGCAGACCCATCAAAATAGACACTACCTTCTAGTCCCCAGAGAGATACCAGATGCCCTAGTTGTATTGAAGATAGGCTTACAACTGTTTTAGCTTTTCCTAGGTTCCTTTCATGTAGACAGCGTGTCCGGAAGCTATTTCCATTATGCAGCAACATGCCGCCTTGAGACTCAATATCGACGAATCTATGAATAATCGCCATTTGTGCGGGTCATGTTATAATCGAAGAGTATTCAACAGCCCATCTACATATTCCCTTCGATAGTAAGGAGGAAACTGCACACGATGAGTTCGAAACGAAGTCACCCGGATATTCTTTATGACAAGATCCCATTGTAGAAGTTTTGATCCCAGTAACTCCGCTTTTGCCTTGGACAGCTTGATATCAGGAACAATGTCGTTCATTTCTTCTCTTGTGAGAATGTGTGCCGCAGATGGCTGACCATGATCGTTATTAGCCGAAGGTTTAGCAGAACCCTACAACATTTCGGCTTTGTCCTCATCGTCCTCTGAGCGATGGAAAATTACTTCGAAGTTCGCAACGGGAAGTTCTTTGCCTTGCAGAACTGATCGCATAATAGATGGTATATTCGGGAACGCTTTTGTGCACTTCTTTGTCCTCATTATGCCTCCCGAAGCACGTGTTACCATGTAGAAATAGCCGTCATTTGTATGATTCCTTGGCTCTCTCCACACCGTAGGAACAGCAAACGGCTTTGACACTTTACCGCCTTTGAGCCACTTCAGAATATTTCTAACACACGTACCGCGGTATATGTGCAGAACCCATATACTGACGACTTGTTCCCAGGTTTTGCGTCCTAAATAAAAGTGATATTCAGTTTTACGGAGTGATGGCCTTTTCTGGCTTGCAAACGTCACTTTTCCGAACATATAACAAAAGTTACTTGGAATATTAACACAATCATGAAGAATCACTACTGCTGGATTTATAAACTTCAGCAATCATTGGTGTATGTATAACGCAGGATAAAATGGGAGTTTAGCTCAGGAAGTCGGACAAACAATTGTTCACCCTCCGAGGCTTCAGTTTATACTAATTATGGCATCATTTTACATCAGCAATGTCATGACTCAAATATATTGCATCAGACAGTGATGCAATACCTCCTGGAGGTGGTGTGTATGATTGTCTGATGCAATATGTTGCGGACTAAGTCTCTCTTACACAAGAGCCAATCGACAAATTGTATTGTCATTTTGTGTTCAGTACATTGGCATTGGTAAAGATCAGGTATTTTTATTCCAGAGGCAAACTGTGTGTTGTCCAGTATATGTAGCCGCTAATCTAACAGTTTTCAAGAAAACCTTCAAAATGTTGATTACTCCAAAAAATAATTCTCATCATTCGTATAATGCTCCATTTCTGTGATATTTTACTGAAAACATTTTGGATGTACAGATTTTAGTTTGATAAGTATCTCGAATGGTTTCCGTAATGGTAAGAGAGCAACGGAACCAACACAATATGAATAATGTCTAAAAACTCGCACTTTTTGTTGCAATATTTGCCGTTGAAACCACATTGTATGGCGGTGCCATAAAATTCGGATTTTGTCATTTTTGGGCACAAATTTTATTATTTCGTTTAAATACATTACCTAGCGTTATGCAGCGAAAAATGTACATTATACCACCCTTTTACGAAAATCGGGTTAAACAAGCTGCAGAAAGATACCATCACTAGGTTAAAGGTGAATCAGTTTTGTAAAAGTATTTTTCTCATTTGTCGTTTTCGGCACATGAAAATTCGCAGAAGTAGTGTTGGGCATAATCTATTGCATTTGAAATTGTAAGGTAGTAATGGAAAGATATGACAAATCGAGATAATGGTTCAAAATGATCATTTGATATATTTTTAATTTTAAAATCTAACGGTTCAGGGGGGCGATACACTCAGAGCAATCTTCAGCTTTTAACAAATCGAGATGTTCATTCGAAATAATCATTTCGATGTTTTCTAATTTTGCATTTTACCAGTAGATTTCCTCTCTTTACCGGAAAGAATCCAGTCTGTAAATGAAAGACCAACACCTCATTTTCTTTTAATTAGCTAATCCAAGATAAACGATATTCAAGATCAGCAGATCCTACAGGGACAGATCATTCAAGTGATCATGCAAGAGAGATATCATTTGAGTGATCCTTCAAAGAAAAGACCATTTACTATCACGAAAATTATTTCGAGAACTTCTGGGATCTCGGAACCTCTAGAGCAGCAGCCCTCAATGAAACCCTAGGTTTTCGAGTGCTTCTCCAAAATAGATGAAAGCTTTTGCAGAAGATAATTGGAACAATGATTAGCTGATGTTCTCTGGTAGGAACAATCAAAAATTTCCTCGAGAGGTTTTTTTCATTCAAAAGATGTTGACGTAATTGAACATTTCTAGAGATTTCTAGAATTGAATGAATGGATTGTTTACACTCCATTAAAATACCTATCACTATACAGAAGTTGACTGGTATTTTCAGTTTACCACACGATGATTTCAGGGTATACAACAAGAATTACAGCTCAAATTTTCATACTTCCATTTTAGTATGCTTGGTTTTCTAAAATGTGTAGAGTGTTCTAAAGTTTAGGAGTTGTTCCTTCTTGTAGGTGCAGAAAAAAGCTGTAATGTCCAAATAATAGTAAAATAACTTACAGATCGCATCAAGTAAAGCGTTCCAAAGGTCCATGTATGAATAATTACATGGAAAAATTATCTAGTGTGTGTGTGTGTGTGTGTGTGGAGGGGATTGCGGATTTGACGACCACCATTGCGGATTAGTAGCAGTCGCCCGACGCTGATTAAGTGTCACTGGTTCTTAGGAAGGAAAAGAACCAGTGCGGTAAGAAAAACACGACATCCATGACTGACCGGATTTAAATTCGGACACTTCACGGTAGAATGGTCATCAACCAGCTATTATACATCTGCGCCACCGGGACGGCGGAAACGTTTAAAGGTAGTTTGACTAAGTGATGTCTAATTTTGGTAGGGCACGTTTTGAAAAACTGAGATTACTTACAAAATAGCGAAGAAAATTATTCATGCGATAGACAACCAACTAAAGACTGGAAGGGATATTCTTTGTGTATATGAGAGTCACATACCTTTACTATGCCTAATCCCTTATTAGAGTAGGTAGTGGTTTATACTGTTACGCTGGGTCTCCTACTTAAATCGTAATACGAAGATCGCTTGTTGTTGTTTTTTTTTACTTAAAAGGAAAATTATAAATGCTGAATGTGAATTGTTGAAAAGAAATCACTTTGCAGTATTTTATCATAAATATATCTACTTACAGAATAATTTTCATAAAGAAAATTGGGCTGAATTCATGATATGGTAAAGAATCGTGAACGGTGGTTTCTCTCACTGATTAGACAATAAATTATTATGGTCATTGTGCAGGTGAACTATCGATAATAAAAAAAATAAGAATAGATAGTGTTTTGTCAAAGTTTCTCGGCAGAAAATTGTTTTCCGGGATGAAAAATTATTTCTGGCAATAATTTTTGTTACTTTTCTACATTGTCAAAAAACTAAGCTCCGATAAACTTTGAAACTAATTTTTTTGGTGGGGGGGGGGGTTAACGACGACAGTGAGCAACTCTATGGACAGTAAGCATTCACCCATCCCTGATTTAGGGCCACTGGTTTCAGGGAACGGAGAAACCAGTGATGTAAGACAAACACAACCACAACATCTATTCCTCAAGGGATTCGAAATCGGACCCATCTTGGACGAATGATCAAACCCCAGCGCTTAGACAACTGCGCCACACGGGCGGGGAGTCTACGTTTTGACGATATCCTCCCGGAGTGAGTGAGCAAAAATCACGAAAAAAATGTTTTGCCTAAAGAACGTGCTAATTCGTGGATCCCTAATTCTCAATTTCTGTTTGTACTGCATGATTTGCTTGTTTGTGTTCACAAAAGCTAAAGAAAAAAATTCTGTAGTTTTGTATGCAAAAATAATGTTTTCTTTACTGTTTAGCAAGATCCTGGTAATAATGCATGATAAATTCTGTAAATAAAGTACTGAGTGGGGCTGTTCCTCAGTTGTGTTTTCTGGGATCATTTAAAACGACACCAGCTGGATGCTGTCGTTTAAAATTATGCCTAAGACTTGACGTAATGCCCGACGTTCTGTAATTATTTCCGCAAAGGCTACATTTTTCGTAGACCTTGCCCTTACTAAAAGAAAAATAAAGTTGCACAAATAACTGTTTCAGCACCTGACGCACAAACTTATCCGACTGCAACGTGCAACCAAATGCAAAAAACACATACCCTCACCGTTTATTCTTTTGATTGCAGTTAACTTTAGTTTTACATTGTCATAATGTGCCAATATGTAATGGCCGGGCTCAATGTTTTCGACACCAGTATAAATGAAGTGAAAATAAACGTTTCATACATCAAAGCCATCGGTGGAATCTAAATACTAGTTTACAGCATCGTAATTTACACTTGCAGCATTGAAAACCGTAATGCTATCGATAGTTACAAAAAACTATTGATGCACTATCGATGTAGTGAGTAGGACAAAACTATCGTTACTATCGATAGTGGCATCGATAGTATCTCCACCTCTAGGTCACTGTATTTGTAAAAGAAATTGTTACTAAAGCACAATATCCTTTTTTTCTCTATTAGTAATTTTAAAGCTTTTTGTATCGTCTCCGACGGTGTCTAAGATTTGGAGTCAAACGCAGCATTAGTGATTCCTGTTTTTGAGGAAGTATTTTTCACTGAAACAGAAAAACGTTTCTTAGATAATTAGATCAATGAATTCATCAGAAACAATTATTCCTTAACAGTCTCTCTTTTTGTATTTTGTTCACTATAAACAAGAAGAAAGTATGCATTTTTAGAAAACATTTTTGCCCTAAATGGAATTTTATAACATCATTAGAGAAGCTTGCGCTTTCGCCTAATGCTAGGGAAAACCTTGTTAGAAAACCAGTGTACCGTGACTGAAAATCGTCAAGTATTAAAAGTGCGTACGACGTTTTTGAACTGGAATTATTGATGCAGCATGCGGCAAAATATATTCAGGAGTTTTGCTTTTCAACTTTGTCAAAATGGCTAAAATTTTAGGATTTCAGCAATTTCACCATCTCAGGCATTGCTTTACATAATTCACGATTTCTTCGTTTTTATTAATCCAAATATCGCAAAGCACAATATAATAATGACGCATCTCCTGTACTTTATATAGGACATGAAAAGGCACGAATCAAACACCTGGTACGCACATTAGTCTTCAGGACCACACGACACTAAAATGTACATGGTCAGATTCAACACAGTCAGTTCCCCCGATCTGGTTTCAGTGGCAGAGCTCGGCAATTTCCTGAATTTAAAAATTATGAGTTTGGTACATCATCAGAATCCCTGTGATTTTCTCATATTTTCAATTTCATTCATAAGGCCGAACGATTTCTTATTTTCAATAATCGTTTCATTTGTCTGAATGCCTTGAACTATTTCAAGCCCTGGTAAAACGCTATCGCAATACACAAAACCCATAAAAACGAAAAGACATAGAATATATTACACCAACCGATTTCTCACGAAACTGATATAAGGGTTCGCGACTTCTATAGTTCCTGTCCATAAAGAGAAAGCGAGTGATTATTGCGTTTATGCGAAACGTAGTCCGGCCGTTCACCAAAAGTCCGAAATTTCTGAAATTCAAAACAATCACATCCGAGGAAACGAGAAAAACATCATCCAGGATTTCCGTATAAGGAGGGCATCTATTATACACTGACGGAAAGTGAAAAAAAAACACCAAGAAGGAATTGGCGGACGATCATCAAATTTATATATGTTAATTGGGTCGAGTTTACGTAGGTGTGATGTTAATTTCGGGACCAATCGGTGAGCGCTTACGCCACAGCACGGCATAATATGCAAATTATCGTCGGTGGTATTTAAGGAGTACAGCGAAGTGAATGTAATCAGTCTTCGGCGTACGGACACGTGCGAAGATCCTGAAGAAGCTGCAATGCCTGGACATAGAAGACGTGTACGATTTCATCAGTTATAGGTCGCCTAGTCGGACTTCGCGAGGCCGGGTGGTGGTATCGTCGTATTGCGGAGCGAATTGGACAGGGAGTATCGGTGGTGGTACGATGGTGGTCCGAGGAACATTCCCACACGAGAAGACGTGGAACCGGGAGTCACAGAGGGACTGATGAGCGGACCGATCGACGCATAAGAAGAGCGACGTTGTCAAGCAGAACATCTACTGCGACGCAAATCCGAGCTGCCGTTGCACCTGAGGTGACTGTGCGAACAATCCGCAACCCTCTACTGGATGCAGGACTAAGTGCCCGTGTGCCTCTGGCATGTGTACTTCTGACTCCAGCCCACCGTCAGGAACGGCTACAGTGGTGTCGCCAACGTCTGCACTGGAGAACGCAATGGCGATCTATCGTGTTCAGAGATGAAAGCAGATTCTGCTTGGGAGCCACCGATGGCCGTATGCGTGTTCGCAGACGCACAGGGAAGCGTCTCCACCCTTCTTGCATCCGCCAGCGACACACAGGGTCTACACCTGGTCTCCTGGTGTGGGGAGCGATCAGTTATCACTCCCGTACACAACTAGCGTTTGTACCGGTTACGTTAAACAGAACCTCCTACATCAATAACATCATTCAGCCCGTTGTTGTGCCATTTGTAAGGTCGGTCCATCGTGGTGTTTTCCAGCGAGATAACGCACGAGCACACAGGGCACGTGAAACGCAACATGCACTTCAGGGTGTGAGACAACTTCCATGGCCTGCACGTTCACCGGATATGTACCCCATTGAGCACGTGTATGATTTTATAGGACAACGACTTATCCGGTCTCCACGCCCAGCCACGACCATCCCTGTTTTACGCGTCCGGTTTGAGGATGCTTGGAACTCAATACCCCAAATTTACATCAAACATCTGTACGACAGACTCCATGCTAGAATTGCACAGTGTGACGCAGTTCATGGTGGTTCAACCTCGTACTAAAAATGTTACGTGGACATGTTATTTTTCACTTTACCAGCAAATACAGCTGTATTTTGACATACTATTTTGATCACGTTATCCTCTGTGGTCCGTTATTATGCTGTATAAATTTCGTTGGTATCAGACGTTTCCTTCTTAGTGTTCTTTTTTTCATTTTCCGCCAGTGTATGTGAAAGGAGAAGCAGAATCGTAATAATCAATGATCGTGTTTTGATTAGTTTTTGAATAATTGACCTGAAATTTCTCAGCAACAACAAATAAACTGATTTGCTCCGTAGACGTGGTTAGAAAATTTTCAGGCTGCCTTGTGGCTCAGTTGTTTAAGCTATAGCTTCTGATCGTTCGTTCGTGATGGATCCTGATTCGAATCCCTGTGAGACATGGGAGCTCTGTTTATCTTACTGCACTGGCTCTCCCCCAATACCTGGAACCAGTAGTCCTACATTATTGACGGGTGATTGTAAGCTAATGAATTGCTCACACTCAATCGAAACAAAATCAGCTGAAATTGACAGCACTAGGAAGAATATTATTATTTACAAGCAAATGTAAGAAAGTAATGTATAGAGCAGACTTGTGATCTATCATACCACGATATTATCTATCGCACACAGTGAGAAAAATGTGAATTTCATTTGATCAGGTGCAGGAATATGCTGTGCTGCTGTTACTTATTGCTTTCAGGTTCTAGACACCATCATTGAAAGTGTTTGCATCTCTTTAATGGATCAATCTAACGAAAATACTGTAATGCAAAAAAACATTACACGCAAACATATGCTCTTCATGGTAATTCAAATTACCCTGTTAATAAAAAAACAAAAGCACACAATTTCCAATTTGGAATAACAGGAGACAGCTTTAGACAGCTATATGTTTTCAATATGTTCAAGACATTTGAGTATTAATAAAACTATCGCTGGGTTTCAGACATTTTCTGTAGCACAAGAACAAACATATAAAACTTTTATAATGCTGACTGAAACATCTCTATACCGTATGCTAGATTGGATGAAAAATCATGTTTTCAATCATGTTGCCCTACAAAAACACCCAAATTTGAGTAAAATTCGGAGTACAAAAGTCGGGTTCCATACGTCACAATTCTGAGATAGCTACCAGTTTGTGTATATTAAGATGTAAAATATTAACGTACGGACTAATTTCTAGCTTCCGTAGGCAAATATTTTAGTCAAACTAAAATATGAGTCATGCAATCATCACCACTTAGTTTGACTTCAGCAAAAATCCGCTTTGTTTGTTGAGATTATACATAGCAGTAAGAATTCGACAATGCTTTGAAGTGCACACAAGGATCAAGAAATCTGTAGCACATTAACCGGTGGACCTCTGCAAAAAACGGTAGTATGATTTTTCATTTGCACCGTTAATCTAGTAGACATTTTGCTGTAACGACAGAAATTCGAAGAAAAATGGTAAAACATGAAGTGTAAATGCAGTAGCATGTAAGGCGATAAGAATAGCACGGTGAACAGTATTCCTGAAAAGAATTACATTCATATGCCCAATTTACCCATTTGTTTCCTTCAAGGACGGTAGCAATATGAAAAATTGAAACGTGGCCTGTTTCTCCTTTTATTAAAATTCTGGAAAATGGAGATTTAGGTACAAAATATTTAAATCCTATTTTACACCATTAAGAAAATTTGTTTCGTGGTGTAACTGATTGGCAGCATAAGTGGGCAAAAAAATAAGCATAGTCTTATAGAAGGAACAAAAATACTTTATTTGTTTGTCATATACCATTTTCACAGTGAGCCCTGTCATCCTATATAAAAAGAAATAGTCGTTAATATTTGCATTACACTTGGAAATAAATACGCATCCCTTACATTTATAACGCATTTGCATTGAACATTCGAAGATACCTAGGCTGCTTAAAATTTGCATATTGCTTTTTTACAAACTTTATGTTGAAAACTTACCCCGATTCTGAGAAACAAAACTTAAATGCACCATGGCATTAAATTTGTAAAACTGTTGCAATCTAGATTGCATCATCACACAACCGTATAGGAAAAATATGTGGAAAAAGTTCACTTCGTAACATTATAACTAAACCTTATTGTTACCTATAGTTCACGACACGTAAACTAAAAGTGATACACTGATGCATATTAAGCATCATTTAAAAAGGCATGAGATCGAAAGCTAAGAGTGCAAGGGTAAGATGACCCAAACTCTCAAGGGGCAAACATTCTCTGCTATGCAAAATTAAATGTACTTAAGATATACAATGATTAAGGCAAAAACAGCAAAACTAGCAAGTATTTATCGGACTTCCTGGGTAAGGAAGCGACTGGCCGATGTTAGAGAGCAACGGTAGCTGAAAAGGCTGTACGAGCTAATAAACATAATTGATTGCGACAGGGGCTACACAAAAGAAACAGCGGTGTGGAGTGTAGATTTAAAGAACAGAGTACAAATCTTGCCTACGATTTTCGCGAATGTACTCTAACGGAAGATCTTTTCTTCGTGTGCCACTTATCTCTATTGAAAGCCAACATATTCGTCTGCAGTGGGAACGTAAACACTAAAACTTTACCAATGAGGATTAGAATGCGGTCGGCTGGCCTAATGAAACACGATTTCGGTTAATACACCCTGGCAATGGGGTCAGCATGCAAGTATAATGTCAATAGCACGAGTCGTTGTATCCTATCATATTATCTTTAAATGAATAGGTTAAAAAAAGCGATGTGATGGTCTGAGATGTTTTGATGGTGGACATTGTGGTTTCCTAAAACTTTGGAACAGCATTTGAATATAAATAACATGTTCGCAACATTTCAGACCAGACCTGGTTGTTTCGCATAGGATAATGCTCCATGCCACAAGGCTCGCATGAATTCAAACTGGTTTCAGGGGCACGATATTTACATTAGTATTGCATAATGCAACAAACAGTTGCCAGATCTTCATTTTTTCGAGCACACTTGGAATGATATTGAGTAAGTCATTCGTAATATAGTTTCTTTAATATTGAGAAAGTCATTCGTAATGATACTGAGAACGTCATTCATAATATAGTTAATTCGTAATATTGAAAAGTCATTCGCAATATACACTGGCGGAACGTGAAAAAAAGAACACCAAGAAGGAGACGTCTGATACCAACGAAATTTATACAGCATAATAACGGAATACAGAGTATAACGTGATCAAAACATTATGGCAAAATACAGCTGTATTTGCTGGTAAACTGAAAAATAACATTTCAATGTAACATGGTTAGTACGAGGTTGAACCGCCATGAACTGCGTCACACTATGCAATTCTGCCTTTTTTTTTTTTTTTTTATTGTAGGTTTAACGACTACCGTGATCAACTCAATGGGCTATAAGCAATCGCCCGTCCCTAATTTAGGGTCACTGGTTCCAGGGAAGGGAGAGAGCCAGTGCCGTAAGACAAACACAACATCCATGCCTGACCGGGATTCGAACACGGGCATCTTACGGACGAATGATCAGAGGCCAGCGCCTTAGACCACTGCGCCACCGGGGCGGCAATTCTGGCATGGAGTATGTCGTACAGACGTTAGATGTAAGTTTGGGGTATTGAGTTCCAAGCATCCTCAACCTGGACTCCTAAATCGGGAATGGTCGTGTCTGGCCGTGTAGACCGGATAAGCCGTTGTGCCATAAAATCCCACACGTGCTCAATGGGGGACAAATCCGATGAACGTGCATGCCATGGAAGTTGTCTCACACCCTGAAGTGCATGTTGCGTTGCTGGTGCCGTGTGTGGGCCTGCGGTATCTTGCTGGAAAACACCAAGATGGACCGACCTTACAAATGGCACAACAACGGGCTGCATGATGTTGTTGATGTAGGAGGTGCGGTTTAACGTACCCGGTACAAACACTAGTTGTGTACGGGAGTGATAGTTGATCGCTCCTCACACCAGGAGACCAGGTGTAGGCCGTGTGTGTCGCTGGCGGATTCAAGAAGGGTGGAGACGCTCCCATGTGCGTCTGCGAACACGCATACGGCCATAGGAGGTTCCCAAGCAGAATCTGCTTTCATCTCTGAAGACGATAGATTGCCATTGCGTTCTCCAGTGCAGACGTTGGCGACACCACTGTAGCCGTTCCTGACGGTGGGCTGGAGTCAGAGGTACACATGCCAGAGGCACACGTGCACGTAGTCCTGCATCCAGTAGACGGTTGCGGATTTTTCGCACAGTCACCTCAGGAGGAACGGCAGCTCGGATTTGCGTCGCAATGGATGTTCTGCTTGACAACGCCGCTCTTGTTATGCGTCGATCGGTCCGCTCTTGAGTCCGTCTGTGACACCAGGTTCCACGTCGTCTCGTGTGGGAATGTTCCTCGGACCATCTATGAACTGCGTCACACCGATATTTCCGTCCAATTCGTACCACCACCGATACTTCCCGTTCAATTCGCTCCGCAACACGACGATACGACCACCCGGCTTCGCGGAATCCGACTAGACGACCTCGCTCAAAGTCCGATAACTGCTGAAATAGTACACGTCTTCCATGTCCAGGCAATGCGGCTTCTTCAGGATCTTCGCACATGTCCGTACGCCAACGACTGATTACATTCACTTCGCCGTACTCCTTAAATACCACCGACGATAATTTGCATATTATGCCGTGCTGTGTCGCAAGCGCTCACCGGTTGGTCCCGAAGTTAACATCACACCTACGTAAATTCGACTCAATTAGCATATGTAAATTTCATGATCGTCCGCCAATTTCTTCTTGGCGTTCTTTTTTCACTTTCCGGCAGTGTAGTTACGTTTTCTTCAGAATTAATGCATATCCAAAGATGAAAATCTTTAAACTGATAAAAAAAATTATAATGTGGATTAGGATGCTCAATGTTTTCTTAAACTTAACCATAAATATATTAAGAACCCATAAACTTTCTGACTACCCTTAAGACTTCGACCCTCGTCGTCTGCTTCAGCTATCACGCCAATGGAATGCCGGGAGAAACGTTTCGCGTTAGGTGACGCTGAAGCTGCGTCGGTGTTTTCTTCCGCGCTGTGTGTATTACGTAGTCGCTGTTTGCTGAGTGCGTGAGCCTCGAATCCCGTATACTTACTTCTGTTCGCCCTGCTCTAAGCGATACGTGGCTTGTGTTTTCTAAGCGATACGTGGCTTGTGTTTTCTAAGCGATACGTGGCTTGTGTTTTCTAAGCGATACGTGGCTTGTGTTTTCTAAGCGATACGTGGCTTGTGTTTTTTTTCAGCGTGCGTTGTAGCTCTGTCAGTAGCCATGTGGAACTGGAGGCGTTTCTTCGACGAAGTTGGGAAGGATGAAAAAACATGCATTGCATGGTCTGTGCGGAAAGGATTGCTTCTAACCGAACGAAGATGTTCCGCAGGTCATCCAATGAGTTTGCGAGTGGATAAGTGTCATCGTTTAGGACAATTCAGGTGTAGGAATAATCACGTTACAGGAAAAAGTGAGCAGTGTTCCCGTTTACTTGGGACGTGGTTTGAAGCTGCTTGTATTCCTCTTGATAAGGTGATGACTCTTTTATATTGTTTCGCCAAAGGATTGTCCTACGAAGATACAATTGAGGAATCTTCCCAGGGTGGGGTTTCTACATTCTCTGCGACAGTCAGTGACTATTATCAGTCTTGCAGATAACTGGTCGCATAGTTTAACGTAGCCTACGAACAAGACTAAGGACAGCTTGGAGGCTCTGGTGTCATCGTAGAAGTGGATGAGGCTAAGGTTTGGAAGCGGAAGTATAATCGTGGTCGTTTCGGTCAGGGAACCTGGATTCTTTGCATTTTTGAAAGAGATTCGAAACAATTCAGGGTTGAGATCTGCCCGGATAAAAACCGCTCTGCTCACACATTGCTGCCGCTCTTCCAGAAACATGTTCAACCTGTAAGTATTGTTATGACGGATCAGTCGGCTGCATACCGCAATCTCCCATCCTGTGGTTTCCAACATCTGTCACTAAAACACTCGCTGAATTTCGCCGATCTGACTACTGGGGCGCATACGCAAGGTGTTGAGTGCAATTGGCGGGCCCTCAAACGCACACTCTCTAATGAAATTCACAAGGACCACTTGGCAGACCACATTCTGGAATATTTATTCCGGCGAAATTGGCGTCTTTCCTCTGAACACTATTTTGAGGTGATGATTGATATCATCAAACAGTTCTTCCCTAGTACGTAATGTTTTCCCATTAAATATTCGTACTAGATACACAGGTTCTCAATGAGGAGGAAGCACTTCTTTTCCGTCGTTATAAATATTTAACAACACCTGAACTAATCACATTCCATAAAGGCCCTTTTCAGGGCCAGCCATATTAAAAAATAAACTTCTTCCTTTCAAAAATACCTCCCGCCGCATATTTCGCGTTCCTAGCACTCCTCCCGTACAACACACACATCGATTACGTAATGCACGCAGCGAAGGAGCAAAAAACGCCGACGCAGTTGCAGCGACACCTATCGCCAAACGTTTCCCCCGGCATTCTAGCAGCGCGTTAGCTGAAGCAGACGATGGGGCCGTAGATTGTAGTGCATCCACATTTCTTTGGTTGTGCTGAGAAATGCTAACAGATTGCGCTGGATATACATATGACTTGCTAAATATATTTTTTTAATTTTCGGAATTAAATCAACATATGAATTTAACCATGCGATAGTCTGGAATTTTTAGAATCACTTGAGCAACTTAGGTGGAATATACTACACTATCTACCAACAAGTAATTCAACACCCCTGCAATCGACGATATCTGCGATCCTGATACACGTCACGGCCGCCGCCGTTTTATATCGTGTGGGAAACAACAACGCAACCAGTCTCATGCAAGATGCCACGCAGTTCGGAGCTCTCAGATTTCGAGAAAAGTGTAATCGTCGGTTATCACAGAAATGGCCGATCCATACGTGACATATCCAGCGAGGTGAAGTATCCAAAATCAACAGTGGCCTACGTAATTGGCAAGTGAAAAATGACAGGTGACTGTCGGAATGTGCCCCAATCCGGCAGAACCATAAAACTAGGAGTTAGAAACCGACGGGTGCTGGCCAGAGAAATTCGGAAGAACCGCACCAAATCGATGGGCCACATCCGCGAGGAGTTTCAACGGGAATCCAGGAGTGTTCTTTCGATGAATACCATCCGTAAGGAAGACAATCTGCTCGGTTATCATGGACGTGCTGCCGCCCACAAGCATTTCATCACCAAATCAAATAGCGCTGTTCGGCTAACGTGGTGCAAAGAACGTCGACAGTGGACCGTTGAACAGTAGAAGCAGGTTCTCTCGAACGACGAATCAAGGTTCACCCTCTACCGTTCGGATGGCAGTGTCTGGGTTTAGCGTCTGCCTGGAGAACGCCTCCTGCTGGAATGTATTGTGACAACTGTGAAGTTCGGCGGCGGTGGAATTATTCTATTGGGGTGTTTCTCCTGGTATGGCACAGGACCCTTGGTCGCAGTTCCTGGTAGACTCAACGCCGAGACCTACCGCACTATTTTGGATGGCCATGCGCTTCCTACGTTGTGGCAGTTTTACGGGGTGGACCCATGTTACTTTCAGGATGACAATGCCACTTGTCATGTTGCGTGGTCCACCATGGCTTGGTATGGTGATAATGGGGTTAATCCGATGGACTGGCCTGCGCGCAGCCCGGACTTTAACCCTATCGAGCACCTATGGGACGAGTTGGAGCGTCGACTTAAGGTGTGCCTCCACCGTCCGAAATAGGTGAAGGAACTGACCTGTCTTCTCCAAGCCAAGTGGAAAAAAATACCACTAGCCGTCGTGCAACGTCTGGTTGAGAGTATGCCCCGGATGGTCGCAGCTGTAATCGCCGCCCGTGGAGGCTCCACCAACTATTGAAGGTGAATAAACTTCGTTTTCCTTTGCTATGACAGGTGTCCAATTACTTGTTTTTAGAAAGTGTAGAAACAATTCTGCTGAAAATCTCAACATAAATGTAAATATTGTCGACTTCTAATTTTGAAATAGACCACCAAACTCTCTCTGTGACATTTTCAGCGATACTATTGCATCAATAACGGCAAGTGGTGATTCCATTCCGAATGTTAGTAAAATTATCAGAAAAAATTGCGACGGCATCGCGTTTAACAGGTCCCAAATACATGTGGCACCTTCTATTTTCAAATCTCAACATAACCAAACAAACAGTTATTGATTCTTAATATTATCATGAATAAGTTTTAGAAAATACTAAGTAAAATAAGCTATAACATAAAAAATTATTTTTATCGTTGTGCAAATATTCATCCTTGGGAATGAATGAATTTCGTAAAAAAATGAACAGAGGTTTTTACTTTTGGAAATATTTACAAAATTTTTAGGTGGAGTCACTTCAAGGTAGCGCTTAAAAGATTGTGTCTCATGAAAAAAAATACTAAAATTTATTAAACTTATTTTTTTTGAATATGTTTTTTAACTTATTACTGAAACCATACTGCCTAAGTGGATAATATTCTTAGTGCTAAATGACTTCTTTATTTCACCAAATTATGAAAATGGGAAAAAAGCATGCCGGTAAGACCATTACCAGTATTTGAAGACTGCTTAGTCTGTCCTGTAAAAGAAGCCCTTTTTGTGTGTGTGTCAACGATATACCGCCATTTTAGGCAAAATAAACTTCATCAGAGTATCAGTGCCTGATGACTTTGAAGTGTAAATTTTTCAAGTTGCTACATGATGCTATCAATATGATCACTCTTTTATACAGATATTCTCATTATTTTATATAATTCTTTATAAAACAGGACTATATTACACCATTTTCTCTGATACATATTGTATAATAACTCGGTCTTAAAATCAACCAAGTGTTTCCTGTCAATGTTCACTTCGAACGACAAGAAACCGAGACTGATGAGTTTTTAAGAATGTACTCTTCTTCAGATCGTTGTTTTCCGAATTTCGACATGAAACATTAGTTGACGTTAAATGGAATTCCTAAGAAGGACAGGACGAATTCAGCTCGTTCTCATTATATGTGATGTAATCGCTCATGGTCCATTGGAAATGCTCATATGTTGGGGATCTTCGCCCTACATTTGGACTGCCTCTAAAATGCCATCAAACAAGGAGAAAACAAATCTAATGTAATTTTCTTAAGGAAAACACATTCAAACCTCCTGTCGTGGCCACAGAAACAACCCCGATTAATGCTGCAAAACACTGACCCAACTACTTAAAGACACTTCCATATAAAAGAACGATTAAAAGGCAAGTGGTCCGTTGTTCCAAGGATTTGCCGCCAATCTCTCTGCCTACCTTTGGTTCAGAATAATTTGTGCCGTGGCTCGTGGAACGACATGACTTTCTTCCAGTCTTCCAGTGTCCAGTAGCAGCATTTCTGGCAGAAATGTAGATGACATTTCTGGTTCTTCGAAAAACTCGGTCATCTCCTATTAACGTGCGGTTGCTAAAACAGATTCTCTTCAATTCCTTTCCCATATTTCTGTGAGATATGTGTCAGGAACAGCGTTTTGTGAGTGTTTTTCGACAATTGCTACATATAGGAAGCCCTGTTTTTCGGAACATTTTTCACAGAAGACCGAGGTCACGTTCCTAAAAAACCTTTGTGGTGTCGCATTTACGCCTCTTTGCCACGCAATGTGAATTATTTTTGTACTAATTAAACACCCGGGATACCTCTCTTTTTTAATAGCCAGTCATCTATGCTTTTCTGAAAATCGTCGCTGCAGCCAGACAAACACCCACCGTAATTCCTTACCGAACTATGAAAAATCCTTTATTTTTCCCATTATGATCAACACTGATGACAAGCAATTGTCTGAAGTAGTCTCCTAGATAACGTAGTGATGCTTGAGACACAATGTATTGCATACACGCAGCATAAATGACATTTACGTAAATCTGCATTAAGGTTTCTAACTCAGTAGTACGTACGTGTAGGAGACTCAAAGGAAAATTTCATACTCCCGTTAGTAACAGTGAAATATTGAAGTCCATTGCGAGTGGAGGTTCCCATGGTACCTTATCGAAGATCTTAGAGGAGTGTTCCCTGTTTCTAGAGGGCAAAATCGCTTGTTGTTATACGTAGTGGAGTGAGAGCCTACTGACTATTCCAAAGTAAACCTGCGCAGCGTGCTCAAGATTATGACAACCCTCATTAACCATACATTTTTATTTTATTTTTCGAAATTAAATAATCGCTTGTGTTCTAACTTGGTAGTCTTTAAGAAAGCATTTCGTTGCATGTGTTTTGTTTTATTAATTTCGTAAAGGAGCAGAATTCAGGGAAACAATTATTGATTGTACTAATCAGTGAAACGGAATTTTAATTTTGTTTGAAAACTGGACAGGTATACTAAAGTGTTTTACGATGTGTTTAAAAAAATGCGTATTTATTTTACCACTGTGCCTTTCCACCGATCACAGCGGAGAGCGATTCGAAACATGGTGTTGCAATCGGACAGGACCGTAGAAAACAATGAACACTATTTCGAAGTTTGAGCTTTTATGTTTATACATTTGTTTTATTGAAAGTTCTACAACAACCATGATAACTCAAAGGGATATAAGCAGTCGCACGTCCCTAATTTAGAGTCACTGGTTTCAGAAAAGGAGGAGAATCAGCGCCATAAGACAAACACAACATCCATGCCTCACCGGGATTTGAACCCGGGTCACTTTACGGACGGATGGTCATAAGCCAGGGCTTCTTAGACGACTGCTCCACAGGGGCCGCGTTTATGCATTTATACATGTTTTCATTACCTGTCAGGAAACAACAATGACTTTTGAACAACCCAGGTATACGAAATGTTAAACGCTTTTAATTTTTTATGATGGCTATCGGAAATTATCCCAGGTATGTGTTTAACATTTCACCCTCCTAAGGAAGTATAGATGTTCATTGTAAATTCCACCAGGTATAATTTATGTTATAATTATTTTTACTGCATAAGATTTTCTCCATCTAATACCTTTTACAGAAGCTGTAATCCTTACATCGGCCAAAGGAGTAGGTATCTCGTTAAATGGAGACCGAGTTGTCGCACTTTATTGCAGCTCTCATTCCTGACTCTTGGCTGCCATACTTCATTCTACCGAAATTCCTACAAACAAGCAAACATATCGGGGTGTAATCTGAAGATTTATATCCAAATGCTTTCACTTTTGGAGCAGTTTAATTTCTCCTATTCACTACTTACTAATACAATGTGCTCGTATCGAGCGGAAATAAGCTGCATAAGAAATTGCCCGCTATAGAATATGGGTACTTATTGCTGTAGAAAAAATCCCATTAGTTTTTGTTCAAAGAACCACATAAGATAAAATTGCCTGTCCCTGGTTTTCATAAATTTTCTAAATATCGAATTGATCCATTTTTGAGAGATATTAATGATCAAAATGAGTGGTACAGAAATTACAGTAATTCTTTAATAAAAACCATTATATATATATACACTGACGGAAAAAAATCCAACACCACGAAAAAATAGTTGTAGAGGAATGAAATGGCGGCAATACATTTGTATAGGTAACATGTTTAATCGATTAAGGTTTCAAGATCACTGCTTATTGTAAGCGCGAGAAGAGCCATTTTAAATGTGAAATGCTGGTACATTAATAACCGGTTTAACCGCCAGAATGTTGAATGCAAGCACGTAAACGTTCATGCATTGTGTCGTACAGGTGCTGGATGTCAGTTTGTGGGATGGAGTTCCATGCCTGTTGCATTTGGTCGGTCAATGCAGGGTCGGTTATTGCTGGTTGGGGGTGACGCTGGAGTTGTCGTCCAATGATGTCCCATACGTGCTCGATTGGTGAAAGATCTGGTGATCTAGCAGGCCACGACAACATGTCGACACTCTGTAGAGCATGTTGGGTTACAACAGCGGTATGCGGGCGATCGTTATCTTGTTGGAAAACACCCCCTGGATTGATGTTCATGAATGGCAGCACAACAGGTTGAATTACCAGACCGACGTACAACTGTGCCATCAGGGTGCGTGGGATAACCACGAGAGTGCTCCTGCTGTCATAGGAAATTGCTCCCCAGACCAAAACTCCAGGTGTAGGTCCAGTGTGTCTCGTCCGCAGACAGGTTGGTTGCAGGCGCTCACCTGGCCTCCTTCTAACCAACACACGGCCATTACTGGCACCCAGGGAGAACTGGCTTTAATCAGAAAACACAACAGATCTCTACTCCGTCCTCCAATGAGCTCTAGCTTGACACCACTGACGTCGCAAACGGCAGTGGTTTGGAGTAAGTGGAATGCGCGCTACAGGGCGTCTGGCTCGGAGCTG
This sequence comes from Macrothele yani, assembly GCA_039090855.1. Lineage (NCBI taxonomy): Eukaryota > Metazoa > Arthropoda > Arachnida > Araneae > Macrothelidae > Macrothele > Macrothele yani. The sequence goes on from CM077017.1 coordinate 121,919,219, forward strand.
TCCTTCAAGTAACCGATTTGTATCAGTTCGTTGTGTCACTGTGGTGGAAACTAAAGCTCGAATTGCTGCCGCAGAAGAGGTACGATGCGCCACGGCCATACGCCGTACACGGCGGTCTTCCCTCTCAGTAGTGCCACGTGGCTTGCCGGAATCCGGTCTTCTTGAGGCAGTACCTTCCCTTGACCACCGCTGTCAACAATCATGCACAGTGGCTACATTCCTGCCAAGTCGTTCTGCAATATTACGTGTACAAGTAGAATTTAATGCGCAACTATACCATAGTGTCTAATGAATTCATGAAGTAGAAGTTTCTGATATGTACTCGTCTAAATCGCCGCCCCGGTGGCGCAGTGGTCTAAGCGATGGCTTCTGCTCATTCGTCTGAAAGGGGTCCGGGTTCGAATCCCGGTGAGGCATGGATGTTGTGTGTTTTCTTACGGCACTGGCTCTCTCCCTTCCCTGGAACCAGTGACCCTGAATTAGGGACGGGCGACTGCTTATAGCCCATTGAGTTGCTCACGGTGGTCGTTAAACCTCCAAACAAAAAATAATTTCAAACGTAGATTTCGAAATTTATTGAAAACAATGGAGAAATTCGACAGCTGTTAGCGTAAAAATAGTCTCATCCTACGCTGTTTTCAGAGTATCTGCACGACACACTCAAACCCAGGTACGGGAAAGCCATAGTGTACCTAGATAATACAGCGGTCGTCATCAGTTCCCTGAACAAAGTCAGAGCTACGACGCTCCTCTGTGGATTTTCCTTATAGCTGGAGACATTACAAAGACTGGTGATTCAAAATCAATCTGTCTAAGAACACTGCGCTCTTGATCTATGAATCTCTCCAAGGAGTTTCGAAGCGTCACGTGTTTCAGAAGACAATCCCCTATGTCACTTCTGCTAAGTACCGAGAGCTGCAAAACGTTTTTCGACTTCCGTGAATAGCGAATATTGACTACCACACGAATAATGTAGACAATGCCTTGGGCAACTAGCTCAACTACTGAACCGGAAAGGTGCTTGACAACATGCCACAAAGTACTGGTGTGTAAGACGGTAGTCAAGCCATTGTTCACCTACGCCGTTCCCATTTGTATAGGTGTTAGTAAGAGTCAACGTGAGAGGATCGAGAGGGTGCAGAGCCAAGCACTTTGTACGATCACTACGGCTTCACTCTGGATATCACTTTAGAACCTGAAAACGAGACTTTGGGTTGAGAATGTACACGATTTCACCACCAGACTCGCCAAACCATTCTTCAGGATATCAGTCGCTTAACCTGAATACGATCACAGCGAAATTTTAGGTATTCCAGAACTAAGGCAGCGGCCGGTCTACCCAGTGTCTGGGACATATAGAAAGCAGCGATGTTGAGCCATGTATCCTGGGATGGAGGCCTTGCACCAGATTGAGGATTGGTCGGATGGAGTGTAGGTGTGTGAAATCCAGGTGCGTGTTAGATAAACTCCCAGTTTTTTTATCTGTGGATAGAGCACATGTTTACATAAATTTGTAAACATTAGCTGGAATTACTGTCAGATTATGAAAACCGTTTTGGCGTGTAAGTCTATTAACAGACCGGGATTACGCTGTCAAATTTATTTGCGTACAAATAAATCGCAGTGAAAATACCAACTTAAACGATTTACTCAGTAATAGGCTTTTAAATTGGAATCAATATATATTTATACTGTACCCTGCCGAACTCGGACTTTGATAAGCGGAAAATTCAAACTTAGGATTTAAGCATCTGTGCACTAATACTATCGCACAATATCTAAATATAATAACATAAATATTTATATAGCATCAAAAGATTTGAAACGGAGAGTAACGTAGCCACTTCTCTCAGCTACAGGAAAAGGTAAATGCCACCAGTAAGCCAAGTGTGCTCCGCAGTTAAAAACATAGATGCTCTAGTATTAAAATAACTGGAGGAACGGGTCAGTATTTTTATGCTGACAAAACGTGTCACATAAAAATACCCAACACCGAGCTAATTAACTATTTGTTAACATTGAGCTAATAAAAATGTTCCAACCACCCTATACATTAGTCAGTAAAAACTCACATCAAATAAGAGTTAAAAGTGAGAAACCCACGTGCGCCAGAGTGCAGGCTGGGTTATAAAAAGTGATTCTGAACGTATTTCGACTGACTGTATAATTTATGAGTGCCAAGAGTCGACAATGTCCACGTGCCAGCGGTGCCGGGATCGTGTCACGTGACATTCGTTCGATCCTCGGGAACCTGGTTGCCTCTAGCGGTGGAGGAACTATCGATGGCACTATCGATAACATCGATAGTTTTGTCCATTCAGTACATCGATAGTGCACCAATAGTGTGTCTCAACTATTGATAGATTTACGTTTTGCAATTCTGTAAGTGTAAATCACAGCGGTGTAAAATATCCATCTTCCACCAATGGATTTGATGACTGGAACTCTCATTTCCGCCTCATTTATATTTGTGTCCAAAAAATTGAGCACAGCCATATTGATACATTATGACAAAGCGAAAATAACGTTAACTGTAACCAAAAGAGTAAACGGTAAGGGCAAGCGGTTTTTGCACTCTGTTTTTCTCACGTTAAGTCAAGCTCAAAGGAAAGTGTACGTTTCAGTCAAGACCATGTCAAAAACGTTGTTCTTGTTGTCTGTACTCAAACTTTAAAGGTGCGTCGGGTACTGAAACAGTTATTTGGTGAAAATAAGCAATCAGTAATAATGGGTAAAAGTAAAATATCGTTTGTGCAACATCATTTTTCTTTCGTTAAGATAAGGTGTACGCAAATTTCAGCCTTTGCGAAAAGAACTACAAAACAATCGGCGGTACGTCAAATATTAGGAGTAACTTAAAACGATGGCATCTAGCGGCTGTCGTTTTAAATGATCCAAGAAAAACACAGTTGAGGATGCCCCACCCAAAATTTATTTGTTCAGTTTCTCACGACTTGTTACCATGATTTTTCTAAACATTATAGGGGAAAAAATTCATACAAAACTGCAGAATGAATTTTCTACTATATGTTTTGTGAACAGAAACAAAAGAATCGTGCAATACATACAGAAAATAGGAATTAAGGAGCCACGCATTAGTTTTGTTCTTAAGGCAAAACATTTGTTTCGCGGCTTTTGTTCATTCATTTCGGGAGGACGTTGTCAAAACGCAAATTCTCCACCTTGGTGGCACAGTGGTCTGAACCCTGGATTCTGACCATTCGTTCGAGATGGGTCCGGATACGAATACCTTGAGGAAAAAGAAGTTGTGCTTGTGTTTGTCTTACAGCACTCGCTTCTTTATCCCTTTCCCTTATAACCATGGGCTATACGGGCTGCGATTGCTTACACTCATCGAATCGCTCACTGTAGTCCTTAAACACCTAACGATAAAAAAAAAGGATGTGGTTAGTTTCAAATTTATTTGAGCTTAGCTTTTCGACAATGTGGAAGAAAAGTAAGTAACATTCTTGTCAAAGATAATTTTTTATCCTGGAAAAAAAAATTCTTACGAAAAACTTTGCCAACACACTATTGATAGTTGTTTGTTGACTGTCGAATGAATATCGGTGTTCGGCTGTACGAATTCCTAGGCTCCGAAGGGTCGAGCCCATATACCAGATGTCGTTGAACTCTGAGTTCAAACCCTTTAATGGTATGCAATAAGCACCACATTTTTCATTATCAGGTTTGTCGTCCCGATACCTGAGCATCAACTGGTACAGATTACTGGAGGACTCGCCAAATGAAATGCCGTGTTTCTTGCAGATGTTGTACAAGGTGTGTGAGATTTGTGGATAGTATTCAATAGTACAAATGTACCCAATTGTCTTATGATTGCTGGTTAAAGTTGTGGAGACCTTTTCTTGTGTTCAGCAATCAGAGCATTCACAAAGCTCCTACTGTACACTTCTGGATCACGATTTGCATTATTTTTCGAGTTCAGTTCTCCGCAATCTTCCATTCAAAGAGTGTGAAAATGCTCGGCTTATACTAAATCTAAAAGTCGCAGCTTTATACACTGGTTTGCAAAAATTAAGGACGGCGAGAAGAAATTAGCATAACAGCGGAACAAGCAGGCAGAACGGACCGAAAGACCACTCAGGAGATAGACTGGGGTCCGGTACGGTAGGATATGCGCATATATGCAGAATGACATTTGTGTCGGAAGGGTATAAAGCACACGGGCGGTGTACGCTCAGCAATTCGGTGAAAGCTATTGCACGGTGTACATCGGTTTGAACGACGTCGAGTTGCTGCCACCATGTGATATGGCCAACAGGCAATCCAGTAGACGACATCTGGATGACTTTACCCGAGGCCGCGTCATTAAGAAGTTGGAAGAAATTCGAAGTGTGAATAGTGCGGCCGAGGATTTCGGGACTGCTCACAGCATCGCTTCACGAGCTTGGAGAGCATTTCAAACGACAGCAACAGCTGTCCGTGAGTTTAGCAGTGGTCGTCCACGAGCAACCACGGCGGCGGACGGCCGGTATATTGTCCTACAGGCGAGAAGAGACAGACCGAAGACAGTGGGAAAAATCGCAAGTCACATGCAACAGACAACTGGACGTCCGTTATCGCGTTTTACCGTGGCCTGCACAAAGGTGGTATATTTGCACGAAGACCAGTACGGTGTGTGCCATTAACGCCTGCTCATCGGAGACGGCGTTTTCTGTGGTTCCAGGTACACAAGAACTGGACACATCATCAATGGGGTCGAGTTCTCTTTACGGATGAGAGCCGATTTAGTCTGATGAGCGATTCTGGACGTATACACATCTGGAGAGAGCAGGAAACACGCTAACACACCTACAACATCATCGAAAAGGACCGGATTGGAGGTGGCGGAGTTCTCGTTTTTGGCGGTATCATGCTTGGTAGCTGTACTGACCTCCATATCTTCCAACGAGTTTCAGTCACTGGTGTCCGCTATTGTACTGAAGTTCTCCTGCCTCACGTGCGTCTGTTGAGAAGTGCTGTGGGTCCTGAGTTCCTCGTCATGGACGACAACTCTACACCTCATCGTGCAGTGGCTGTCGCAGAGCTGTTGGAGAGAGAAGATATTCAACGCATTGATTGGTCCGCAAGGTCCCTGGACCTAAATCCAATCAAACACGTGTGGGACCTTCTCGTGAGACGCTTGGCAGCACGTCACCATCCGCCAGCAACGATTCCGCAGCTGTAATTGGCGCTACAAGAGGAATGGTCCGCGATGTCCCAACAGCTCCTTGTCAACCTCGTCCTCAGCATGGACAGACGTTGAAAATCCTGCAACACAGTCAGGGGTGATCATATCCGCTACTAAGGACTAGATTTTTCTTGGCAGCCGCCTGTCACATGGACATTTCTGTCTTCTGCCCAGTTGTGTTAGAAGCTACCTTTTCAATAAAGTGCTTTTCTATCCTTCGGATTCCTTGTTTGGACGGTTTTGCTCCACTTGTCCCATATTCTTACATCTTGGGGATCTTATGGTATGATTTGAGTCGATGTGGAGCACTTCTTTGCGACGTTACATTCGAAAAACCGTCTTGTCCTTAATTTTTGCACGCCAGTGTACTTGTGTGGATGGTAAGAGTTATATGGGATGATCGCAGTTGAGCTCGTTAGTTTACGATACACAAAACTGAATTTAGTTGGTGATCATGTTCCGTCTGATGCTCAAGTCAAGGTAGGGGAGAAATCCATCATTATCCAGTTCGATGGTAACTTGTATGGTGGAATATTCAATGGTAATCGATGGTAATGATATGGTGATATGGTATACCAGTCAATGGTAATGGTATGGTGTATCGACGATAATCTTAATCTGAATTCTTCAATATCCTGAAGGGAATGTGGCCAAAGTACTAATAAATTGTCCATATGCCTCATACTGTATATAGCAGTGGGGCGTGGGTACAAATGGTTAAGATATTATTTTCAATTAATTGCATAATAATTTAGGCCATCAAAGCAGAGAGTGGTGATTCAATGGCTGTGTCATGGGATGACCACCACCAGACAACTCACTGTCTGGTATAATTTTTATCGCGACTGAACTCAGCTTGAGTTGCAGTCTATGATATCCTTTGAAATAACAGGGTGTGTGACGTATTGAAGGGTTTATAACATTTTAGAAGAGTAATCTTGTTTGTTAAGTATGACAACTTGTTTAGATTTATCTTCTGCTTTATTGTAATATCGGGAGGTGCCCGCAACAATTTAAGTTATTTGCGTTCGTTATCATAAGTTGATTGGAGGGTAGATTTCTTGTTTCGGTGTAATTTGGATATGGTTTTAAAAATATAATAACGAAGTGGTTCCTGTTCAATATTAGTAGGACTTTGGTGATTTATTCAGCCTGGACATAAATTAGAATGGGTCAATACGATTTGATGGATGTTCATATTTGAGTCCTGTGATTAGGGCTGACAAAATTAGGTGCCAGTTTGGTGGAAGTAGGTTGGTGACTTGAAAAGCAACAAAGTGATCTAGTAGTTATAGTGCATGCCAAAAGATTTCTTTGTTTCTTAATATGAGTTTGATGGAAGGAATGAATTTCAGATTGGATGGTAATAGTAAGAGTGATGAGATATCTGGCTAGCAGAGTTGGTGGGGAATATTTGGCCAGAAGAGAGTATGCTCCTTAAGAGCGTCTTTGATTAGATGAAATATGTCGTGCTTATTACGAATTTCACAGCGTAAGTGTTTAATTTTAGCTGTTAGAAAAATCTTTTCGGTTTGTCTGGAGTAAGGTTGACGGCGTAGCAACAAATATTTAGGGATAACAAAAAATTCCCGAGAGTTCACTAGAAAGGGCAAGTGTGTTTCTTGAATGGCCATTTTCCGACGAATCCTGCTAAAACTTTAGCTTCGTTCCATCTTTTAACATACCCAAAGATATCAGTAATAAACTGCTCCCCACACTTTGGAAAGTGATATTTTGATTTCGGAAAGCGTGGTATAAGACATTTTTGTGAGAATTTGATAATCTCGCAAACCACACAGAGCACAATCTTAAAGGCAAAGAATGCAGGACGTGTCTGCTGTGACGGATTTAACCGCAGCAAAGCAAATTGGAAAACAAAGGCATGTGAAATGTACACTCAGTAGACAAAACATTAAAGGTAGGGCAGATTGTAAGTTGACATGGGCATTCCCGCGCAAAGTGGAACAGTTTTGCTCTGACCTAACGCAGTCGATTAACAGAGGAAAATTCTAAAAGTGTCTCTTTCAATAGTTGGCTTTTAGTATAATATTTTAATCATGAATTTTATATAAAGAAAACTGAATTTCTGTTTGAAATGACAGCGGCAATACAAACGATATGAAAAGTGGCAGATCGCCGCCTCTGAATACAACCGGTGTGATTCATGTATCAAAAGAAAATGGCAGAGAAAAGCACTGCTCTGGCACGCAGCTGGTTTTATGACACCTAACGACAATTACACAGGATAATGTTTTTATCAAGTTATTGTAGTTACTATAAACATCTGATTCGAAGATATAGCAGCGGGTATTCGCTCGATGAAATTTTGGCTGTTTTCCATGCTCACTATTCATGTAATCTTACTAATAGACAAACAGAGGTACATTGCGAAAGTCCTGCAGCAAATCATTAATACATTCGTGCTTTCGTGTTCTGTCAACATGCAGTCTATGATAAAAAAAAAGTTCCTGCTAAATCCTTTATCGCGATATTTGAATTTTGTGACATTAGTGCTATCAAATGATAAAGCTGCAACACGCTGAAATTTCTGTATAATTGTGCTAGAATTCGAGCTGCTGCAACAAAAATTGGCAAAGACGGTTAAGCTACATTTTGCTGCTGCATTTAATGACAATGCCATATTTCATTGGACCACGAATCATGTAGTGTCAAATTTTAACTGATGAGCGTTTAAAACACGCTAGGGCCAGGCGAGTGACGCTGAGGGAACTGAGTTCGAGGTAGAGCTTAGAGTAAATTAAAAAATAATAATTCAGAAGAAAACCTTTCCATTTTATGTATGTTTGCGTTTTTAGAAAAAGGACTTGTGATGGATATTAAATTTCAGTTTAGGGAAATGTAGAGAAATTTTCACATTTTTATGAACACAACGTTCGTCAAAAGTAACAGTTCAAAATAACTAGCATAAAGCATTATTTCTATATAATGAAGATGATCAAAATTAATTACTTATGTACATATATTGCAGGCATTCATTGAGTAATTATCAATTCTGTTATCATAGTTTTCGGTTTAGGAATTCTGAAAACTGATAACTGCGTTGTTTTGATTTTTTGTTTGTTTTTTAAGCTCGTAAAAAGATATCTTCACGTTCCTCAAAATAAAAGTACTAATGAAATCAGTTTTATACAATATCACATAATCTTGTTCATTGCAGAAACGTATTAAAAAATCTGCCGAATAATTAAACTGAAAGCTAACAAACAGAAAAAAAATCGATTGAGAATCGAGACCATAATAATGAAGTGAAAACCTCCTTAAAATGGTGGTACACATTTGTTGAATTGAATCCACTTGATACCTTCATAGCATGTCAAAATTTCAGGGTATGGTTTTCTAGTGTCGTAGAAAAAGTCATATTAGAGGAATATCATGTAAGAGCTCCTATATAACCTAGGCTGATGGCATTACCTGTACCGTCTAAATTGCAGACTTCACAGGGAAATGTTAAACTCTCTCACAAGTTTGGAATTAGTAAGATTCCTGACGGTGCTGCGACAGCTACCCCGTCAGTCACCGGAAACCACAGTATGGGGATCTGCACCCCCGCCCCTCCCGGACCAGTACCTTATATCCTGCGATCATAGCCCGTGTGTGTGACGTGCTATTGGCGATCAGGGCAAACAAATTTTCAATAATTTTTCTCATCTCGTGGCCGGGAAATCGTCCGCCAACGCGAGTTTTTGGGACAAAAGTCCTTTGTTTGGTATCTAAGAAAATAAATTGGTACATGCACATTGATAGAATGAGGGTCTCATGTACCCTTCTCACAAGTATTTAGCACAGAAGCACATTAAACACACTAGAAACATTATTTACATGGTCCACAGGACTAAGGCTAGTGCTGTGGTGATGACCCCAACCCAGGGTCATCAGAAACAGTTTGGTCAAAAGACCATCAACCTCTAAAACGAGAGCTACGTACCTCTGAGGGTATCATTATCTGTTAACCATAGTTGACCCAGCTTCTCCTTTGCTCAAGTTCACTAATAAGACTAGGACACGTCTCACTGAAGCTGGAGTGAGAAACGTCCAGCTTCAGGCAGAACTTAGCATTTGCAGGAGAGAAGTTGCTGCACTTCGGTGTGGCTGCACGCTGGTGGTGCTGGTGCACAACAACACCGCAATTGCCACACCTATCTTCGGACTCAGGACAGTTGCTCCGGAAATGACCAAAGCCATTACACCGGAAGCTCCTGACTTCACGCAAATACTCCTTTAGGCGGAGCACTGACCAACCGAAGTTCAGTGTCTTCCGCCTCATCAAGAGTTTGAAGACCTTGGGCTCCCCGTCTTCCACCCAGTGGACCCTACCCCTTACCCTTGATGGGAAAACGGGCTGTAAACCCGTTATGGAGGTCGGGGTTGTGCCCTACGAACACCGTAATCGAACACTTTGCCTGAGAGATCCCCGTTGTCTCTTTCGTGGGGCCGTGGGAAGTGTGCAAAGTTTGGTCAACGGATTGCTACTCAACTCCTGGGCAAGGCAGTCGAGCTCCTCGTAATGGGAACACTCCACCGTGACCCTACATTTCCTTATGTTCCGAATGCTCTTGACCCCTAATGGCAGTTTAGCTGGGTTGACTGCAGTCTTCAGGGTCCTCTTTACGTCCTATGAGGACGTACTCCCGAAAGTGGGATAGCCCAGGAGCACATGTCTCCTGTCCCCCGACTTTTTCTTTCTCCCGCTTGGGGCAGGCGAAGGCCTTCTCTCCGTACTAGCCCCTTTCTCAGCCAATTCGGCATTGGAAAACTCTTTGGCGTCGGCCTTGCAGCGCGACTCCTGGATAATGGCCAGCCTAGTTTCTAACGCTGCCGTCCTATTTGTTTGTGCGACGCAAGCTCTGTGGATCTCTATTAGGCCCGCTTCAATTAATTCTCTTCCTCGGGAATTGACCCGATAATCCCTAACAGTGGACTTTACTTCCCTCTGGAGAGAGAATATGCGGAATATGAAGGCATCCGGTGTTGGCACCGGGGGTGTCCTGGGATGCTGGTTGTCCTCCAAAGTTGCCTCTGGAGGGCCAGCAGACGACCCCTAAGAAACCAGAGAGGATTCAGGTTGGGGAAATATTGTCCATTTACTTGCCATGGGCGGAGGTGGCAAGGTAGTGCTTACACCACGTTTTGACTGAGATGGTTCAGTCGAGGGGAGGCCCCCTTCGTGGATGTAGTGGCCTTTGAGCCCTTCTGCTCCAGGAAGAGTATTTAAAGGCTTCATCCTGGTGCTGGGATTCACCTTCCGGTTGGTCTCGGAAGTGGGGCAAGGCCCTTTGGAACTACCGACAGGGCTAGGTAGTTTTATAGCCACTACCTTTAGAGTCCAGGTTGACCCGGATGTGTTAGGGGCTGACCCCTTTGGAAACGCTTTACCCTTGTGGGTAGCTAACATCTCTGTGAGAGAGATGGAAACTCACAAAGATTTTCAATGTGCTGAGTGGGCACCCTGGGGTGCTCCCACTCGAGCAACAACTCAGAAATCCGGGCGCGCGGGATTTTGCCTAGTGTCGGATCAAGGAGTCCTGACACTAGTCGAACCGGCACCACGTCGACGTTACCGTAAACTGAAACAAACGACTTAGGACTACGCCCTAAGAAGGGCGTTTTTATTTTAAGTCCCAACTTTTTTATTGCACCGAAATACTTTTTTTCGATAAATGAACTTGAAGCCAGAGGGGATTGGAGTCCTTTCTCGCGTGGGCGGTACTCGCTCTACTTTCACAATGCAATCAAAATCACAGTCAGACTCATAAGCTCGCTCCCCGGTTCGGTGTCAATCCGACCGGTCGAGCTTCTATTTAGTAAAAGTGATCAAAATTAATTACTGATGTACCTATATCATTCTTCCTTAAAAAGCGTGTAAAACACTGACTTTACAAATACCCGACAAACTGAAGATTTTCATTTTTTCAAATGCTTTTTCGGTTAGAAATGCATTACAATCATACACTCAATGGACAAAACATAAGGGATACCTACCTAATAGAGGGTAGTATATCTAAAAGCTTTTAGCCTCTTATAATTTTTTTAAGATACTTACATCTTCTGATCATTTCTTTTTTTCAAATACATTTTCATCCCGAATGTGATTTGGTGGACCTGTTTTACAAAAGACATTTCATCACCGCATATTTTCCATGCTTTCAATTAATTGAAAGAATTTTGCATTATTTACATTTTATAGAAGCCAAAACTATAAATTCGTTATTTTGCGGCAAGTGAAACTTTGCAAAATCATGCGGAAAACATATCACTATTATAATTCGAATTTGCAGACCATGCTCATTTTAGAGGATTTTCCTACGTATTCCAAGTGCATATTACCACCCGAGATATTCACCTATCTTCAAACTCGATGCCAGAGAGATTACCTTCTTACTCCATTTCTTTTCTTTGAGATTTTATCTAAATAATTCTTGAGTGCCGAGGAACCATACCTTCGGATTCCACACTCGGCTAACATATTCATCTTCCTCCTCTCTATGAATTCCATTTTCCATGTTAAATCAATGAGGTTAGCTGTTTAAAAAATTGCAGAAAATAAATTAACGATGATACCCCATTTAAAATGTACTTATTCGTTCTCTTACGCACGGATTATGTCCGTGATTTTTCAGCTTTTTCTCAATTTTTTGTTTTTTGAAAATCCATTTCCCTAGTAGAATTGAAAATTACATAATTCGGACTTTATGGAAAGTAAAATGAAGAAAATATTATACAATGCAAAACAGAACATGATGGCTAAGAAACTGCATGCTTATTTTGTTCGGGATTCTTGAAAAATACTTCATGTTGGCTTATCCTCACTCACGAAACTTGGTTTGAATGGATCGCTTAAAAAAACTCTTAAAAACTTCTGGGACCTAACTTTTTAAAAATACAGAAAGGTAAGCAGCAACGTTACCAGAAACCGCTCTTCACCACAGAAAGTAACATTCCTCCTAAATAATCGTTATAAACAGGCAATCGATAGAACTGTCAGTGGTTTTCGAATATTTTAGTGTATCTATCGGAAAATATCGATGGTCCGAACTGATCATAGTTCTCCAGCTGTAACAGCTGCAGCTCGCGATCTGTAAAGGCAGGTAGAATGGACCTAAATAAGCAGATTTCCTATAGGAATGTGTGTGCGGTAATGCCGCGTTGAGGCGGTAGAGAGCGCTGATGAGTGCGGCGTATAAAAGCGCTTCGCCTGCTGGATTCTTCATTTCCCGCACGGATCTCGAGCAGCATGCATCGTTACACCAATGCGGAGCTGGCCGACATGTATTTCCTGTATGGGGCTGCACAATTAAAATGGATTAGCTGCTCAACGGATGAACAGGGAGCGATTCCCTGATAGGAATCAGCCGAATCGTCGAACATTCGAACGGCTTCATGGGGAGTTAAGCACGAGTGGATCGTTTTATGCTTCCAGGCGTGATACTGGCATTGGAAGATATCGCAGAACTCCTGCAGTGGAAGAAAGAATACTAAACACAGTAGAGGATAATCCGTCGACAAGCTCGAGGCATTGTCCACAATAATTTAGTAGGACCGTACATTCTACCTAATCGTTTAACTGGCCACACATACGGCATATTTCTACAGGTGGTCTTACCTGAACTTCTGGTCGATGTTCCTCCAGATGTTCGCAAACGAATGTGGTTCCAGCACGATGGAGCCCCAGCTCACTTCAGCCGAAACGTCAGGAATCACCTGAACGCTGTCTACGGTCAGCATTGGATAGAACGAGGCGGAACAGTTCCATGGCCACCGCGTTCTCCTGATTTAACCTGCTTGGATTTCTTCTTTTGGGGTCATATTAAAAGCCTCGTGTACGAGAGTAACGTCACATCTGCAGAAGATCTTATTGCCCGCTTGTCTGTTGCTGCTGGACATGTGCTCGACATGCCTGACGTCTTTTCTAATGTACGCCGATCCATGCGCCGCCGCTGTGAATCTTGTATCGCTGTTGGTGGCCGCTCTTTCGAGCACCTCTTGTAAACAGTTAATAAATTTTTGTTTTCTTTTGTCTTTACTTGTCTTTTCAGGTGATTCATACTGCTTTACGTGCTAGCGCTTTAATGCGGCATTACCGCACACACATTCCTATACAGAAATCTGCTTATTTAGATCCCCTCTACCTGCCTTTATATTTTTGACATATAGTTTTGAACCACCCTGTATATACACTGCTGGGCAATTGCTAAGGACGGATCATAAACGGCTATATAGCGCATAAAAAAGTAAGTGTGGTTGGATGCCAAGTGAAATAAAATAATGTCAGAATGCCAGGACATTACAAGGGAGGACAATTTATTGTGCTCTAAAATCCAGAAGGCTTTGGAGCGTGTTCAAGGGACAAACAGGCCATTTTGTGCAGAATACGTAAACGTGAAAAAAATGTAATTACCGTCCGCAGGCGTTCCGGCGTAAGATGTCAATATGGAGGGCGATGCAAGATTCCACACATCGTGTCATGCTTTGCACAACATTAGCAACCAGCTGTTGGGGTAATTTATCCCATTCCTCTGTCAGTGCACGGATCAGGGTGTCCTTGTTTATTGGAGTGCATTGGCGACCAGCAAGACTCCTGCCTAAAGCATCCCACACATTTTCAATGGGATTCAGATCTGGAGAACGTGCTGGCCATACGAGGCGTTGAATATCCTCGCTCTCAAGACACTCCTGGACAGCGACTGTTCGATGACATGTTGGGTTGTCGTCCATGAAAATGAATCTATCACCGACAGAACCACGGAACATGCGAACATGAGGTAGCAGAACATAATTAATGTATCGTTGGCCAGTCATAGTCCCAGTTGGAAGCACATAGAAGGACGTACGGCCATTGATCATGATGCCAGCCCATACCATGACACTACATGTCGGATATCGGTCCCTTTCCTGTATGTTTGCTGGACAATATGCAGTACCACTATCACACCAGATCAGTTGTCGTCGACAATCAGACGATAGACTGTATCTACTCTCATCTGAGAAGAGGACAGCAGACCAGTCGTTATCAGTCCAATTACGATGTTGGTGGCACCATTGCAAACGGGCGGTACGGTGACGTCTGGACAATGGGATGCACACAACAGGACGGCGGGCGTATAGTCCACCTTCATGCAAACGTCTGGCGACAATTTTTCGGGAGATCCGCTTGCCAGTAGGAGCCATAAACTGATTTGCTACCTCACTAGCTGTGCTGCGCCGGTGTCTTTTTGTTGATAGCATTATGTACCGATCTTCTGCAGGTGTCGTACTGCGAACACGACCTCCCCCGTGACGTTTGCTACACTCTCCATTTGTTTGAAATGATTTCCAAAGCCTTGAAACAACACTGTGGCTGACGTCGAACTCCCTGGCAACATCTGTTATTTTTCGCCCTTCTTCAATCTTGACAATAATACGGCCACGCGTAAAATCATCTAGGTGATGTCGGGAAGACATACTGAAAATTGCAAGTTCGTCAATTTATTCTTTCCCCTTCAACTTTGCGTTTGAACAACAACGGTCAATACGCGTCAGATCCTTTATATCTCTTATCAGCGCTATGACGTCACGAACAAGTTCGGCAATCCAAAATTTGCATGCGCACAACACGTCTTACTGTATCCCGCACTTATGCTAATTTACACATTTTCCTGCCTTCCATTTTATGGTTGCTATCGTTGCTATTGTCATCCGTCCTTAGCAATTGTCCAGCAGTGTATATATACACTGGCGTAAAGTGAAAAAAGAACACCAAGAAGGAATTGGCGGACGATCATGAAATTTACATATGTTAATGGAGTCGAGTTTACGTAAGTGTGATCTTAATTTCGGGACCAACCGGTGAGCGCTTACGCCACAGCACGGCATAATATGGAAATTATCGTCGGTGGTATTTAAGGAGTACGGCGAAGTGAATGTAATCAGTCGTCGGCGTACGGACACGTTCTAAGACACTGAAGAAGCTGCAATGCCTGGACATAGAAGACGTGTAAGATTTCAGCAGTTATCGGACTTTGAGCGAGGTCGTTAAGTCGTACTCCGCGAGGCCGGGTGGTCTTATCTTCGGATTGCGAAGAGAATTGGACAGGGAGTATCGGTGGTAGTACGATGGTGGCGTAGATTGTCCGAGGAACATTCCCACACGAGAAGACGTGAAACCGGGAGTCACAGACTGACTGATGAACGGACCGATCGACGCATAAGAAGAGCGGCGTTGTCAAGAAGAACATCCACTGCGACGCAAATCCGAGCTGCCGTTGCACCTGAGGTGACTGTGCGAACAATCCGCAACCGTCTACTGGATGCAGGACTACGTGCACATGTGCCTCTGGCATGTGTACCTCTGACTCCAGCCCACGGTCAGGAACGGCTGCAGTGGTGTCGCCAACGTCTGCACTGGAGAACGCAATGTTGATCTGTCGTCTTCAGCGATGAAAGCAGATTCTGCTTGGGAGCCTCCGATGGCCGCATGCGTGTTCTCAGACGCACATGGGAGCGTCTCCACCCTTCTTGCATCCGCCAGCGACACACAGGGCTTACACTTGGTCTTCTGGCGTGGGGAGCTATCAGCTATCACTCCCGCACAGAACTAGTGTTTGTACCTGGTACCTTAAACAGCACCTCCTACATTAACAACATCATTCAGCCCGTTTTTGTGCCATTTGTAAGGTCGGTCCATCGTTGTGCTTTCCAGCGAGATAACGCACGCCCACACACGGCACGTGCAACGCAACATGCACTTCAGGGTGTGAGACAACTTCCATGGCCTGCACGTTCACCGGATTTGTCCCCCATTGAGCACGTGTGGGATTTTATGGGACAACGACTGATCTGGTCTCCACGGCCAGTCACGGCCATCCCAGATTTACGCGTCCAGGATGAGGATGCTTGAAACTCAATACCCCAAGCTTACATCCAAAATCTGTTCGACAGACTCCATGCCAGAATTGCACATTGTGACGCAGTTCATGGCGGTTCAACATCGTACTAACCATGTTACCAGTAAATACAGCTGTGTTCTGCCATAATGTTTTGATCGCGTTATCCTCTGTGTTCCGTTGTTATGCTGTATAAATTTCGTTGGTATCAGACGCCTCCTTCTTGGTTTTCTTTTTTCACTTTACGCCAGTGCATATTTGATGCATAAGTTCCTACCAATTTTCCC